>CATOUR010000316.1:0-382234 GCA_951848785.1 Callosobruchus maculatus
TGTACATTAAAAACGACATATGTACATTCTACGGATATGCCATAGATGTGAAAGTTCGCGACATACATGCAATGTATATTTTTTTGATGTCTATTTGAAATCCACTGGACATTCTTGCTCCATTTGTGGATATACATATCCATTGATTAGATATCCAATGTATGTACACTGTATATACTTTTGTTATGTGGGTATGTAAGCCTAGAAACTGCTTTCTCTCTTGGAACGACATATTTTTCCCTTGGCTGTACTTGTATGCACCCCGTCTAATCTGCTGTAATCCCGCATATTCAAATTTAGGGAAATTTCTGCGTTTGATGAGTCATTCCCAGCACATCCACCCCCATACGTCGAGAGTCCTGGGGTGATGCATGCTGCATACATTAACAGAATCCTGCGATAATTAGTGTAAGGGCCCGGAGGGAGAGAGATAGATGTCGGGGGTGAATGGGGGGAACGGCGAAAGAAGAGGGAAAACAGAGACGGAGGATTGCGAATGCAAAGCTGCACTTTCTGGCCAGTGTTTGCCTTCGACTATCCTCTGTGCGACTTGCTGAATGGGGTGGAGGCTGACGTCTGCACAGGGGCGGATTCAGGTTGAGGTTTACGACGCTCTTTACTTCCCACACCGATAGGTGAGGTGAGTATTGTGATCGCGATAATTTTCGATTTTGTGAGGTGGTACGCTTTTTGGGCGTTTTATGGTGCCTACATAACGAAAATCCACGTCACTCATTTGACGCTGTTGCCATTCTTTTAGCCTTATAATCTTAGTAACCCCTGCATGGATTGTGATGAAATTTGGGTATCAATGTGCTGTGGGGTCGTAGTAGGTAATGCTTCTATATAATTTTTAAGATCGGTGCATGGGCGGCGCAGTAATTAGCAAAAAACAAAAAAAATCTATTCCCCTAATTTCATTTTTAGGCATTTTAGGGCTTCTTGATCAATTTCTATTATTTCTACATTTTTGAGTGGGGGTGAAATTTGGGGTGGTTGGGGAGTGGTGAAACCGAAAAAATTGTTGTATTCTTAACAAGCTATCCATTGATCTGTGGAAGAAAAACCTAGTATCATAACACACTTTTTAGGCCCATCCGAACATTGCCTTACTTGCTTTAGCTCTTCTGTGTCAGTTCAAAATTATTGAATTGATTTTAACAAAATTTTGGCACAGTATTGTTACCGTGGCGAAGATGAAAAGCTCGAATGGTTTGTAGAAATCGTGCCAGTGGCAGCGCAGCAATGGTCAAGAAAGTAAGAAATGTAAAAATAGCTCAAAATTATTTTTTTGGCGTTTTGGGGATTCCTGATCATTTCCTACTTTTTTTGGGTGGGGGCGAAATTGAGGTTGGTTGGGGGTAGAGAGAGAAAGACTGTTCATTGACCTGTGACATGACATTTAAATGAAATTTTGATGCAGTATTATTATTGTGGCAAGGATGGAAAA
Source organism: Callosobruchus maculatus (assembly GCA_951848785.1). Classification (NCBI taxonomy): domain Eukaryota; kingdom Metazoa; phylum Arthropoda; class Insecta; order Coleoptera; family Chrysomelidae; genus Callosobruchus; species Callosobruchus maculatus. Next base: position 1,451 of record CATOUR010000316.1, read on the forward strand.
CGGGAATGGTTTTTAAGAGTCGTATCAGTGACGGCGCAGCAATGATCAAAAAAATTAAAATTTAAATACAGCTCAAACTTCGTATTCCAATAGTAGGAAGAGCGTCGGTTTGGCGTAGGAAAATTTTGGAGAGCGTGGGAGAATTTTTATGACTGTGGGAAACAGCAGCTCCTTTGACATGTGACTTATGAGAAATTTCTTTGGCATACGACCCTAATTAGCATATTGATGATCGATACTCTTATCGATAAAACATCAAAGGTGCCGCCGTATCCCACAGTCTTTACAATTCTCCCACGGTCCCCAAAATTTATTTTCACATGCCAAACCAAAGTACTTCCTATACAGTGGAATTAAAAATTGCGACCGTATTTGTAATCAGCTCCCTGAAATCATCCAAAACACGAGGTTTGATCTAAATAGGGAGGCAATTAAAGGTTTTGGATTTTTTAAGCAAACCCAATTATCTAAAAGATAAGAAATTTTTTATTTTCGTCATACGAGATGAAACTCAAAACTACGTGCCGATTTGTTATCACCACCCCAACATTATCCAAAACACGAGGTTGGTTTCAATAGAAAGCCGAATGAAGGTTTTGAATTTTTTAGGCAAACCTGGCAATCTGAAATATCTGAAATTTTATATTTTCGTCAAACAAGGCTGAAACTCAAAACTGCGACTGGATTTGTAGTCAGAGTTCTCAAATTATTCGAAAGGCAAGGTTTCATTTCAAGAGAAAATACAGATTTTCTATGTATTAGGCAAACGTGAATATCTGATCTAAGTAGAAACCCAAATAGAGGTTTTGAATTTTTTAAGCAGAACCGAAGGTCTGAAAGATCTGAAATTTTTGATTTTCGTCAAACGAGACTGAAACTCGAAACTGCAACAGAATTTATGATCAGCATCCTAACATTATCCAAAACACGAGATGCCATCTTAATAGAAAGCCAAATAAAGGTTTTCGATTTTTTAGATAAACTTGACGATCTGAAATTTTTTATGTTCGTCAAATGAGATTGAAACTCAAAACTGCGACAAAATTTATAATCAGCACCCTTACCCTATCCAAAACACGAGGTTTGACCTTTATAGGGTCCAAATAAAGGCTTAGGATTTCTAGGCAAATCAGAAGATCTAAAATGTCTGAAAGCTTTAAGACTGAAACTCAAAACTGCGACCGGATTTGTAATTAGCACCCTAACATTATCCAAAATACAAGGTTTGATCTCAATAGAAAGCCAAATAAATGTTTTGGATTTTTAGGCAAACCAGAAGATCTAAAAGATCTGAATTTATTCATTTCCGTCAAACGAGACTGAAGCTCAAAAGTACGACCGGATTTGTAATCAGCACCCTAACATTATACAAAACACAAGGTTTCATCTTAATAAAAAGATTTATAATGATTTTTGATTCTTTAGGCAAACCTGGACATCTGAAAGATCAGACATTTATTTTCGTCAAACAAGACTGAAAATGTTAAAGGTTTCATCTTCCAAATACACAATGTTAGATCGTTGTGCCATATTATTGCGGAAAATTTGAGAAAAAACGAAAATAAGAGTAAAACTTTGGCCCCCTGTATCTTGATAATTGAGCACTTCAAGGTTTCGTGTTCCTATCTCAATTTATTTATTCAGCGTATGGCGCAACACATGGTAAATTCATAAAATATGTACAAGTCAGTGAGTAAATAAGACATTACAATGCATGAATTACAAACAAACATATATAAGTAGATACAATATTGTTATATTAAAAGGTCTAGTTCATCTATCCATTCAAGACTTGATTGTGTGGTATGGAAGAAGTCCCTCGAATCGCCTTGACATGCCCTCAGTTCACACTCTGTCACTATGTGGCCAATTGCTTGGTTGGGGGCGCCACAATCGCAGCCTGGGTTTGGGTCGTTTTCCCCATTTATGGAGGTTATGGGAACATACACCGTGTCCTGTTCTGATCCGGCATAGGGTCTTCCATATATGTCGTGGTTGGTCGAAGCCATCGGGTTTTTCGGCTGAGTCAGTAAGATTCCGTACATCGGGTGGGGCATTCTCAGTCCGGAGGGTCCGCCATTCGGAGTTGATGCTGAAGTTGTTGGCTGCTAGTTGTGCTGATAATATTGGGGTTTCCCAGATCGAAGTCGATTTATTGACAGGTCCGGGATATCCTCATGGATAGGGAGTTGTGTATTACTGGTTATTTTCTTATATTCTTTTATGAGGGCGTCTTGTCTTCTTAGGGCAGGTGGAGGTATGTGGCTATCTCAATGTTCACAGAAAAGTCTATCACCTGTCAAGCGTTGTCGGTCGAATATCTGGACACCCTGTATCTGAGCAATGCCAAGTTCGAGGACACCCCTGTGCAGATTTTGGGGTGGCAGACCCGCAATCGTGCGTTTCCGTGCGAGGGCGGGAGGGTGGGGGGGGGGGGTCAGTCGACCGACGCGTTTTTCGACGGACGGAGAGTGAAAGTTGTCACGCACGCACGCATAGGGGCTGCGGAGGAGGCAGGGGGTGATCGGCGGCTCTACCCGACCGAAGTCCGATCGATATTCCGAGTGAAGAAGAAAAACGGGGGTTGCAAAAGGCAGCGGAGAGTCTCACCCTCCCCTCCTCCTCCTGCGCCTCGGTCGCAGTCGGCTGCGTCTGGCTGGACCACTACAGCTACTACTCGAGCTGCATATGTAAGTTTTGATCGCTCCTCGACATGGTTGCCAAATAGTCCTTTCAACTTTTGATTGGCATGCGAAATGTCAAGCAACCCAATGATTGAAAAATAGCCCCACTATCCAAGTTTAATATAGTTAGTTTTTATTCATTTATTTTAGGTATATGAAAAATCTGCCTGTTCTATAGCAGAATTTTTAATTTGTGATTTTTTATATCACTGTATAATACTTACGCTTGCTTCTAGGTTGTCCCATTAAGTAGATGTCAGTATGTGTATGTTGTGTGCCTTGTCTATGTAATGTTTGTCTTTGACTTGTCCTATATGATAAATTAGAGAATCAATATATATCTGTCTATCTATCTATCTAACTATCTTTCTAACTATCTGTCTATCTGACTATTCTATCTATCTATATATCTATCTATCATTGCTTTTGATGATTAATAGCACCATTTACTATAAAAAGTGCAAAAAACTTGAACCTAATAGAAACCCAAATGGAGATTTTCGATTTTTTAAGTAAGGCCGAAGATCTGAAAGATCTGAACCTTTTAATTTTCGTCAAACCAGACTGAAACTTAAAACTGCCCCCAGATTTGTAATCAGCAGTATCAAATTATCCAAAATACGAGGTTTCATCTTAATAAAAAGCCAAACAAAAATATTATATCAGGCAAACCTAAAAGATCTGAAATCTTTTGTTTTCATCACACGAGACTGAAACTCAAAATTGTGACCGGATTTGTAATCAGCACTGACAATTTATCCAAAATACGAGGTTTCATCTTAATAAGAAGCCAAATAAAGATTTTCGACTTTTTAGGCAAACCTGAAGATCTGAAATTTTTTATTTTAGTCACAGAGACAGAAACTCTAAACTGCGACCGGATTTGTGATCAGCACCCTCAAGTTATACAAAACACGAGGTTTAATCTTAATAGAAATCCAAATAAAATTATTTGATATTTTAGGCAAACCTGACAATCTGAAAGATCTGAAATTTTTGATTTTCGTCAAACGGGACTCAAATTGAAAACTGTGACCGTATTTGTCATCAGCATAATCATATTATTCAAAAAACGAGTTATCATCTTAATAGAAAGCCAAACAAAGGTTTTCGATCTTTCAGGCAAACCTGAAAATCTGAGAGGTCTGAATTTTTTTATTATCATCAAACAATACTGAAACTCAAAACGGGGAACGAATTTGTAATCATGACCCTCAATTATCCAAAACACGAGTTTCATCTTAATCAAGTGCCAAATAAAGATTTTCGATTTTTTAGCAATCCTAAAGATCTGAAGAATCTCAAAGTTTTTATTTCCGTCAAACAATACTGAAGCTTAATAGAAATCCAAATCTAAAGGTTTTCGATTCTTTATGCAAACCTGAAGATCTGAAAGATCTGAAATGTTTTTCTTTCATAAAACGATACTGAAATTTAAAACTGCAACCGTATTTGTAACTAAAACCCTCAAATTATCCAAAACACGAACTTTCATCTCAATAGAAAACCAAATAAATGTTTTTGATTTTTTAGGCAATACTGAAGATTTGAAATATCCGAAACTTTTGACTTTCGTCACACAATACTAAAATTCAAAACTGCTACCGGATTTGTAATCAGTACTATCAAATTATTCAAAATACGAAGTTTCATCTTGGTAGAAAGCCAAATAAAGGTCATCGACTTTTTAGGCAAACCTGAAGATCTGAAAGATCTGAATTTTTTTATTTTCGTCAAACGAGACTAAAACTTAAAGCTGCTACCAGATTTGTAATCAGCACCATCAAGTAATACAAAACACGAGGTTTGGTTTTAATAGAAAGTCAAATACAGATTTTTGGTTTTCTTCTAGGCAAACCTGAAGATCTGAAAAATCCGAAATTTTTTATTTTCGTCACACAATACTAAAATTCAAAACTACGACCGGATTTGTATTGAGTACCTTCAAATTACACAAAACATGAGGTTTCATCTTCATTTTCGCTTTTTTAGGCAAACCTGAAGATCTGAAATTTTTGATTTTCGACAAACGAGACTGAAACGCAAAACTGCGACCGGATTTGTATCAGCACCCTCAAATTTTGATCGTACCTCTTAGTTCTCCTTGTATGAACATTGACGGCACTCGGATATGAGTACTGCTTGTGCTTAAGGATACAGAAGTGTGGCTTTTTATTTATTTAAGCTTTTGTAATGTGACACAAACACCTCATATTGATGTTTTTCAGTTGTTGTCAGTTTACTACCGCATCAACTATATGATAAGATTATGAATAGTTTTATTTAAAAGTTTATAATATTCTATCATTCTATGTATGCATTCGTTGATTGAAGAAAAATGGTTTACCTCAATCAACGATACTATATACTGTATGTAAACTATTGCAGTACGTTTCCTATTAGAACAATCACTATCTATCTACCTAAAATGACGTGTCAGGGCAATGTCTAAAAATATTATTACATATTAGTCGAAACTACTAGATTTACTGTATATTAAGAAAATTGGCAACCTCGCACCGGCTAGCCACTTGCTATGCTGATGTTATTGCCTGGGCCATTTCAATAATTGAATTTGTTGGATGCCTTTTTTATGGAGCTACTGCTACTGTTGTTACGCAAAAAGCCAAGGGTCATGTTTTCTCATTTGTCCTGCTATACTCAGAAGTTTCCCCTTCTTTGGAATATTGCAGATAATGTGTTACAGTGCTTAATAGATGATTTGGAAACATGATGCAGGCTGATGCTAAAAGGAAAATCCTGTTGGCTTTCCATGGACTTTGATGGCTGTCTTTTGAAAAATGTTCAGTAGTAATATCCCTAGGACATTGAAAATGGACGAGATAATTTTATGAAAATTGGAAGCTCGTTCCTTTTTTTTTATATCTGAGCAGACCGCGCAGGCAGAGCCTAAATACCAGAGTACCGCGGCTGCTGTGAAAGGGTTGTGTAGGGGAAATTTGTTAACGCGAGATTTGAATGGGCCAATACCCGCAGGCCTAATAAATACATCTTCTGGCAGTCCATTCCAAGCCTTGGACACCCTGGGAATAAATGTGCGGTTGTACCGCTCAGTTTTTGATGTATGAAGAACGACCGTCTTAGGATGAGATGCAGCGGTCGCACGGGTAGATCTGATAGGAGCAGTGAGCGGCGGAACGATAGAGGATAGCTCAGAGGAGCAGATTCCGTTGGAATATCGGTAGAAGAGTGAGAGGTTACCAACAACACGCCGGTGAGAAAGTGACTGAAGGTGGCGCGTTAAGGCCGGATTGCCAATTAGTCAAGTTGCCCTTCTCTGGACGGCATCTAGTATAGACAGGGTAGTAGGGGCAGCAGCTCCCCAGACATGAGAGCAATACTCCAGGCAAGGTCTTATCTGGGCTTTATATAGCGTGAGGAGGTTACATGGTGAGAAATACTTTCTGGCTCTAAATAGGTACCCAAGCTTTTTACCAGCATCTGCTGCAATTGACGCGACGCGACGTGTTCATGCCAGATCAGATTTTCTGTAATGTTGACTCCTAACAGCTTAAATGAGTGACCCTTGGCAGAGCCTGGTTGTTCATTGGAAACTGGTGTTGGCTTGGGCACTTCTTGTTTGATAGCGTACAATACTGGGTATTGGAGGCATTAAATGTAACCATATTCTTAAGCCCCCAAGCGATAATGGTATCGAGACCCTTTGAAGGTGAAGCTGTCACTGCCAGTCTTCTGCATTCCAGCTCGACCTAGGAGATCGGTCTATTGCTCATGATGCCTGAGTGCAACGTACTGTCATCCGCAAAACTGTCGATTGGGTTTGTAGTGCTGGAGAATAGATCATTGATGTGACGCAGAAGCAATGTAGGAGCCAATACAGATCCCTGCGGAACCTCAGCATTGATGCTATGAAAAGAGAAAAAGCCGTCTACCACGACAGAGATTTTCCGACCTGAGAGGAAGTCTGCAGGCCAACCACAAAGATTAACAGGGAGCCCGTAAGAGGGGAGCTTGTTTAGGAGAGCTGCATCCCACAATTGATCGAATGCCTTTGAAATATCGAGAGCAACGACGTGAGCCTCGCCAAATGACTGGATAAGTTTGCTCCACACACGTGTGACGTAAGCGAGGAGATCTCCACACCTTTGGTGTCGGAATCCACATTGTCTGTCGTTGATTAAGTGATGGAGCTCTAGGTATTTCTTGAACTCTTGGTTGACGTATTTCTCCATCACTTTACTGATCACAGAGAGCAGAGCTATAGGTCTGTAGTTCGTTGGATTAGTTTTGGATCCCTTTTTTGGCACCGGCTGGATGCAAGCCTGGATGCAAAGGATGTGATTTTGGGCGTTTTTCTTTGATGAGGGCATTTATACTTCGAAGATTCTCTTTACCGAAAAGCGCAGTTCACAGAAAAACTTAGTGCAGAAAAGTGACGTTTTGAAATTAATTTCGGATGAAGTTGCCAAACTCAAAAGTAACAACCGATAATAGGGTACCTGCAGAGGTCGTGAAATCGTCTCGGGAGTATACATAGCGTAAAGAAAACCATATCAATAAGCAGTAGGAAACAAAAAAAATGATTTTACTGACGGCCAAAAAAAGATATTTGCAAAATAAAATAAGGATATATTCAAATTTTTCCACGTGACTTAAAACAAGGACTGACGTCACAGGTACCTCATCGATATCGACAATAGATACTGCTACAGCGCAGGTCAGTGAGATTCAACACTGGAAACTAGAGATGATCTGAATGCTTTAACAATGCATCTCAATTTATTGATACTTAAACATATTTGAAACCGTGACCGAGATTCGCAACTAATCGAAGCCATCAGTTTATTTCGGCGCATCCCATTATGAATGAATCCAAAGACAGAATCTAATTCAAGCCCATCCCTACAAAGTGAATTAGTAATCTAGCCTAACTTTTATTCTTTTGACTTTTGTACTTTTGTATGTGACTGTGTTTGGTGGTTATAATGATCAATGTCAAAATGTTAGGTTAGCACTGGCTATCGATATCGAATATCACTATAGGATATCACTGACGTCAGAGGTTGTTTGCGCGGCATTTTCCGGGATTTGATATAATTTTTGGAATATCTCTCACAGCCGATTCCAAAAAACCAAACAAGTGATTTTGTCATGTTTACTAGGCTCTAAGGAACGCGTAACCGACATAATATTTTTTTCTGCAAGTACCCTATTATGCTAAATGCAATTACCAATGTACTTTGAATTTGATTGGATAGAAATCGAAGATATCATACAAAATCAGGAAATTTCATTGGGTGTTAAAAATGTCAAAAAGTTTTCAATGGAAATATCCCTAGGACATTGAAAATAGATGAGACAATTTTATAAAAATCGAAAACTTCCTTGGTAACAGTTACCAAGAAAGTCTTCGAAAGGACTATTTAGGATTCGATTCAAGACATGTTTTCCAAAGAAGGATTGTGATATCCCTGAGGTCCCTCTGCGTAAGGTCGAACTCATCTTCTTCATCGCACTATTTATTTGCTATTTGCGTAATTTTTACTTCCCACACCGATAGGTGAGGGGAGTGTTGTGATCGCGAAAATTTTCGATTTTGAGAGAATACGCTTTTTGGGCGTTTTATGATGTGTACATAACGAAAATCCATGTCACTCATTTCCGTCGGTCCGTCTGTCTGTCTGTCTGTCTGTCTGTCTGTCTGTCTGTCTGTCGGTCTGTCTGTTTGTCTGTCGCTTTTTTCTAGCCTCGTAATCTCAGCAACCGCTGCATGGATTGTGATGAAATTTGGGCAGGAGTATGCTGTGGTGTTGTACTAGGTAATGTTCCTATAATTTCGAAAATCGGTGCATAGGCGGCGGAGTAATTAGCAAAAAACAAAAAAATTAGATATTGCTGAAACTTAGTTTTTAAGCGTTTTAGGGGTCCCTGATCATTTTCTACTTTTTTTTGGGTGGGGGTGAAATTGGGGTGGTTGGGGGGTGGCGGGTTGTAAAATTGAAAAATTTGTTGCATTCATAATAGACCGTCCACTGACATGTGAAGAAAGACCTGGCGACATAAATAACTTTTTTGGTCCAGCCGAACATTGCCTTCCTATTACAGAAAGCAAAGAACTTGGAATTTTTTCTGATGTAAACATACGAGAGTATTGCTTTAGATCGATCTATATTGTGTAACGAGGAAGCTGTTGAATTGGTTTTAATCAAATTTTGACACAGTATTACTACCGTGGCGAAGATGGAAAACGCGTATGGTTTTTATAAATCGTGCCAGTGGCGGCGCAGAAATAATAAGAAAACTAAAAAGCATTTTAGAGGTTCCTGATCATTTTCTGCGTTTTTTGGGTGGGGGTGACATTGGGGTGGTTAGGGGGTTGGGGGTTGAAAAATTAAAAAATTTCTTTGACTCATAATAGGCTGTCACTAACCTGTAAAGGAAGATCTAGCGTCACAAATCACCTTTTTAGGTCCATCCGAACATTGCCTAGCCTATTACGGAAACTAAGGGACTTAGAATTTTCTGTATATATACGAGAATTTGTTGCCGTTTAAATCGTTTTGTATTTTGTAACGTGAACACTATTAAATTGATTCTAATGAAATTTTGACACAGTATATTGTTACCGTGGTGAGAATGGAAAACGCGTATGTTTGTTAAAAATCGCGTCAGTAGCAGCGTAGCAATAATCAAAGAACGAAAAGTACGAAAACAACTCAAATTCGGTTTTTAGATGCTTTAGGGGTTCCTGATCAGTTCCTACAAGTTTTTTTGGGGGGGGGTGAAAGTGAGGTGGTTTGGGGGTGGGGGGTTGTAAAACTGAGAAGTTTGTAGTATCGGTAATAGGCTGTCCATTGACCTGTGAAGGAAAGACCTAGCAGCATAAGACAATTTTAGGGGGGGGGGGCTGGCGATTATTTGGTTGCAAGGGATCTCAGACTAAATCTTCCTGCTATGGGAAAATAATAAACTGGTATCAGCGTAATGTGTGGGAAGTACTGAGTCAATCAACTTGACTTCATTTTTTTTTGAGTATCATACCATCATGTAAAACCAAATCAGTTCAAACGCGGAATAGAAATGAACCAAGAGTGAAATAATAATTTCAACATAATTGCTGTATGATTACTGCCAAGCAATTTACTGTATTATAAAACGGATTGCATTTATTAAACAGCCTATCCAATTGAATAAAGTGCTACATATAATATTTAGTTACGACTTGATAACTAACTTAATTACAAAAGTTTTGCGATAAATATTAATAAAAATTCTAATTGTACATGTAGCGGTAGAAAACGGTTATGTTAAATTACTGGTATTTATTAGTGAACAGAATCGTATAGAATAGAAAGAGCTGTTGTAAATTAAAATTTTAAAACCTGGCAATCATCTTATAGAACGTTTAATATACAGATGTACGATGTGTACGGCTCATTAATTTTTTCTCTGTTTTCTGGGCATTAACATTTCGTTGTTAACGACTGTTGTAAACGCAGTAATGAAGTAATTAAGGCAAAACCTGTAATTTCAGTGGGTTGCACAATTTTAAAGTCTTTCTTTGGTGGTAATTTGATATCATTGATATTGTTTTATAATGGAAGCACACATAGGCATTGTATTTATCACTTGACTTCTCTTATTTTCTTTAGAAACTTTCACATACAGGATGATTCACACCCGTATGCACCGTAAGTCAATTGCGCGATTAGTTACATAAACCTGGATTAGATTACTCGTTTACTATGCACCGCAAACTGACAAATTTGACACTGTCACTGTCAAAGCAATCTTGCGACCACAGCCTTGCCGTATCTCCAATCTGGATTAGTTAATCTCTTGACGGTGCATGGCAAGACGTCAAAGATTACCAAAACGCGATTAGGGAACTAGGATTAGAATCGACAAACGGTGCATACGGGTGTAACTACTCTAAAGTGTATATTCAGTACACTAGAGACAGATAAATACTAAATACAAAGTGTACTGCTATTTATATGCTCTTTTTTAAAGACTAGATATTTATAAGGTCTCTGTTTTAAAATATCAGTTTATCTAAATTAGTTATTATTTTGACTCCATTGTATTAGTTGGTTGATTTGTCAACAGCGCGTTGCTCAGCATTGACGTTTTAGACGTCAATGGTCCACAGCTAAGTCAAAAGACAACACACGAATGATAATCAACAAAGATTTGTTGTGATGAGAGAGAAGGCTGTGGGATTGTAAATAGCGCGCTGTTGTCAGCTTTCAATATTGTCTTTTAATTTCCGAAACAATGACTAAAATAACAGAATGGAGAGTATTTTGTAAGGCAGTTGTTAAAGATTGTTAATGATTTTCAAACAAACATTTAATTATTATACCATAGCAGTGAAAATGAGATTCGACGGCACGTGTGGCCATGACAAAGCTTACTAAAATATGGCGTGACCATAACATCACTAAAGCTACCAAAATGTCGCTGGTTCAGTCTCTTGTGTTCTCCATATTTTTGTATGCCGCGGAAATTTGGACCGTTAAAAAGGCAGATCGAGTTCGCATAGATGCTTTTAAAATGTGGACGTGGATGAGAATGCTGAGAGTTCCTTATACCGCCCATCGAACTAACGTTTCCGTACTGGATGAGCTCGGTAATTCAAAGACACTATCCTCCATTGTGTCGACGAGAATGCTTACTTTCTTCAGATGTATTCACAGAAGCGATAATATGGAGAAACTTGTAGTTCAGGGCCATGCTCCGAGTGGGCGGCGCCGTGGCCGTTCCCCCGCACGCTGGGTGGATACGACGAAACAGTTGCTGGACATGAGTATCAAGAGCGCCACTGAACTGACAGTAAATCGCGAATGATGGCGAGCTACAGTTCTCGAAACTATTGATAATATTCGTGTCGGCAATACTCTAGCTCCGACTTAATGCATTTTACGAGTTCACAACATGTCTATGAAGACATTGTGACTATGTGCCTGGGCTCACATTTTCTCCCACCTATCACACTGAAAGAAAGTGCGTTCTACAGTATCGCCTGAACCACAATAGCAGCATAGATCCGTATCTGCCAGGTTGTAGCGCTTGAGATAAGCTTGAAAACAACCATGGCCAGCGAGCATCCGACGAATACCGTAATTTACTTCGCCATGTTGGCCGATAGGGGGCCCTACGAGTAGTTGTTTCTATTGGTTCACTTTTTTTAGACTATAACTTATTAGCGTGTGTTTATGATGTAGTTTTAGATTAGCTAGTTTACGTACCAGAGGTTGAGAATCGCTGGATTAATAAATTGAATAGAATGGAGAGTATTTTGAAGGCCATAGGACACTAGCGCGCCGCGGTCAGATTGGTCCTAATCCCACCGGTCAGAAGCGCGCAAAATATTTCGATCACCAGATGGGCCATAGAACACTAGCACGCCACGGTCAGATTTGTCCTAATCCCACCGGTCAGAAGCCCCCAAAATGTTTTGTATAATAGCTAGGTATGTGAACACCAACGCGCGGCGCGGCGAGGTAAACTTATGTCATAATTTTAACCGATTTTAATTTATTCGTCATTTTTTGCGACCTTGCTAATAGTTACTGAAGAATTTGTAGAACTCCAGTCAGAGGTATCGTTACTTGACAGAAATGAATTACTTTTTTATATTATTAAATGCGAAATTTTGTTCTGAACACAATAAGTTAATCTGATCACTATAATAGATGCAAATAAAGAAGTTGATATTGTCAGCAGACCGAAATGCCTTTATAATAGGTACCCCAAAGAATTTTAATTAATCAGAATGTGTTCTGATTTGTCACAAATTTGATCGACTTCTTGACGATGTAAAAAAAAATCCGAGAAATTTATCTTCACAGATTGTTTTGTGCATCTGTAGGCTACACCACAGGTGGTTTCTTTATCTCTTCGGAACGTATACTCTTTAAAGACTATTCATTTCTTCCCTTTCACACTTAACATAGTCTCCATGATGAAAAAGTAGAACACAAACAATACTCACAAACAGCAACTAAGGATTGCAAACTACTGAAATATTTTCATTAAGGTTTGTTTTATATACCTACAGAAGCCGAATAGTCATTTAAATAATCTAAGTAACTGTAAGCTACCGCAAGTCGTAAAAAGACAGGTGAAAGTTCGCAAGAATAAGAGGGATGCGGTCATTAGGAATAACCAAGCTTAACTTTCTTTCGGCGCGCAAGTGACCGGTGCCGATGAAGGCACCCTTTTTGTAAACAGGTAAAAATCAAACCGCGCGTGCTCGTGACCGATCACCATTTTGAAAGACAGTTGTTAAAAATTTTCAAACATTTCATTATTATACCATAGCACCAATCTCGTTGTTTCGCGATACATCCTCCTAATATGCAAATATTTGTGGGTTTGTGAATCAGTACATTTTGTACCACTTAGTACGTAAATAGTATAACTACGGAGATACTTAAGGGAGTTATACATATGTATTTGCCATGTAAAACGCGGATTCCCATTTCGAGCAGGACTTACTTGTTTTTCAAACTACATACACAGTATTTTAGAAGGTGATAGTCAAGATCTTAATGAATGACATCTCAGAGCAATTTTTTCACAAAAGTTTTTTAGTGTGCAAAAAAACTCGCAATGCAGAATCATACATTCTTCAAATGTCTGTAATTCAACAACCAAACACGCTGTCAAAAAAAGGCCACTACAGTGACAAAGCGCAAGCTTTCTTCTTCAATTTTCATTGCTATAAGTTTAAAGGTAACGTCGGGAGCTTGGAAATGCGAAATTCATTTTTATGGTGACCTTTGGACCTTACCTTTGGATTTTTGGACTTATCTCCCTTTATCTTAGACACACACACTGGAGAAAGGGAACAGGTGGCCACGCCTCCTCGCTAACACGGGAATACGTATTTTTTTGCATTCTCAATATCGCGCGCTATACCCGATCCTTAACTTCGATGGAAAGATGTAAGTGCACGTCGCTGTCTCTTGAAATTAATTAAAATAATGGAATCATTTGGGGAATTCTGGAGGCTTGTATCTGAGATGCGGCTGAATGCAAACCACGAAAGGGAAAAAATACGCGACTCCTTGTACCGGTTGAGTGATTGCTGACAGCTGACAACGACCACTACTCACTAAAGACTAATTACTGTGAGAGATGCGCCAGCAGCCTCGGTACAAGTTCGGGAACCAAGGATGGATTTGAAAAGCAAATCCGTCCGTTTTTGTCCTTGAGCACAGGCTGTGTAGGACTTTTCATCAGTACAAATAAATTGAAATTTTCGAGATATGTAGTCAATTCAGAAAAACATGTAAAATTGTAATGCGAAGACCCTTAAACGCTATATTAAATCAAAAAGCCGCTATATCAAAACTTCGCAGTACATTACAATAGCCAAGCCAACACCCGGTTCTAATGAACAACCAGGCTCTACCAAAGAGTCGTTCATTCAAGCTATTAGGAGTCAACATTACAGAAAATCTGATCTGGCACGAACACGTTGCGTCAATTGCAACGGCAGAAAGTACTTTTCACCATGTAATCCACTCACACTGTATAATTTTAGTATTTTTATTATTGCTGTGCCGCCATTGACACGATTTTTAAAAAACCACACGCATTTTCCATCTTCGCCACAATAGTAGTACAGTGGCAGAATTCCATTAAAATCAATTAAATCATTTCCGCATTACACAATACAGAACAATCTCAAGTAATGCTTGTATGTGTATGTTAGGAGCAAACACCGATTTCGGCCAATGGACGAAAAATATGGCCAAGACGCGTTTTGGCTGCTACCGTTTTTCCAATGTCCGAATTATCGCTTTCCGGCTGTTCAATGTAGCCCAGAACGCGTTTTGGGTCAACTACGATTGCCAGAACACGTTCTATATTCTACTACGAATAAATAAATCTCAATTATTTGCCATGTTGTGTTTCAATATTTCCTCTGAGCTTAGAATCCATAACAAAATGAACAAAAGCACTTGTAGATCTTAGGTCCGTGAAAAAAAAACTGAAAGAATCATACCTCTTATGTCCAGCTCCCACATGAGCGGAATGAATAATGTCAAATAACTCGTGGGTCATGCAAAAATAACGCATCTCGGCTGATTCGTCTGTTCTTCTTTCAATTAGCTTCTCGATATAGCCAATTTTTAAAATACCATATCTTTTCAATCGTCGTCTTTGTTTCGAAGATACTGTGTCACCGTTACTTTTACAAGCTTTTGCCGCCTTTACCTCTGTAAGTGTTTGGTCGTATCTATCTCTTGTACAAATATTACTACGATCATTGCTACCACTTATGACTCTTTGCAGTTCACAGTAAAACATAACCTTAGGTCTTCCATGGCACTCTCTAGCTACTGTCTAACCTGCACAAAGATCAAGTACTAAATGAATACACTAGCTCCAGTTTACAGCTAAGACACTCACAAAATCTACCACGCGTTATGGCAATCGCAGTAGAACAAGACGCGTTTTGGCAATCGTAGTCGACCCAAAACACGTTCTGGACTACATTAAACAGTCGGAAAGCGATAATTCGGACATTGGCAAAACGGTAGCAGCCAAAACGCGTTTTGGCCAAATTTTCCGTCCATTGGCCGAAATCGGTGTTTGCTCTTAACATATACATACGTAAATTCATTGATTTCTGTAGTAGGCACGTAATATTCCGCTGGAGCTAAAAAAAAATATAATATGCAACTAGTCTTTCTTTCACAGGTCAATGCACAACCTATTATGAATACAACAATGTTTTTAGTTTTACAACTCCCCATCCCCCAACCACCCCAATTTCACCCCCACCAAAGAAAGGTTTAAAATGGTCAATGGCCTAAAATGCCCAAAAACGAAGTTTAAGGAATATTTTGGATTCTTAATTTTTTCGAATTACCCCGCCGTCCATGTACCCATTTTCAAAAAAGTATAGTAACATTAGGTAGATAGATAGATAGATATTTATTGACTACGTTTTGTACACAAGATACAATTGTTAGCTACTAGGACCTCACAGCATATCGTTACCCAAATTAAATTACAATCCAGGCAGTAGTTACCGAGATTACGAGGCTACAAAAACGCCAACAGACAGACAGACAGACAGACAGACAGACAGACCGACGGAAATGAGTGACGAGGATTTTCCTTATGTAGACATCGTAAAACGCCCAAAAAGCGTACTCTCTCAAAATCGAAAATTTTCGCGATCACACTATCGGTGTGGTAAGTAAACGTGGTATGATGAATAAGCAGTTGTTGGAAGTGAAACGTATAAGCTATTTATATCTGACAGCCAAGCAAATATTGTAAAAAGAATTTTCAAAACTGGTGAACTGTTACAAATACGAAATACAACGTGTCCCAGGACAAATTCCGAAAACTTTAAGGGATAATTTCTGGCACCGCCTATTAATATGTTTGAATTATATGTTTCCTCTTAATAGCTAAAAAGTTGAAATGCCCTTAATTACATCGCGAAATGGTTCATGTATGTCCGCCTTTATCATATTCGTACGTAGTGACATCCCGACCATGATGTAAACAATCGACAAAAATATAAAAAATGACCTGTTAGATAACCATACTAAACAACATTCGCCCTTTTTTGCTGTAAAATCAAAAGTGTTTAATAGTTTTTTACCCGAAAGTGGAAGTGAAATAGGGTGGGCCACACACGTTTCAATCATGTTTACAATCAAACTTCAAACGTTGAATTCTCTGTAACAAATGCGAATTTCAGAATAATTCCTTCACATTCCGAAACCTGCGTGCGATTTGTTTTTTCGGGATTCGTCATAGGACAGGGTGTATAGTGATTTACTGTGTATTTTATGCCATACGCTAAATAAATAAATTTAATTAAGTCGAGCAAAATAGTGATTGCCTTTTAGCACGTCCCTGTGACCGTTTGAGCCACCAGCAGGAAACCCAGCGGTCTTTTCCATTTTTCCCAGACGTCACGCGGCGCGACTGGTGGTCGCAACATCTACATTTTATTCGCCGCCAGAGACATGCAGGGTGGAATATGGCGTCGGAAACGGTGGAAAGCGTCGCGGGAAAGCGGGACAGCGGGAAAGGCCCGCCGCGCGGAAACGCTCCCCCGCCGTGACATCTCCACGAATATAACGGCCGACCCCGGCCATTTTTATACCCGACACGGGCATTAGTTTTCAAAAGAATGCGACAATGCTGCGCAGCAATGTTCACAGTTTCCTGCTACGAATATTATTTTCAAATACAATTTATGGTTTTTCGCATGAAAATTTGGCGTTCCGCATTTACTCGTACACATTGTTTCCATATACATAGGCCCGATTTTATCAACATGCGTATTTTAACAAAGACTTTGACCAATCAGAGCAGCCCTTTAAAGAACATGCATCTGTCAAATGGGTGAAAAATTGCATTTTCTTGTTTAATCAAAAGTTTAGCAATTGCTAATCTCAACCAATCAGATTCCAGAGGAGCGGCACATTTGATCACTGGTTTTATGCTGTATCAAATGATATGATGGCCCGAAATTCACTCATTGCATTATTTGGATAAAACAATTTACTATCGATGATAATTATAAATATATGCAATATATCTTTGGTTTATAGTAAAAAGGGGTAAACATAGCATTTTGTTACAAGTCAAAAGTTAAACAAACGAGTTAACTGTTGGGCAAGCTATTTTCCAAGCGTGCATGTGCATTACTGGTTGCCTATCCAGAATGGCAAAGCTCACTATTTAGCTGCGTATAACCTTATATTTTACATAAAATATGCTGCATCTTTTGCTTCAGATCCTCTGTGAATATTTCTATAACAAGGTGTATAACAAACATGTATCCATTAAATGAAAAATTGATTCTTCATAAAAGTATGTATTTTCATATAATCCATCTGACTGACGGACGTGGGATTTGTAATAATTAAATAAGGTAGGTAGTTGCTGTGATTGATAGAGGTACCTACTACTTTTATCACAAATTATCGCAGTTTGCGATTAGTAATTATACAATAATTATAATGTAAACATGGAAAATGTGGCATTAATTTGCAAATCAATCGGTTTGTTCTGATATCCTGCTATGATTTTGATCCGTGAATTTCTAAAATATCTTTGACAAAAGTGTCATCCAGCTTTGACGTGTTGTTTTCAATATTGATAAAATACTATTGGATGATACTTATTAATATAGCCCTCAATACCCAATAGAAAGCTTTTGCTAAATAACATCCAATAGAAAAGCTTTGTCAAAGTCTTTGTTAAATATGCATGTTGATAAAATCGGGCCATAGTGTGCCCGAAAGGTCATGATATTTGGCGTTTTACAGAAAATAATAATACGAAAGCAGCTTATGGCCAAAAAACTTAATTTATATGAGAAAATCTTGGGGTTGTGGCCAAAATTTTGAAAAAAGACTGGGTCACTGCATAAAGGAGACTTTGGTGCTAACAGCCAAGCTTTCAGCAATGCTTATTGCCATCTTCAGGGCTTTAGCGTTGAGGTTTCGCGATGTAAAAAACAGCAACTGCATTGAGTGCAACGACTTTCAAGTGCCAGCTACAATAATCGTCACAATTTTTAACTCTGCTATCATAGTGTCTTCCACAAACAGGTCAGGAACAAACAACATATAAACATAAAATTACAAACATACACAACGACCTTTACATGTTAAGTTTAAGGCGGGTTTAAGTTTAACATGTAAATGTCGTTATGTATGTTTGTAATTTTACATCCAGTCACTGTTTTGAGCTTCAGTCTCATTTGACGAATGTCAAAAATTTCAGATCTCTCAGATCTGCAGGTTTACCTAAAAAAATTGAAAATCTTTATTTGGCTTTCTATTAAGATGAAGTTTCGTGTATTGAGTAATTTGAGCAGTGCGGTTGAGTTTCTACTGTTGTAACTCAGAACTTATATTCTCCTCGTATGCCAAACTAGGTGTTATAGGCACCAGGTTATGTGGGTGGTCGTTTAGTACGATGTCAATTGTCGTTATAAGTATGTTGATGTAAGATTCATTTTTTGTAAAAAGTTCAGACACCGCGGTAAACCACCAAAATTGTCTTACAAATTACTCATGCTATTCCTCCCCCTCACATCGCTTGAAAAACCTTAATTCAAAACCATCCATTTTCTGACTCGTTCGCAACTTGTTATTTTAAATCCACCCCAATGCTGGAACATTCTCCCCTGCAAAGCTGGCCACAAAAGCAAGTAAATAAACCTGAAGTTATTCGATTTCATACCGTAAACGTTTTTTATTCAGTGAATTCATCCCCTTGCTGGCATGATGTCATTTAAAAAACATCAAAAGGGAGAAAAATGTAAAAGCTCGCGAAGCCGATAAAACCAGCGAGATAAACTGCATCACATTTTGCTGGTTTTTAGGCCGAGGAGGGTAAGGTCTTGCAGAGTGTTTTAGCCTCATCATAACAGAAAATGAATACAAGTGGATTGTTGTTTATAGAGTGGTTACACCTCACAACACTTTTAAGGGCTTAGCACGGCTAATCAAAAAGAGCTGATATTGTACAGTAGGATTTCTTAAAGGTTTTGCAGTCTCAGACCACTTTTACAACAACAATTCCATAGACGCATTTCAAAAAGTATTCCAGGAAAATAAGAAAAACTTTACTTATAAATACCTTTAATAATTGTAGCTTCATTACACTTAAAAATTAATGAGAATGTAGGTGCAGTTTGGCATCAACGAGACGTTGGTTACTGTCGACAAACAAACAAAAAAGAAATTTCATTTTTAGGGGACTAGGGGATTCCTGATCCTTTTTAACATATTTTAGGGTCGTATTCATAGTCGATACTAAGGTTTCCTGTTTCGACGGTTACTTGTGGGTCCCTCACGTACCACGTATTCATAGTCATCCCTTGAGTAATACTTAAGGTTCCTTTAAGTAACACCCAAGGGATACTTGAGGGACGCTCAAGTGTGGCTTTCCTTGAGTATCTGTTTCCTAGACAACATTTACGAGACGGCGGGATTCATTTGGCGACGTTGCCATACCTCAAATATAAGTCAGATTGTTATGCCTGCGCCTACGCGTTTTGATGTTTTCTGTTATCTCTTTTTATTTTGTACCAGCATTTCGTGTTTTGTGCCGGACATTTTTCCGGATGTGACAGAAACTAACAACACCGTACGCCAAAATTAACCTACAAAATCGCCTTGACTGCAACGAAATGTCGTTGACATTTCGTTAGTTGAGGATGAGTTGAGGGAGCCTTACGTAAGGGACCACACCACAATATCTCTGAGGATTTCCTATATAAAAGTGGTTCCTACAGAATTTGACCTTGGGATAATTTTACGCCTGTGAAGTGAAATCATTACACCCCTCAATAATTACATAATTATTTTGGATACCGATACCCCTACAAAAGTATCGATACCAGTTTGAAATCGCTCTTCTAAGATAAAAAATGCTCGATATTAGTGCAGAAGTACAAGTATCGAAGTATCGTTAGCATCCCTACAAAAAATCATCCAAAAGTGGGGATGCGCGTGTAATTGCTGCCAACCTGAGATATTGTGCTGGTTGTTTACTATGCTGTGTAAGGGACCCTTTTATGTTTCAAAACCTTACTTAATGGACCCTTAAGTATCGACTATGAATACGACCCTAAAGCTCCCTTGAGTCATACTCAGGTAACGAAATATCAACGTGACAGTTCGTATTAAATTTTAATTGTGTGTCTGTGTTGTATAAAAATTTTCGTCGAGTTTTATTCCTGTGCGCAGTGTCTTTAGCTATATCTAGCGATACCCTTGCCATGCTACTTCATACGATGAAAACTACGACATTTTTGCCTCATGATGACTATATATTATTCGAAACGTCGCATGGATAAAGAATGAAATTAATAAGAAGTATTTGTTTTATTGCTGACCTAACTCTAAAAAATAAGAACTAAGTTCGCCACAGCTGGTCAAAATCGTTACACGAGTTGTTGATACTGTTCCACCCTGACATCCAGCAGGATACTTCCGTGTACCTTCACCATTAATTGAATCGGTGAGTCAAGAATAATACAAATCCAAAAAATTGCGTTTTGACTTAAGATGGCCAAAACGTTTAAAATACGAAAATCCATCGGTTGGGCTTAAAAAGATTACCAAGTATAAGAATAGCCCCATTATAACGCACCATCTGTTTACAGCGTTGCGATGAAAAACATTACAAATCCCAGAACATGTACTGATTTTAACATCATTGGTCAACTCATTGTTGGCTATCAGCGCCATGGTTCGCGATTTCATTAATAGTAATAACACAATTTTTACATACTCTATTGACGTCATAACCTTATCATACGCTACAAATAAAAAAATTACAAAAAGCCTGTAAAAAGAAGGCTGAGTCCAAGAACGGTACAAGGACATCAACTTTTTTTTATAATTTGGAGGAGGGTGAGACTTTTGAATCTATTGTGTTGGATTTTCATTGGTCTAAAGAATGACAACAATTTTTATATGATGACGAACGTAGTAACTTTACTCGTTTTGGAATTAGTAAGTTTTTTTCGGTTATTTAAAAACTATATTTTTGGACTTGTACTGTTCTTGGACTTGGCGATTCAATCGCACTTCGCGTATACCATATTTCTGATAATATTGTCATACCTACGTCCGTTAAACGCGTGATGCCCCCATCTGCCTGCGATTCGAAATCGATATCGCAGCGGCATGAGCGGCAAGAGCGGCAAAGCGTCAGCAGTTGGAATATCGCGCATCGATTAGCAGACCACGCCCCACGGGACGCGTGTTACAGCCTCTCCTCCTTCCCCTCCAAGCCTCCGTCATCCTTTCCCCTTTTCTCTGCTCCCGCTTTATGCTCCCCTTCGCGCCCCTCTTATGTATGAGTGTCTACTGAGAAGTTACGGTTAGTGTACGCTTTGCCTCGTGACAATATGTAAGGCGGCTGTGCATCTGTACCAACACATGCTTATGGAGAGATTAGGCAAGTGGAAGACTACACCAGACCTAGCTAATAATTTATTGCAGAAATACTTTAACTTGCCTGTAATTGCTCTTACAAGTATATCCGAGGACGATGTTATTAAATCAGCAAAGAAATTGAAAAATAAGTTAATTATAGGGCCGGATCAAATACCAAGTTTTTTGGTTAAAGACTGCATATCTGCACTGCTACAGCCAATAGTATATATTTATAACTTAATATTACGAACAAATACCTTCCCTGAAGCATGGAAACAAGCTAGAGTAACTCCTACACTTAAAAAAGGAGATCCATCTCAAATTATGAATTATAGACCTATCTCGGTACTTTGTAACTTTGCTAAGTTGTTTGAGATGATAATATACACTTACGTTTACGCTGCAACTAAAGAAGTTTTAAGTATCGATCAGCATGGTTTCATAGATAAAAAATCTTGTGTCATGAACCTTGCATGTCTGACGCAGACTATATGCGAAACTTTGGATCATAGGGGCCAGGTAGATGTTGCTTATATGGATATGGAAAACGCTTTTGATAGAATAGATTTAGGGATTTTGCTTAAAGAATTAAGTTTCTTTGGTTTTTCGGACGACCTTCTAACATTATTTAGCTCTTATTTATTTAACAGAAGTCAATACGTGGAATATGAAGGCTATCGTTCGCCGCTAATAACACCTACCTCAGGTATTCCACAAGGTTCGAATTTAGGACCATTATTATTCTTATTATACATTAATGATCTTATCTTTGACTTGCGATGTTCAAAATTACTGTACGCGGATGACCTAAAAATCTATTTTAACATTAGCTCTATCAGCGACTGCATTGTTCTACAGCGAGACATTGAGGCAGTATCTACATGGTCCACTTCCAACCATCTCGAACTGAATGTGGACAAATGCTATATTGTGTCCTACACGCGAAAAAATAACATTATAATGTTCCCATATAGTATAGGTAATCATGATTTAAAACGTCAGGAGCAAATGCGCGACTTAGGAATTATCTTTGACCAAAAAATGACTTTTGCTGCTCATATTGAGAGTACTGTATCCGCAGCCAATAGGATGTTGGGATTTATCCTACGAAATGGAAGGGAGTTCTCAATCTCAGTTATCACCACACTATATATATGCTCTCAATTGTTTAGTGACCTACTGTATACTATCCAGGAGACAGATGGTTGGGTTTAGGTCAAGAAAAAAGGAAGTCTCTTTTACTGTTTTGCCGACGTTTCGGCCTTTATTAGGCCATCTTCAGGGCAATCAGTGATGGACTCCTTGAGTCAAATATGGTGAAAAGGCACATGTAGTATAAAACAAGTATATAAGGGCAAAACGACACGTAATAAATAAATAAGAACAATAAGACGGAGATTGTCTATTCACAATCGATGTGTACGTCGGACTGTGCCAGTGACTTCCTCTTTTTCTTGACCTAAACCCAACCATCTGTCTCCTGGATATATATATGCTATGTGCGTAGCAAGCTGGAGTATTCTGTCCTGATTTGGCACCCTTTCTGTGCTAATCAGATAGGACAGATAGAGCCTGTCCAAAGAAAATTTTTAAAATACTTGCACTTTAAAAGAACTGGTGTATACCCTGAGCGAGGATTTGATTATGCTTTATTGCTAGATGAGGCCAAATTTATTCCTTTAAATACACGAAGAATTTTCCTAACCATAACGTTCTTGTATAAGCTGTTACACGGTAATATAGTGTGTGAGTATTTGTTGGGTAAAGTTCCATTCACTATTCCGCGACTTAACAATAGAAATATAAGAATATTTTATTCTGAATGCGCGCATACCAATATTATGAATAAGTCGCCCGTATCAATTATATGTAACAATTTTAATAGTATATGTAATAATTGTGACATCAACTTCTCCACATCAGATATCTTCGAATGTATCCTACAGCTTAGTTCTAATATGTAGCTTTCAAATAATGTTTTCTTTTTGATACATACCTTTTCTTCTTTTTTATTTTTTGTTTTATATTAGTTAATTTACTTTATTCATGTTTTTTTTGCTTATCATGTTATTGGGTGCGTACACCTGTTGGATATTAATAAAGATCTATCTATCTATCTATCTATCTATCTATCTATCTATCTATCTATCTATCTATCTATCTATCTATCTATCTATCTATCTACACAAACCAATAACAAAGCTGAACGAAACTCGACAAAATGACAAGCACAAAGTCCTCGAGGCACTCGAGGCAACTCCTGCTGCTCTATAAGGCACAGATCCGACCATCGTTGGAGTATTGCTCCCTCCCCCTCAGCACCTCCCTCAGCACCCTCAAATTCACGAAACACGAGGTTTCATCTTAATAAAGAGAGATCCGAAATTTTTGATTTTCATCAAATGATACTGAAACTCAAAACTGTGACCGGATTTGTAATTAGCACCCTCGGATTATCCAAAACACAAGGTTGTATCTTAATAGAAAGTGAATTAAAGGTTTTCAATTTTTTAGATAAACCTGAAGATCTCAAAGATCTGAAATTTTTTATTTTCCTCAAACAAGACTGAAAATCAAAACATCGACCGCATTTGTTATTAGTACCTAAAAATTATTCAAAACACGAGGTTTTATCTTTATCGAAAACCAAATGAAAAAATTCGATACTTTAGGCAAACCTGGATATCTGAAATTTTAGATTTTCCTCAAACGAGCAGCACCCTCAAATTATCCAAAACACAAGCTTTCATTTTAATTGAAAACCAAATAAAAATTTTCGATTTTAGGCATACCTGGAGACCTAAATTTTTTGAATTTGCTCAAATGAGACTGAAACTCAAAATCTGCGACCATATTTGTAATCAGCATCCTCAAATAATCCAAAACACGAGGTTTTATCTTAATAGAATAAAACCCAAATATGAGTTTTCGATTTTTTAGGCAAACCTGAGGGTCTGAAGGATCTGAAATTGTTCATTTTCCTCAAACGATACTGAAACCCAAAACATTTGTAATCAGCACCCTAAAATTTACGAAATATGAGGTTTTATCTTAATAGAATGCCAAATATAGGTTTTCGATTTTTTAGGCAAACCTGAATGTCTGAAAGATCTCAAATATTTGTTTTCCGTCAAAAAATACTAAAACTCAAAACTGCGATTGGATTTGTAATCAGCGCCCTCAAATTATTCAAAACACAAGGTTTCATCTTGAAAGAAAGATATTTAAAGATTTAAATTTTCTTAGATAAACCTGAAGATCTAGAAGATCCTAAACACGAGGTTTCATCTTAATAGGAAGCCAAAAAAATAAATGCGTTTTAGTATTATTATATAATATATATGTTGAGCTTCTCGCACGTTAATTGGATAAAATTGTTCGGCAAGATGGCGCAACACCTACATACCCATACACTAAACAACCCCTTAATGCTCAGCTTTAATGTCCTTCATACAGACCCAAGAGATATAATCTACCACTCAACTAATTTAATCTAAAACCTGCGGTGCCGGAAGGAGAAAGGCAGAAAGATAAAGGTGTAATTTCATTATTTAATAAAGAATGAAATGTTGCTTTGGATGTCCTTCTGCCCATAATATTACCTCAGCAGTTTCCTTTATACTGGCATCTAGAACAATGTATTATTAATCTTAATAGAAAGACAAATTACATAGGTTTCCAACTTTTCAGGCAAATGGTACTAAAACTGGAAACTACGACCAGATATATAATCAGCATCCTCAAATTATTCAAAACACGAGGTTTCATCTTAATACAAAGCCAAATAAAGGTACTCGAATTTTTGATTTTTGTCAAACGATACTGAAACTCAAACCTGCGACCGAATTTTAATCAGCGCCCTCAAATTATCCAAAACACGAGGTTTTCATCTTAATGGAAAGCCAAATAAAGATTTTCAATATTTTGGGCAGATTTGGAAGATCTGAAATCTTTGATTTTTGTTAAATGAGACTGAAACCAAAACTGCGACCGCATTTGTAATCGGTACCCTCAAATTATACAAAACGCAAATTTTCATCTTAATAGAAAGCCAAATAAAGATTTTCAATTTTTTTGCCAAACTGATGATCTGAAAGGTCTGTAATTTTTTATTTTCGACAAACAATACTTAAGCTCAAGCTCAAAACAGCGACCAGATTTGTAACCAGCAGCTTCACATTATCCAAACCACGAGGTTTAATTTTAATAGGAAGCCAAATAAGGATTATCGATTTTTTAGGCATACCTGAAGATTTGAAAGATCTGAAATTTTTTATTCTTGTCAAACAATACTGAAGCCCAAAACTACGACCAGACTTGTAATCATCATCACATTCAAATTATCAAAAACACGAGATTTAATCTTAATAGAAAGCCAGATAAAGATTTTCGATTTCATAGGGAAATCTGAAGATCTTAAACGTTTTACTATTTTTATTCTCTTTTATATAATTCCAAAATTATTCATACATATAGTAGCTAATTTTATAAAATAACGCAATATTTTAAATAAGGTATAAGACTACATATCTCCACTTCTATGATAAACACAGTATCTACACCTGATGATTCAATAATTTTTTTTATTAAAAATTATCAAAGTCAATGGAATTATTTTAATTAAATTGATTAATTAATTAAATGATCTAACCCAAGAGGTTTAGTTTTAATAGGAAGCCAGGATTTTTTATTTTTTAGGCATATCTGAATATTTGAAAGGTCTGAAATTCTTTATTTTTGTCAAATCAGTCTGAAACCCAAACCTGCGACCAGATTTGTAATCGACACCCTCAAATTATCCAAAACACAAGGTTTCATCATAATAGAAAGCCAAATTAAGGTTTTAGATTTTTTAGGCACACCTGAAGAATGAAGATCTGAGATATCCGAAATTTTTTATTTTCGTCAAAACAGAATGAAAGTAAAAACTGCGACCGGATTTGTAATCAGCACCCTCAAATTATCCAAAACGTGAGGTTTCATCATAATAGAAAGCCAAATTAAGGTTTTAGATTTTTTAGGCACACCTGAAGAATGAAGATCTGAGATATCCGAAATTTTTTATTTTCGTCAAAACAGACTGAAAGTAAAAACTGCGACCGGATTTGTAATCAGCACCCTCAAATTATCCAAAACACAAGGTTTCATCATAATAGAAAGCCAAATTAAGGTTTTAGATTTTTTAGGCACACCTGAAGAATGAAGATCTGAGATATCCGAAATTTTTTATTTTCGTCAAAACAGACTGAAAGTAAAAACTGCGACCGGATTTGTAATCAGCACCCTCAAATTATCCAAAACGTGAGGTTTCATCATAATAGAAAGCCAAATTAAGGTTTTAGATTTTTTAGGCACACCTGAAGAATGAAGATCTGAGATATCCGAAATTTTTTATTTTCGTCAAAACAGACTGAAAGTAAAAACTGCGACCGGATTTGTAATCGACACCCTCAAATTATCCAAAACACAAGGTTTCATCATAATAGAAAGCCAAATTAAGGTTTTAGATTTTTTAGGCACACCTGAAGAATGAAGATCTGAGATATCCGAAATTTTTTATTTTCGTCAAAACAGACTGAAAGTAAAAACTGCGACCGGATTTGTAATCAGCACCCTCAAATTATCCAAAACGTGAGGTTTCAGCTTAAAAGAAAGCCAAATAAAGATTTTCGATTTTTCAGGCAAAGCTGAGGATCTGAAAGATGTGAAATTTTTTATTTTCGTCATACGATACTGAAACTCAAAACTGCGACCGGATTTCTAATCATTACCCTCAAATTGTCCAAAATACGAGGTATCATTTTATTAGAAAGCCAATTGAAGATTTTCGATTTTTTAGGCAAACCTGAATTGAAGGATCACAAATCTTCGATTATCATCAAATAATACTGAAACTCAAAACTGCTACCGGATTTGTAATCAGCAGCCTCAGATTATCCAAAACACAAGGTTTCATCGTAACAGAAAGCCAAATTAAGGTTTTAGATTTTTAGGCAAACCTGAAAATCCGAAAGATCTGAAATTTTTTATTTTTGTCAAAACAGACTGAAAGTCAAGACTGCGATCGAATTTGTAATTAGCACCCTCAAACTATCCAAGACTATCATTTTGTTAGAAGGCCAAATAAAAATTTTCGATTTTTCAGGCAAACCTGAAGATCTGAAAGATCAGAAATTTTTTATTTTCGTGAAACGATACTGAAACTCAAAACTGCGACTGGATTTGTAATCAGCACCCTCAAATTATCCAAAACACAAGGTTTCTTCTTATTAGAAAGTCAGTTAAAGGTTTTCAATTTTTTAGGTAAACCTGAAGATCTGAAAGATCTGATCAGTACTGATTGGGAGTTTGAGAAAATACTTTTTTTATATTCTGCCGGCTAATATATTAAAGAGCCTGACCTATAACTTCAGCTGAAAATATGAAAAAAAAAAGCATTTGGTAATTTTAACATGGTCGACGTATCCCGACTTACTTTTATCTAATTTCAACCAACTGCTTTGGAAACACTCCACATCGTATCAACGGAAAACATTCCCTATTGATGCGGCTTATCTCTTGGCGAGTCCTTGCAGGACAATATCCTTTGGAAGCATTCGAAAATTTACAGAAAGAGGGAAACTAACCCCGGCAGCGGCGTTATCTACGGATGCACACGCTGGCTGTAGGATAATGTCCAGCGCCAGAAAAAATCCTCTTCTTCCATATATATAAACGTAGAAGGCCGAGGGTGGCTAAGTTGGAGAGCTCTGTCTGACGGAGATAAGACTGTAGGTGGAATAGGCAATGGTCCACCCCCTCAGAGTAACAACTGAACATCGAGGTAGTAAACAACTAATTCTAATAGGCCGACATCTTCTCTTATATTGTCATATTGACCACCAGATACGGCAATCATAATAGTTTACTATCGTCTTGATTGTATAGTATCCAGAAATATTCCATTCTACGTTAAAAAAGACGGTATTCAGGAATGATTACAGCAAAATCAATAGATATGATGACCTTATTTTAGGAAGCGGGCAATCGTTGCCGATTTGTTAGGAAACAAAACTCAAGCTAGATGGCTGGGTAGCGGCAAATAAACAGCGAAGTGTACTCTTAAAACTCTATTTCCAAGCTTTCGGGATCATTTGATCCCTTCTTCAGGGCTACAAAGACAATTTAGCAATCAGCAACATTAGAAAAAATTAAGAATGAAAAGTTTTTACTTACAAAAGTTTGTGAGGATGTTGCTGGAAGATGTTATAAAACAAGCCAAAAGAGCAAGTAACAACACATATCTTGCAAGAAGCACGTTATACAGACACAGAAATTTACGAAAAACATTACACAATTTACTGTTAAAAGTTAAAATCTTAATAAAATCGTAAAATGGCCGTTCGGTGAATAATTTTGCGTGCCGGCAATTACGTTTATCGAAACGGTCAAGCACAACGTGTCTGAGCGGAAATAGGTTAGTGGAGGGAAATTCAAATTTTGTTCATTTGTCAATTGTCATTTGCCTAAATTATGGCGCATGCGCGCACAATCTATGTTGAAATTATTTTTGTGGAGGGGATTTATGTATAGGGTGATTCAAATTATCACTATACAGTGTCGAACAGAATGAACTGATGTAATAAAATGTTTTAATGTATGTAATATTATACAATGTGCGTGGATAGCAATGAATGTATCAAAAAGTAGAAAGAGAGGAATTATATGTGCGTTTATAGCAAGAATTTTAGTGATTAAAAAAAAAAAAACTTTCCCCCCCTTTTTTAACAATATCACTAAAATTCTTGCTATAAACGCATATAAACGCACATATAATTCCTCTCTTTCTACTTTTTGATATATTCATTGCTATCCACGCACATTGCATAATATTACATACATTAAAACATTTTATTACATCAGTTCATTCTGTTCGACACTGTATAGTGATAATTTGAATCACCCTATACATAAATCCCCTCCACAAAAATAATTTCAACATAGATTGTGCGTGCATGCGCCATAATTTAGGCAAATGACAATTGACAAATGAACAAAATTTGAATTTCCCTCCACTAACCTATTTCCGCTCAGACACGTTGTGCTTGACCGTTTCGATAGACGTAATTGCCGGCACGCAAAATTATTCACCGAACGGCCATTTTACGATTTTATTAAGATTTTAACTTTTAACAGTAAATTGTGTAATGTTTTTCGTAAATTTCTGTGTCTGTATAACGTGCTTCATGCAAGATATGTGTTGTTACTTGCTCTTTTGGCTTGTTTTATAACATCTTCCAGCAACATCCTCACAAACTTTTGTAAGTAAAAACTTTTCATTCTTAATTTTTTCTAATGTTGCTGATTGCTAAATTGTCTTTGTAGCCCTGAAGAAGGGATCAAATGATCCCGAAAGCTTGGAAATAGAGTTTTAAGAGTACACTTCGCTGTTTATTTGCCGCTACCCAGCCATCTAGCTTGAGTTCTGATATGATGACCTCTACTGCGTTACTGCATATTTTTTCATAATAAATGCAAATTTTGAGGAGCTGGCAACGCCGATATAAATTTCATGCGACTTATTTACGGTAGAACCTCGACTGTCAAACGTTTGTTTTGTTTGTGCGTCTTTTATGCTTGGTCAGTAAAATCGAATTCGCTATTTGTTGGTGACTGTAGTGTAGCTTTACGGACTTGTTGTGCTATATTCGAGTATAGTTTAACAGTTTTTCGAGATGGAAGTCAAAAAGTGCAGTGTTTGTAACATGGTTGCATTGGAAGAATTTTCAGGTTAGTTGGCGCTACACAGCATTGTTTACAATTTGAACTATCACTGCGAGGTCACAGCTGATCAATGTTTGGAGGCTGAAGTGTCAAAGATGATGGCTTTGAGCACGCCATGCTGAAGTGGTCTGTTTACTATCTCTATGTTCAGTTGTTACTCTGAGGTCAAAACGGACTTTATGTTAGGTTAGATTTAAGGTGAGCGTGGTCGAAATCTTCACCACTTCACAGATCTGCATTACGTTGTCCTAATCTAAATATCAACTGAGTCGCAAGAAATTTTCAAGGTGTGGTGTCAAATACCCTATGGCAACATTGCCAAGCTTTACGGGAATTAACAAAAAAGGCAAAGGTTCAGTTTGGGAGACAGTTCAATATTGGCAACCGGACCCTATATAGTAAGCAATATTTATGGTAAAGTGCATTCAAGAAGCACTGACAATTTTGAATTTGCTTGTAAAAATGTTTTTTGGAAACCATCTTCACGATAAGCAGGTTGAAGAAAGAACACATCCCCTACCTCCCAATTAAGGTATTTTCAAATAAATGGTTCAAAAGCTTCATGTAATGATTTACACCAGTTTTAACCAGTATAGCGATTGAAAAAAAAACTAACTATGTGCCGTAGGTGGCGCCCTCTATTTATGAAATCAAAACCTTCATTGAATTTGGATTTCTCGCCTTAAAAAACACCCCTATACGTAATTTTAGATAGTTGTGACATTTCTTGCATTACGACACCCTGTATAGCACCAATACAGGATTGGGATAAATTATGGAACCAAGCAAATAACTTTGGAACGGAAAGAGTGATATTGCTGAAAATTTGCAGGTAAGTGTAGTGACGTCTAGTGCATCCGAAGACAGTATGTTAGCTATTAATGTACTTCCGGTTTAACCGGAAGTACCGTCAACTTTTTTAATTTAAATGGGGCACCCTGTATATTTTTGCAGATTTTAATTCATCGTTTTTTCCGAATACGTCCATAGTGGGTTTAGTATTAGTTTCTGTAAAAACGGGAAAGATAAAGCTTCTTTATCATTTCAGGTGTTTTAAATGCCGGTCATTCAAAGTCAGTTTTGGCGATCGCGTGAGAACTCACAAAGAAGTGTGTCAACTTTTAATGATTTACGTCCCGTCAGGGGTCCTATAACACGTTTAACGGTTACTAAAAAAAAACTACAAAAAAATTACCTCAAACGGGAAGACCGCAGACCGCCACGGACGAATTTGTGAGACAAATGAGAAAGCTTTACCGTTCCCATTTTTTAAGAAACAAATACTAAACCCACTATGGACGTATTCGGAAAAAAAAGATGTATTAAAATCTGCAAAAATATACAGGGTGTCCCATTTAAATTAAAAAAGTTGACGATTAAACCGGACGTACACTAATAGCTAACATCGGATGCACTAGACGTCACTACACTTGCCTGCAAATTTTCAGCAATATCACTCTTTCCGTTCCAAAGTTATTTGCTAGGTCCCATACTTTATCCCAACCCTGTATAACTTTTGTACACAAAAACTGAAAATAACTCTCAACTATAACTAATGTCGATCAATATGATTTTGTTCGTGGTTGTTAAGAAAAAATAGATGTCACGATAATCAACTGTGGCAGTTTCCGTAGGATCTCAGGGTTATTATTTCTTGCTGAGTTTTCCAGGATTTAAAATAGAAAAGGGAACAGAAAACGGAACTTCCGAAATCCATCGCAATAAATAACAAAATCGATGACCTCATCGAAAGCGGATGAATTATCCAAGCTCCCCTTCATCCACAAGTAAAAAGCATGATAAGATAAATAAATTAAATTATTGCGGGGTTCGATTTGGATGCTCGATGGTCATAATTTAAAAAGCTTTTTTCGGTTTAAAATATATATTCCGGAAACTTCCCTTACTTAAGGGAGGGAAGCACCCCTCATACGTCTGATGAGTCCGTTGTATGCTATACATTTTGCTGAAAAAAAAACTGGGATACCTTTTCCGGCTCAGAAAGTACTTCTCACTTGCGACTTGATTGTACTCAAGATCCTTATTCAGGAAGTGCCACAAAATTCATGTTTTACTTCCCACACCAATAGGTGAGGGGAGTATTCTGATCGCGAAAATTTTCGATTTTGAGATAATATACTTTTTGGGCATTTTATGATGCCTACGTAACGAAACTCAACGTAACTCATTTCCGTCGGTCTGTCTGTCGGTCTGTCTGTCTGTTGGCGTTTTTCTAGCCTCCTAATCTCAGTAACCGCTACATAGATTTTGATGAAATTTAGGTAGCGATATGGTGTGGGGTCTTAGTAGGTAATGTTGTTACAGTTTTGAAAATCGGTGCATGGGCGGCGGAGTAATTAGCAAAAAACGAAAAATTTCAAATATTCCTCAAA
The DNA here is from genome assembly GCA_951848785.1 of Callosobruchus maculatus. Lineage (NCBI taxonomy): Eukaryota > Metazoa > Arthropoda > Insecta > Coleoptera > Chrysomelidae > Callosobruchus > Callosobruchus maculatus. Next base: position 34,220 of record CATOUR010000316.1, read on the forward strand.
CTTCGTTTTTAGGGGTTCCTGATCATTTTCTACTTTTCTTTGGGTGGGGGTGAAATTGGGGTGGTTGTAAAGCTGAAAAATTTGTTGTACTCATAATAGGCTGTTTTCTGACGTGAGTGAGAATGACCTAGCGGTATGATACACTTTTTTAGGTCCATCCGAACATTGCCTTGTCTATTACAGGGACCAAGGGACTTAGAGAATTATCCGAGATGTATACATACGAGTATTGCTTGCATTCCAAATTTATATGCTGCATTTATAGGCCACCAAGCAGTAACAACTGCAAAGAGCTCTTCGAGAAGCTTTCAGCCACTGTGGACGCGCTGCAATCAGATCACCCTCATTCAGAGATAGTCTTTCTGGGTGACTTCAACGTTCACAACTCATACTGGCTGACACACTCAAACAAAACGGACGACGAGGGACGTGAAGCTGAAGCCTTCGCTATCAGCTGCGGCTTGGAGCAGATAGTCAAAGAACCAACAAGGATTCCCAGCCGCCACGGAGATTTTGCTAGTCTGTTGGACCTATATCTCACAACTGCTCCAACGGTCTACACAGTGAAGGTAACCGCCCCACTGGGATCGTCTGACCACAACACCGTCTCGACGCTATGCAGAATGCATTCTCCAGATCTCTACCATGCAAAGCCTCGTCGGGTCTGGCATTACGGATCAGCCAAGTGGGACGACCTAAGGGAATACTACCACTCCTTTCCCTGGAACGACGTCTGCTTCAAGTCACGAGACCCATCAGCTTGCGCCCAAGAAATAACAGAGGTATTAATATCGGGCATGGAAGCCTATATTCCTCATGTCGTCAAGCATCCCTCCAAAAATAAGCCATGGTTCAGTAAGCGTTGTAGAGATGCAGTTACCTCTAAAAACCAACACTACAGAGAATGGAGGAAAAATCCAAATGCTGAGAGCCACCGCAGTTTTATCGACGCCAGAAATCACTGTAAACGCGTGATTGACAGCAGCAAGGAGGAACACAACCAAAAAATTAAGAACAGGCTCCTCTCATGTCCTAGTTCGTCCAGAACATTCTGGTCTGTAGCTAAGGCTGTTAGTCAGAACTTTTCCTACTCGTCAATACCACCCTTGACCAGAGAGGACAAATCCATCGCTTCTGCTCCTAAAGAAAAAGCAGACATCTTGGGGAAACTCTTCGCAGCCAATTCTACCGTAGACTTTCAAGGAAGTACTCCGACCACCACCATAAGCGTGAACTCGAGAATGGCAGAGGTCAAATTTCAACATCGAGATGTAAAAAGCATCCTCCAAAAACTGAACACCAATAAAGCTACTGGCCCTGACCAAATTCCAGCCATTGTCCTTAAACGCTGTGCCGCTGAGCTTGCACCTATTCTTTGCAAGCTCTTCAAACTTTCGTATCAACGAGGCGTGTTTCCCGCTTCGTGGAAGATTGGCTGCGTACAACCCATCCCTAAGAAAGGCAAAAAAACTGATCCCACCAATTATAGACCTGTGGCTCTTCTCAGCATCATGTCTAAGGTTATGGAGACTGTCATTAACACACAGCTCCTGAAATACCTGGACAACAATAACATCATAAATGATCGCCAGTATGGCTTCCGTAAGCACAGGTCTACAGGTGACCTCCTTGCCTACATCACTCACTTGTGGAACAGAGCAATAGACAACCATGGCGAATCCCGTGTTGTTGCACTTGATATATCCAAAGCTTTCGACAGAGTATGGCATGACGGACTTCTGGTCAAGCTTGCTGCTTATGGACTACCACCTGGTCTGCGCCAGTGGCTGAATAGCTTTTTGAAAGACCGATCTCTGTTCGTTGTAGTCGAGGGCTGTTCATCAGACGTATTTTCAATAAACGCCGGTGTTCCTCAGGGATCTGTCCTATCCCCTACACTATTTCTGCTGTACATCAACGAGCTGCTGGAAATAACATCCAATCCAATCTACAGCTTCGCAGATGACAGTACATTAGTGTCGTGCATGGAACCAGGCAAGCCACTATCATCCCAGGAGACGGTACGTCGGCGACAGCAGCATGCCTCACAGATCAACGCAGATATCAAAACAATTGTCGAGTGGGGATTAGCAAATAAAGTACAGTTCAACGTACAAAAAACTCAGGCAACAACACTTACAAAGAAGTCTCACAATGGCTTACCAACCGTGGAAATGGAGGGCCACCCCATAGTCGAATCACCTTCCGTCAAGCTTTTGGGAATCAACATCAACAATAACATGTCCTGGCACGACCACGTCGTCAGTATTGCTAAAACGGCATCCCAGAAGCTTGGAGTTTTGTTCCGTTGTAGGAAGTTGTATACACCAGAGCAACTGCTGCTGCTCTACAAGGCACAGATCCGACCATCGCTGGAGTATTGCTCCCATGTGTGGGGATGCGCTCCGAAGCACTCTCTAAAGCTTCTGGACACTATCCAGAAAAGAGCGATTAGACTAATCGATACGCCTAACCTCACAAAGGACCTCCACAGCCTGGAACATCGAAGGAGGGTGGCTGACCTATCCCTGTTTTACAGATTCTATCACGGAAGATGTTCGAGTGAGCTCTCTCAGATAATAACACCACAGGCCGTCCGAACCAGGACCACTAGAGAAGCTCTTTGAGCTCATCCTTACCAGGTCGAGGTCCTTACTCCCCGAACCAGTCTGCTCCAGCATTCCTTCTTTTGGAGAACTTCGACGCTGTGGAATCAGCTGCCGGGGAATTTGTTTCCCGACGGCTACAACCTGCAGCGTTTCAAATCTAACGTGAACCGGTACTTATCCTCTCGCAGCGCTTCTAAAGCGCCATAGGCTTTCAGCCTTTGCGGGAGGCCGACCATAAAAAAAAAAAAAAAAAAAAAAAAAAGATCGTTCTGTGTTTTATAATGTGGAAACTACTGAATTGATGTTAATGAAATTTCGGCACAGTATTACTACTTTGGCAAGGATCGAAAACGCGTCTGATTTTTAGAAATCGTCTCAGTGGCGGCGCAACAATATTAAAAAAACAGAAAATATGAAAACAGCTCAAACTTCGTTTTTCGGCGTATTAGGGGCTCCTGATCATTTTTTACTTTTTTTGGGGTGGGGGGTGGGGGTGAAATTGGGATGGTTCAGAGGTGGGAGGTAAAACTGAAACTTTTTTGTATTAATAATAGTTCGGCAAAATAATAAGATTGGTATCATCGGAATATGTGGGAAGTACTGAGTCAATCAACTTGACTACATTTTTTTTTTATTTAATTTTACTGGATATATGCTAACATAAACAACATAGTTAACATTCACATAACAAAGTTACCACCTTTTATTCCAGGCAGTAGGGGTTTTAGGGTGCAAAAAGCTAGCAATGCAAAATCATACATTCTACAAATATGTGTAGTTTAAAAACCAAACACGATATCAAAACAAGGCCAGTTAAGTGACATAGCGCAAGTTTTCTTCTTCAAGTTGCTCTTTGAGTCATTACTGAAAGTTTAAAGGCAACGTCAGGAGCTTTGAAATGCGAAATTGATTTTTATGGCGACCTTTGGACCTTATCTTTGGACCTTTTTACCTTACCTTTGGACTATTGGACTAAACTCCTTTCATCTTAGACACACATACTGGAGAAAGGAAACAGGCGGCCACGCCTCCTCGCTAACACGGGGATACGTATTTTCTTAGATTCTCAATTTCGTGCGCTATACCCTAGACCCTTAATTAAACAACGCCGAGGTAGTATCATTTCCACTCAAAGTATGCAAGTATAAAAAAATATATATCATTACTTTTGGAAACTCCCTGTATATGCTCAATTAGGCTTTCACTCTGATATACCTTTTTTGAGGGGAGGTTTAACAATTACAGCCATTGACCCCCTTCAGATATGCCTCTGGAGACAATTAAGGTTTTGAATTAAGAAAAAAAATTTTTTTTTGTGATAAATGGAAAGATCATGCATATATAAGTTTTATAACAAAACTGTTTTTGTTTTCTTTTTTCGCAATAATTCAAAAGTATCAAAATGAAAATGGGTTTTTGAATCGAGTACCGAAAACACGCCGACGGCTCCCGAACGCGTGTGACGTCACCATGGCGGTCAAACTGCTCCTTTGACCAACGACGTCCTACTCCGATACTAGATTCTAGATTCCCAACCAATCGCGAAAATACGTACTGGTAAACTGGTAACTAGTGGATATTTGTTGCAATACAGTCGATAAATGAAGCTTGCAGCTCGAGACGAAGTCTAAGATCGAAATAAATATTTTTTTTGAATGTTTGAAGTTGAAGTCAGATTACAGATTCCAGTAAGTAAGTACCAAATCAAATATATTTCGTTGAAAAGATCTCCTCAATCGAAGGATGGCCCAGTGGTTAGAGAGTCCGATAGTGGATCTCAGGGTCTTTGGATCGAAACCCAGGCCTTCCAACTTTGTTTATTTTTTTTTTATCAAGAATTTTATTGATGTGCTTTTTGCACTTGTTAGGCACATTTTTTCTACGATCAACATAAATATGTGTTTGAATCAAATTCTGTTAGACATATTACTTGAACTGCACAGTGCTTGTTAAATTTTTATGAAAATTTAATTGTTAAGCTTCATTTCAAAAAGTCCAAAAAGAAAACAAAAACAGTTTTGTTATAAAACTGATCTTTCCATTTATGACAAAAAAATTTTATTCAAAACCTCAATTACGCAGTGTATGATACTTCAAATCGTTTAAGATCTTGCTCTAATTTGACAGTATCTTTCTGTGGGATGGAGTAGCTTTACTGGATATATTCCGGTTTCCTATTGGAATTGATATTGATGTCCAATAAGTAGTCTCATTCTGTATATCCCCATATATGAGAAACAACGTTATAGAAGGAAGAACGGGTAGCGATATATAGTATATATAGCAGGCGAGAGGAAAACAAAGTGTATCATATCTCGCATGGAGAGCCAATTTTCAAATTCAATTTACGTGGAACAAAGCCCAGCTATATAGCCGCCCCTCTTCCCTCTATCCGCTCATCTCCCTCCCCCGTTCTACTCGTATTTGGTACCGCATACAGGGTCATATTTTGTTTGTATATTCCCCAAAATCTACATTGTTTTGAATAATCGATAAAATTTGTTATTATATTATATACCAGTAGCGACTCGTGCCAACTTAGAGAGGTAGTGTCAGAATGACAGCCAACATTTCAAACCGATACAAAATTGAAAAAATACCTATAACTAGCCGCTAAGTCGAATTTAACTGTCTTTATGTTCGACTTACCAAGCATCGATAAACTGAAAACATTATTCATATGCACTTTAGATTTTTCATGGGTCTTCATTTTCTCCCATATATGAAAAAGATCATCCGTGCCTTTTTTCGCCCAAGTGTCATCGCCTCCAAATAGAACACACACAAAACAAAACAGTTTGTTAATTTCTTCACAGTCACTTATCCAATTGCTTTTATCTTAAATAATTTTATTAAATTTACGACAACGCGATTTCTGTCCACTATCAATAAGTTTTTCAAATTTTCTTCCAGCGGAAGATTACTAAATGAGTTTATTAATGCGCCAATTTTATTCATTTTCGCTCCAATGATATATTTTAATTAAACACAAAAGAGATACCGTTCCGAAAACAGCGCACAGCTCACTCAAACTAATAAGATCTAAATTTCAAACCTTTAACGAGAGAAGCCGACATCAGCATCAACAAGATAAACAAATCGAACTGCTGAAACAAAACAAAATAGTGAACCATGAATGGAAATATGGATAATGTGCCTGGCACGATCTACTTCGGATTTTCGCATTTAAAATCTATCCAAACGTCCAGAATAGCGTTCTCTCTGTCACTCGTAAGCGTTTGTGATAAGACTTCTCTCACTGTGTTTGTACCTTAGAAGAAACGGCACGGTAGGCTGTTGCCATCTCGCCGTTTCGTCGCGTCGTCAGCTCTCATCATGTGAATTGCGACGATGCCACGTGTTGCTTGGTGCAAGCATTTATGCGCTGAGGCGCTATTGCCATTTCATATAAAACAGAAAAAGTCGTTGGAAACTGACAGAATAAGAAAAGTTTAAGAGATAAATAAATATGTTTTTGTCGAAAATTAAGGTAGTGCCATGGCACTGTGGCACTATCTCGCCAGCCGCCACTGCTATATACTACTCGCAAGTGAAATCCGAACACTGAGAAAAAAAAGATATGCGGTTGATGAAATGCGGTAGGATCAAATACAATAACAAACGAACTCATTTGCCATCATTAATTTACAAAAAAATACAACAGATCAATAATAGGTTGGCCCTCCATGTTGACGAATGCACTCCTCTAGCCTACGCGACATGCTCGTAATTTGGTTGTTGATAAACTCTAGAGGTACAGCCTCCCAAGCTGCCCTCACAGCATGTTTCAATTCGTCCAGCGTGGTCGGAAGATTGGGTAAATCGCCTATGTATCGACCCATCCAATCCCATATGTTTTCAATTGGCGTTACATCGGGTGATCGTGGAGGCCAGGGAAAAGTACCCTGACTCCAGCTTCCTGTAGGAACCTCATCGATACCCTTACAGTACGAGGACGTGCATTATCTTGAAGAAGAAACCCTCTTCGAGGCCTTGGATATATGGAACGGCAATTGGTTCTAACACCTCATTCACATAACGTTGCGCAGTCATTATGCTATGGATCACAAGTAAGAGTGACTTGCTGTTGAATGCAATGGCACCCCCAACCATCAAACGAATAGGATAGTGTACATGGCACTCAACAGCAAACTCATCGGAGAAGTCCATCAGATGCCACTCAACTTATCATTGTCGGTGTTCTTGCACCAATCTAACCGTTGGCGACGATGAGTTGCAGTTAGTGGAAGCACTAGATGCGGACGATATGATCCTAAGCTCATTCCACTCAATCTGTGGTACACCGTGCGGATTCGAATGGGCCTCCCTATAGCTGCATACCAAGCGTCAAAGACAGCTCGAGTGGATCGCATTCTGTCTCGAAGGGCCAGTAGTCGTAGATGATGATCTTTCCAATCTGTAGTTCTTCTACGTGCTCCAAAACCTCTAGCTCTTGCATTCGCCCTTCTACGATCCATGGGCACCATGCTGCTACAACTGTAGCCACGCTACGCCCCATAGTTACAGCAATTGCTCTGAAAGAAGCACTATGTTTTTGTTGGCCTACAATCCGACCCCGTCCAAAGGGGCTTAACTGCGTTAAGTAAGCGTTATAAGTAGACTGTTTATTAAGAGAAGTGACTTCTGTAGTTACAGTGTGCAAATATAAACACCAAAATCCAAATATCTAGGACACATGAATGTACATATTTTAAAGAACCTGATTACCACCACAGCCTTAACCACAAATGAGCCCTGAAGATTTTTTTTTATTTATTTATTATTTATTTATGCATTTTAAAAGCTACATGAATAAATGAAAGTCATTCACAGAAGGCAAGTTTAAACTAAAATTGTGTTTAATTTGGACCCTGTCACCCAAAAAAAGAAAGTAGCAAGTGTAGAAGAAAGATCGTAAAAGTATTAACAAAATAAGGCCAGATTTTATCAACATGCATATTTAATAAAGACTTTGACAAAATTTTTCTATCGGATGTTGTTTAACAAAAGCTTCTATTGGTATTGAGGGCTATGTTAATAAGTGTCATCCAATAGTATTTTATCAATATTGGAAACAAAACGTCAAAGCTGGATGACACTTTTATCAAAAATATTTTAGAATTCGTGGATCAAAATAATAGCAGAAAATCAGAACAAATCATTTGCAAATCAATGCTAGATTTCTAATGCTTTACGTTATAATACATAGATACATACATACATTTATCCATCTACTGGATGCATGTTTGTTATAGACCTTATAGAAATATTCACAGAGGATGTAAGGATTGTAAAGGCACAGCGTAAAAGGCACCGTAGCGCAGAAACACATTGTAAGGCATGCTTATGGATAAAAACCCCCCTTTCTGGTTCCCCCTTTCTTTAAAAATTATATAAAGCACTTGATTCACTTTCTGACTATACGACAGATTTTTGGTTTAGGAAAATAAGCTTATACGTTATACTTTTGCCAGCCGCGAGCTTTGCTGTTAAGAAGGATAGGCAACCAGTAACGCACACTTGTTATATCGTGTGTTTAACTTTGTGAAATGTAATAAAATGTTATTTTTACTCCTTTTTACTATAATGCAAAGGTATATTGCGGGTATTTATAATTATTATCAATAGTAAATTATTGTTTTATCAAAATAATGCAGTAATTTGAATTTCTTGTCTTCGTTATCATAACATTAACAGTACATTTGATCCAGCGATCAAGTGTACTGTTTTTGTGGAATCTGACTGGTTGAGATTCATCATCATAGTCACAATGTCTTAACAGACATGTTGTGAACTCGTAAAATGCATTAAATCGGAGCTAGAGTATTGCGGACACGAATATTATCAATAGTTTTGAGCACTGTAGCTCGCCATCGTTCGCGATTTGTTATCAGTTTAGTGGCGCTCTTGACACTCATATCCAGCAACTGTTTCGTCGTATCCACCCAGCGTGTAGGGGGACAGCCACGGCGCCGCCCACTCGGGGCATGACCCTGGCATGGTTGAGATTAGCAATTGCTAAATCCTTTGTTAAACAAGAAAATGCAAGTTTCCACCCATTTATGATAGAAAATCAGAGTTGAAAAGATACTATATGGTTCATTATTGTCGATTGTCTGTACAGCATGCCATTTCTGACCTGTTTGAGGTAAACTTGAAGAGAAATCAATAATTTTCAGAGAACTTTGACAGATGCATGTTTTGGAATGGGCTGCTCTGATTGCTCAAAGCCTTTGATAAAATCGGGCCTAGATATATCATACAATCTGTCTAAACGGGAAATATGAATTTCTTGACTAGAAGCAGCCCTACAGGATGACCCTGTAATTCTCGTTTCCCCTCCCCCTCTCCCCATGTATATTCCACCCGACCGACGTCCACCGCCTTTGCTATCTTTTGTTTTCTTGTTTCGGGACGAAATATTTTGCTGGCAAATTCCCCCGGTTATATATAAAATATTGCTGGACCTGTTCTTCCCCCCCCTGCCAGCCCTTCAGCGTTCGCTGGGGATTTTTAACTTTTATGAGAACCGATCACCGACTACAGCTCTCCACGATTGGTTTTTAATGCCATGCCTCTTTCCCTTTCACACTTCATTCATGTAAGTAACGAGAAAAGTTAAGAGATGGAGCGTGATAGGAAAGACAAAAATCCGTACAACTTTTTATGCTCACTGTATTTACAGGGTGTTATTTTTTTATGCAATCCTCCAACAAAGGCACTATAGAGCGGTGCGAGAGGATAAGTGTCAGTGCACGTTAGATTTGAAACGCTACAGGTTGTAGCCGTTGCACAGTGGGAGATTTCATCAATCTGGTGGCACTTAATTTGCTAATCATTTTGATGATATATTTCTTTAGGTATAAATCAGGTTAATGTTTCAAGCAGACAATTTTAGGTTGAAAATATAATTTATTCACATTATTTACAAAAAATTAACCTTTTGTGATGTACATATACCGGGTTATTCACGCTATTCGACACGGAGCATTAAGGCTAAAGTAATTGTTGAAAAAGAAAATAATAATTTCGAGTGAATAGGGACCCATTAAGGCTACAATTTAAAAATATTTTCATGTTATACAGTGCGTCCCCAAAAGACGAAACATATCAAAGTTGTATTTTTTTTAAATAGAACAGCTTGTATATTATTGCATATTCAGATTCCTTGGTAAATTCTAGTGTAACTTTGCAATGGTATTTTAGCATATATTTCCGTAACAGTTATATTGTCTGGATAACACAGTTCTTTAGCCTGTTTGACCTGATCATAATACGATGGATATATTTTACAATTTACTCCTTTTGCCTGACTGTGTATGATGTTGTATTGATTCTTTGATAGTTGCATCTACTAGTAAAGCTAAGGCCTGATTAGCAGTTAACTTAATTTAGTTGGTTTTTCCAACGAAGCCTCTCGAGCCTTTTTTACATTAGTACCCCGAGTTGGAGAAGCAGAACATAATTATTTCTTTACAATAGATGCTGAGTCGCGTTTTCCGGCCTTGCGAAAAACAACCTCCGTAGCTTTGGACAGTTCTACGCGACTGGTCGACTCAGTAAGAGATTTTAGTTTGCGGGTTTGAACTTTCGGATTACAGTCTTCAAAAGTTTTCTTAGGTCTACTGGGTGTGACATTGATATTTTCCCTGCTTGAAGGACCGGGCACACTTAACACAGTTGAAAAATCTATTTCGCGATTCAACCAGGAAGCACAGCTCTCTAAAACCTGAGGTTGATATGTCCTTGCTTTCTCCCATTTTTGTTGAAGTTCGAATGTTATTTCACTAACTTCTGCCCGCAACCTCAATACGTCTTCAGATAACTCTTTGTCATCAATTCCTTGCAATACAAGTGGTGTTACAGCATCTAATCGTTCAGTTGGTGGACATTGTATCCAAACGTCAAATATGAAGTGCCGTGAGTACACGGGTGCCATTCTGCAAACAAAGACTCTAGTGTCAAAAGGGGCAAAAAGGGGCAAGATTTCTATGTGGTTCCCACAAAGGTGATGTCTAAGCTTTGTAATCAAACAACATTTAACGCTGAATACGGCTGAATAAATAGTTAAAAGCTTTTATAAAGTTGCACAACAAAACGTTTTCAATACGAAACTAACATGGTATGCACATTATCTTGAACAAGCCTTGGACACATCAAAAAAAAAATCCGCAGGTCAATGCTGTACCTCTGCTTGAAAAATTTGATATGAGAACTATGGGATGCTCCAAAGTGAAACAACTCTGTCTGTCACGGTCCCAGTGCTTAGCATACATTCAGGACCTGACTGACTGAAGTTGCGTGAGCTCAACAAGAAAAGTGTCGCAGTTTCTGACAAATTAGGTATTTGACGATCAGAAGTAGGTGTTTCCATTGACTTCCGGCAAATTTCGAAAATTGAATTTAGTTCCCGTAAATTGATGAAATCTCCCAGTGTGCGTTGGGAAACAAATCACCCGACAGCTCATTCCACAGCGTCGAAGTTCTCCAAAAGAAGGAATGCTGCAGGAGACTGGTTCGGGGACTAGGGACCTCGACCTAATACAGATGAGCTCGCAGAGCCTCTCTAGTGTTCCTCGTTCGGACGGCCTTTGGTGTTATTATCTGGGAGAGCTTCTTCGATGTTCCAGAGTGTGGAGGTCCTTTGTGAGGTGAGGCGTATCGATTAGTCTAATTGCTGTCTTCTGGATAGTATCTAGAAGCTTTAGAGAGAGCTTCGAGGCGTTGCCCACACATGGGAGCAATATTCCAATATTTCAAATCGAAATAATTCCATGACTGTTACACTTAAGTATAGGGAATGCTTATAAAGGTGGAAGTATTTTGTAAGAACTTTCTAACGATGCTATGAAATACAAGGTCTTCCGTTTAAAAAAAAACAAAGAAAACTACGATCGAGAGGTTTGGTTCAACCTGTATTCAAAATCAAAGATATCAGAAACTTGATAATCATGGAGAAAACCACACTACCCCGAAATTATTCTAGCATTAAAATCAAGCTTCCAGTTGTTGATTAAAATTTTCACATAGATCGGTAGCCTGTGTAACCATAAAACCCTATATTTCCGAAATAGGGAAAACGAACACAACTCAAATTCGGAATAATATATAGGATGTTCCGTTTGAAAAAACACAACTTTGGTATGCCGTGACTTTATCAGTAACCCTGTACATATATTGTAAAATAACTTCAAAATGTAGACCTCAGCTTCATCTATAACTTTTATTCGAAAGTTTTTTTGTATCTTTCATAATAGCCGAAGTATCAAACTTTGGACTATAAGTTGATCACCCTGTACATGAATAAATGTACTTTTATGAAGTGCGTAATTTCAATAGTCAAGGCATCCCCATCCAGCTAAGGAGATCAAAATGTAAAAAGTTTGACACTATTAACAACAGGCATTGGCTGACTTATTACTCATAACAACTGTAAAAAAATGGAGTGAAGTTGATTTACTCAGTACCTTCCACAGATTACGGTGATACCAGTTCATTATTTTCCCATAGCATGAAGCTATAGTCTGAGATACCCTTGCAACCAAATCATCGCCCGCCTGCAAAAAAAGAGACATATGCCGTCTTTCTTTCACAGGTCAAAGGATAGCCTATCATGAATACAACAAATTTTTGACTTTTACTACGCCTCATCCTCTAACCACGCCAATTTCACCCCCACCCCAAAAAAGGTAGAAAGGGATCAGAAACCCCCAAAGCGCCTAAAAACGAAGTATGAATTGTTTTTATATATTTAGCTTTTTTTATTTTCGCTGCACCGCCACTGACACGATTTTTAAAAAACATACGTGCTTTTCATCCTCGCCACGGTATTAATACTGTGGCAAAGTATCATCAAAACCAGTTCAATGGTTTTCACAATAGAAAATACAGAACGATCCAAAGCAATACTCGTATGTATACATCACAAATTCTTGGTTTCTGTAATAAGCAAGTCAATGTTCGGATAGACCTGAAAAAGTATATTATGTCGTTAGGACTTTCTTTCACACGTCAATGCATAGCCTATTATGAATACAATCTTTTCAGTTTTTCAGCTTGTCCTACCCAGACCAATCACAGTCCAGGCAGCGGTTACATTAAAGGGCTAGAAAAATGCCAACAGACCGACATCTAGACAGACAGACAGACCGACAGTGGATTTTAATTATGTAGATATCGTAAAACGTCCAAAAAGTGTATTATCTCAAAATTGAAAATATCCGTGATCACAATACTCCCCTCACCTTTTGGTGTGGGAAGTAAAATGTATCTGTCATCTTAGGGTACGGTTGATTGAAAACAATTCGTTGCAGGTATATGCTGCAAGATATGTATAATTAAATAATATTGTAATTTAATAAATAAATTTTGATTTTCTTTTTGGACTTTTATATTTAATATATGCTAGCTATGGGTATATTTAAAAGGTATTATATTACTGGGTGGTAAGCCCACTGATGATTAAGTGGAGTAGCGATGGCTAGGCTTCAGTCTAATGTATCAATTATATTGTTTACACCAATAGTCTGAAATAAAAGACAGTTTATTATTAGCATTATTATTTAAAAGAAAAAAACCTTCATAAATTGGTGTAAAATTGAAAAGTAAATGTAAAAATGTTAAAGATCGTGTTGCAATATGTGTCGTTCACGAATTGTACCATAATGATCGTCTTTATGATTCTTATTACATAGATAACTATTATCATTGATTAACATATTTAAATATGTTAATCAATGCTACTATCTACTCCCATTTCCCATTCAGTGTGTCCCAAAACGAATCCAAAAAAAAAAGGAATCGCCCTTAGGCTTCCGAATGTGAAGTGAATGTCAAAAGGAATTATTTTGAAATTCGCATTTGTTACCCAGAAATCAACTGAAGAGAGTAGGCCTACTTGATGCCTGTTTTTTACGTCGTATAAAAAATACACGTGATACGTATTACCCTAAAAGGTTCACGGTTGGTATCCCTAGTGCTGTGCTGTATCAGGGCGCAGCAATACACTAATGCCCTAGCGAGAAAAAGGACACCTTAACCTGTCCACCGACACCACTTCCTTGATTGATGGTCCAGTGTCTGCGTCGCATTTTAGTATTTTCTGCGGCTGCTGTTTTCCAAGAATATTATATAAACGCTTTCTCACAAAGCTTCTTGATAAAATAACTAGCATACATTATTTGACAGTGTAGTGTTGCCTATGACAGCGACAATATAAAAATAGATACAAATGCATACAGGGTGAGCCAATAGTGAGTGGATGGAAGATTGTGGGCTTATTAAAACGTATTTCAAAAATATGTCGCTTGATTATGGTAAGAACCCTTGAGGGCTGTAACACTAAAATATGTTCACTTAAATTTTGACTTTTATACAGGGTGATTCATATAAAACTTACATTTTTTTGGATGGAATTCCCTATATGTTATTACATATTTGGATTCATTGGTGAATTTTAGTGTGACTTTATGTATCATACATGGAACTTCAAACGAACCGTTTAGGCGCAAATCACCATTTTTGGTGTAAGTAGGCATCAGAAAAAATTGAATATCGCAGCGATTATAAAACTTAGAAGGCCGAGACTTTGCAGTACGACTAAGAATGCGTTACCTTATTTCAGATGGCTAAATTTGAATTCTTTTTGTACTTCGGTAGATTAATTAAGGAAACTTCAATCGCAGATAACTTGATTTTTTCAAATAGGTATCAGAAAAAAATTGAATGTCGCAGCGATTATGAAACTTAGAAGGCCCTGGCTTTGCGGTACGACTAAGCATGAAATGCGTCACCTTAGGACACGTTCCATGCTGCTGTGTCCCACCACAAAGTCACGGCCTTCTAAATTTTATAACCGCTGCGATATTCAATTTTTTCTGATACCTACTTATATCAAAAGTAGTGATTTGCGCCTAGACTATTCGTTTAAAGTACCATATATGGTACACACTAGAATTCACCAAGGAATCCAAATATGCAATAATATATAGGGAGTTCTATTCAGGAAAATGTAAGTTTGATATGAATCACCCTGTATAGACGCCAAAATTTAAGAAAAAATACTTTAAGGTTATAGCTCTCAAGGCCCCCTACCATGATCAAGTAACAGATTTTTGAAATTCGTTTCTGTAAGCCCACAATCCTCCGTACACTCACTATTGGCCCACCCTGTATACACGTATAAGCTTTGTGACAACGAATAGGCTGCAAGTTAATATACTAAATTCTACAGAGCAGCACACATTCAGTGTTTTTCTAGTTTAAAAATCCCAAATATATCTTCTTCGGACATGTTATCCAAGTAGAGTATCAAATCTAGTCTTTTTACTACTATTATGTGCTACAGAGGAAATGTAAACAAGGTTTCGTAGCGTAAGGTCTGGTTTTAAAATTTAAAATCAATAAAAAAATTGTACTATCCAATGAATAGAGGACAAAATAAGGCTATTTTTAATTTTTGGTGAATGCTTTGTAGTGTATGAATTCACCATATTTCCAACTTCGTAGTGTGAATGCGACAATGGATAAACATAAAGTAATACTTATTAAATCCACGGCACTCATTTCCGTACGTTCTGTCTGTCTGTGTGTCGGTTTGTCTGTCTGTTGGCGTTTCTTTTACCCTCCTAATCTCAGTAACCGCTACATGGATTGCGATGAAATTTGGGCAGCGATATGCTGTGGAGTTGTAGTAGATAATGCTGATATAGTTTTGAAAATCGGTACATGGACGGCGGAGTAATTAACAAAAAGCGAAGAAAAAGGTATCGCTCAAACTTCGTTTTTAGGCATTTTAGAGGTTTCTTATCGTTTTCTACTTTTTTCGATGGGGATGAAATTGTGGTGGTTGCAAAACTGAAAAGTCTGTTGTATTCATAATGGGATCTCGATTGTCGTGTCAAATACACATATTCAGGTCTTTCCGAACATTGATATTACAGAGACCAAGGGATTTGTGATGTACATATGTATACTAGTATTGTTTCAGATCATTTTGTATTTTGTAATAGTAATTATTGAATAGATTTTAATGAAATTTTGACACAGTATTACTACTGTGATGAGGATGGAAACGTTTATGGTTTTTATAAATCGTATCAGTGGCGGCTCAGCAATAATAAAAAAATAAAAATATAAAAACAGTTCAAACTTTGTTTTTAGGCGCTTTGGGGGTTCCTTTTTTTTATGGTCGGCCTCCCGCAAAGGCTGAAAGCCTGTAGAAGCGCTGCGAGAGGATAAGTATCGGTTCACGTTAGATTTGAAACGCTGCAGGTTGTAGCCGTCGGGAAACAAATTCCCCGGCAGCTGATTCCACAGCGTCGAAGTTCTCCAAAAGAAGGAATGCTGAAGGAGACTGGTTCGGGGACCTCGACCTGGTAAGGATGAGCTCGCAGAGCTTCTCTAGTGGTCCTGGTTCGGACGGCCTGTGGTGTTATTATCTGAGAGAGCTCACTCGAGCATCTTCCGTGATAGAATCTGTAAAACAGGGATAGGTCAGCCACCCTCCTTCGATGTTCCAGGCTGTGGAGGTCCTTTGTGAGGTTAGGCGTATCGATTAGTCTAATCGCTGTTTTCTGGATAGTGCCCAGAAGCTTTAGAGAGTGCTTCGGAGCGCACCCCCACACATGGGAGCAATACTCCAGTGATGGTCGGATCTGTGCCTTGTAGAGCAGCAGCAGTTGCTCTGGTGTATACAACTTCCTACAGCGGAACAAAACTCCAAGCTTCTGGGATGCCGTTTCAGCAATACTGACGACGTGGTCGTGCCAGGACATGTTATTGTTGATGTTGATTCCCAAAAGCTTGACGGAAGGTGATTCGACTATGGGGTGACCCTCCATTTCCATGGTTGGTAAGCCATTGTGAGACTTCTTTGTAAGTGTTGTTGCCTGAGTTTTTTGTACGTTGAACTGTACTTTATTTGCTAATCCCCACTCGACAATTGTTTTGATATCTGCGTTGATCTGTGAGGCATGCTGCTGTCGCCGACGTACCGTCTCCTGGGATGATAGTGGCTTGCCTGGTTCCATGCACGACACTAATGTACTGTCATCTGCGAAGCTGTAGATTGGATTGGATGTTATTTCCAGCAGCTCGTTGATGTACAGCAGAAATAGTGTAGGGGATAGGACAGATCCCTGAGGAACACCGGCGTTTATTGAAAATACGTCTGATGAACAGCCCTCGACTACAACGAACAGAGATCGGTCTTTCAAAAAGCTATTCAGCCACTGACGCAGACCAGATCGTAGTCCATAAGCAGCAAGCTTGACCAGAAGTCCGTCATGCCATACTCTGTCGAAAGCTTTGGATATATCAAGTGCAACAACACGATCCTGATCGATTTCCTTTATTTTTTAGAGGGAGTAAGATGGGAGTAGTTTGGGGGTAGAGGGTTGTGAAACTGTGAAAGGACATAATATATTTTTCAGCTATGTTAGACATAACATATTTTTTTAATTATACTGTTGTACATAATTCTATGATGCATGTAACTCATCACTAAGCTGATAGCAATGAATCTTCTCAACCATACCCTGGGTGGTAGAGATCGATAAGGTTTATGGTTTTTGAGAAGTTTGTTAGTGGCGTGTTGAAACTGCAGTACAATATAAAAACGGTTTAGACTCTGTTTTTGGGAACTCTAGGGGTCTCTGATCATCATTCTACTATTTTTTTGGAGTGGCTAAAATGATCCGAGCTAGGATGGAATCTCGAATAAGGTGATTGGGAAACCCCGGAACACTTTTTGTAGTCCTTTAAGGATTGGTACTGATAATATAATCTGTTTTTAACATCGGAAAACCAGCGTCAGTTAAGGATGGCAAAATAAAAAATGTGTCGTCCTAGTTATTGCTACAGAGAGAAGTGCAAGAGACTATTCAAGAAATCAATCAAATGACTCCATTTCACGTTTCCATCCTCAACAACTGCTTTGCTTTTTGGCAACAAGAAGTTACGCGAGAAAATTAAGTCTGAATTGCATATAAAAATCAATGATAAAGTAATCAATTTTTCTTGTGTTGCCAAAAATTTAGGGGTCTACTTTGATTCGGATTTGCGCTTTGAGTCTCACCTGAACTATATTTTAAAAAATTGTTACCTGTCACTTAGGCTATTGTTTGCAAACAAGCACATTTTAAATAAAAAAATCAAAATTGATCTCTGTCAGAGCCTTGTTATTTCTAAAATACTGTACGGCATCTCTATTTACTATCCGTGTCTAACAGCTGTAGATGCAAAACGTCTGCAAATAATGCAGAATACTTGCGTTAGATTTATAGAAAATTTGAGGAAGTATGATCATGTGTCTTATGCATATTATCATCTCAAATGGTTAAATGTGCAGAACCTTTTCAAATTCTGTCTGATCAATTTTACTCACAGAATTATGCTTACTTCATCTCCACCATATCTCAGAGACAAATTTGTTAGTAGGTTGGCTGTGCATGATCGCCAGATCCGATTTCCGTCTACATTAACAATGCCAATACACCGCACAACTTTGTTTAGAAGATCATATACGTATAATGCTATTACTCTATACAACAGCTTGAGCCATGAACTAAAAGCTTTACAGTCTATGTCAAATTTCAAAAAGAGATTAAAGTTATTCTTGTTAGCTACTTGAGATCGCCAGACTAATTAATTATAATATGTATATCTTATACTTATTTATTTGTTTCTTTTTTGGCGGAGCACTCTCTTGTGGCTCGTAGGTTGTAGATATAATGTTACTTAGTTTTAGTCATATTTTTTGTTACATACAGTTAACCTTCGCCAAAATTTGGCAGTGCTTTGGAATTTTGTACTTCTAATTATTTTAGTGCTTCTTTTATACCAACACGGGGTTAGATGTAAGATTAGCATGTGCTAAATCTCGCCCCACAGAATGATCCTTTATTTTTGAGGTCAATAAAGACGTTTATTACTATTATTATTATTTTTTTTTCGGTACATAAATCTCAAAGCTAATTGTCAGAAAGTGGTCATAGCTGAATCATTGCAAATACTATGGACATCGTCAGTGCAATCCTCTCCTATAATCATAATGTTATATAATCACTGTTATTTTTTCTTAAGATATATAAACCTGACTCAATGACATGTTCTGTATCATCTGTGATGATCAATAGAATAAAGATTAATCTATCTATCCATCTATCTAATAATATAATATCTTTTTGTACCAGAACCTTCCTCTCTTCATTAGGGGCTGGTTTATCAATGTCCAGTTAAATATTTATCTGGAAGTTAACGGGCAACAGTCAGATAAATTGTTTAAACAATTGAAGGTTGAGCTCACGGATTCACGTAAATCTTATCTGACAGTTGTATTCATAGAAACGCTAACTGGCAGCTACCTATTTGACACTTTTAACTGGATATTGAAAAACTGACCCTTAGTTTAACGCAATTTGTACTGTGCATATTCGCATCAATGATGGCCGACTCTACACTAGGCCGCAGCCTTAGATGTGGCAACGTGGCTTAGCTGTCAAATAGTGGCCCTATAGTTTCAGAATAATTCTTACATTTTATATGTATTAAAGTTCATCTCGGTTGATAAATTAAGAAAAATACTTTTTAGAACTACTACTACTAATACCACTTACATCTGATGTCTGGTTCACCACAGTCAGACACTACAAAATAAAAATAAACGCAACCTGTTTCCTGCTGCCACTTCCACTTTCACTTAAATGAACACTCAATTTACTTTGTAAATTGTCACTTGAGCTAGAAAAATTCATTATTAGGTCACTGTGAAGCCATTCTTGCTGGTCTTGATTCCCTTTCACTATCAAATCTCTTCGTAGGTATGCCCCAGATGCATGTCCAGATGAGTTCTATTAACTGTATTTTTCTGTGATATTTGGGTGGTCCAGAAAACATTATAGGTGCCCTTTAAAATAGGTCGTATCCTTTCAAATGTTTGTAAATTATTGTCTTTATCCTTATAAATATAACCAGCCCTTCCGAGGAATACCTTTCACCCACTTCTGTTTATGTCCCTTATTGAACGCACAATTGCTAGTGCAACCTGGTACTACACACTTTGCAGGCATCTTTTTATCTTTATAGTTTCATTTGTGCAGGTAAATAAGTAGAAACACATTAAAAATCACCTTGCGATGTTCTTTTTACTCTGGAATAAGGTTATGTTGGGCCATGGTTTGGTATGTCCCCTATTGGGCTGCAACCTGGTACTACACACTTTGCAGGCATCTTGTTATCTTTATAGTTTCGTTTGTGCAGGTAAATAATTAGAAACACATTAAAAATCACCTTCCAATCTTATTTTTCACTCTGGAAGGTTACACTAATGACTTCACAACAAACAAAAGCTCGGCCAACGATGCAGTGTTGCCATATTTCAATGCTCCGACCTAGTGAGTAGAGTCGGCCATGCATCAATACATTATTTGTTTTTTTTATAGCAATTTCTAGTCAACTTTTGCAAATTCTCATGATGTCCACATCCTAAAATGAGATTTCGATATATACTGTAGTCGATTCCCAGAGGGGTGATTCCTTATTCATGGCCCGGCCATCTTCCCGTCCGTCTTGTCAGGAAATTCCATTATAAAAAACCTCCCTGCTGCTATCAGGGGGTGAATTTCTCCCTCTATTCCGATACATGTCAAAAATGGTTCGCGGTTATGGCCCATTTGATGAGGGTCACCCAAATTGGACTGGTGTTTTATGCCTTCGCAGGATTATTCCCGGGATGGCTTCGGGAGAGGTGACATCGATGTTTTCCAAATGTTATGTTTGGGCATGTTATGGATTTTTGCTTTCAGGCATATACAGGGTGAGTTTTTAGTAACGGCTCGGTCGATAACTCAACTTCTGTAGAAGATAGCGAAAAAAATTGTATATTGAAATTGTAGCCACGGATATGCTACTTGCTCAGAATATATTTTGATTTATACAGGGTGATCCATAACTACGTGGTGATGCAAACATGCATTTTTTTAAATGAGACACCCTATATGTTATTCCATATTCAAATTCTACTGTGGATTTCCGTTCTTCCAATATAGGGTATTATTACATTATACAGGGTGTTTCAAAAGTTATGACCATTTTTGTATCCAAATCACGGTCTAATGAACGTACTGTATATCAAAAAGTAATTAATCAAAAATTATTTTTTTTACATAAGAAGATTAGAAATATCCTCTAGTTTTGAAATACGTTATAAAAAAATCCCGCGACGCATATTCGTATACAGGGTGATGTAGAAAGCAAAATCTAGATTTTCTCTCTTTTTTTAAATATAACCCCCAATATTTTATTATACCAAAGAATTGCTTTTAATATGCTCTTTCATCCTTGTATAGCACTCACTATGGCTGCATTTATTAGTTTCTTAGATGCTTCGATTTTTCTACAAATTTTAAATATACCTTCTATTTCTTTAATAAAATTTATTTATTTTGAGAAAATACTACCAAATTTTGTTCTTACTTAACAAACAACTAAAATATAAGGCGATAATAATACTTGATCAAGTCAAAACCCTGAACTAACGAGATAATATAGGTCAAGTGTGCTGAGGAAACAATTTTATAGACGTCATGCATAATTATCAAGCAGATGTATCAGGTAGGCTATGAAATATTAAACGACACAGTCCAAATAAAACCATTCTTCAGTCTTTCAAACGCATTAGTTTTAGAGTGCCTCCGTTCTGGATATTGCTATTCATAGTTGATATATTCTAGAGGCAAGTAGACAATTTCTCAAAGATTCTCCTAAATAGCCTCAATGGAAAAATTAATTTTCAAAGCTAGTTTTTCACACAGTACGGAATTATTGAGTAGGTTATGAAAACTGTCAATTCTTCAAAGCCTACCTGATTAAACTACTTGATAATTATGCATGACGCCTACAAAATTGTTTCCTCAGCATATTTGACTTTATTATCTCGATGATTTAGGGTTTTGACTTCATCAAATACTATCAAGACGTTATAACTTAGTTGTTCGTTAAATAAAAAACAAATCAGATAGTACCTTCTCAAAATAAATAAATTTCAGTACACAAATAGAGGCTATATTTTAAATTTACCGAAAAATCGAAATATATCGGAAACTGATGGACATAGGTACAACAAGTGCTATACAAAGATGGAAGAGCATATTAAAAGCAATTCTTTGGGATAATAAAATATTGGGGGTTACATTTGAAAAAAAGAGAAAATTTAGATTTTGCATTCTACATCACCCTGTATACGAATATGCGTCTCGGGCTTCTTTTATAGCCGATTTTAAAACTAGAGGATATTTTTAATCTTCCCATGTAAAAAAAATAATTTTTGATTCATTACTTTTTGATATACAGTACGTTCATTTGTCCGCGATTTGGATATAGAAATGGTCATAACTTTTGAAATACCCTGTATAATGTAACAACGTCCGATATTGGAAGAACGGAAATCATTAGTACAATCTGAATATGGAATAATATATAGGGTGTCTCATTTAAAAAAATGCATGTTTGCATCACCGCGTAGTTATGGATCACCCTGTATAAATCTAAATATTTTCTGAGCAAGGAGCATATCCGTGGCTACAACTTTTATATACAACTTTTTTCGCTATCTTCTACAGTAGCGGAGTTATCGACCGAGCCGGTACTAAAAACTCACCCTGTATACAGGAGATCGTAAATGCCACTGTGCGTATATCGATAGCTTTTGGCCTTTCGAGCCACTTGCAATTGCTTCCAATTTGACCAGCAGTTTCCAACACTTTAATTATAATTTGGAATGAAATTTTTGGGGTAGTACTATAAGGTCTATTATGTCATGCTTTCGAAACATTTCTTTTGTGCTTTAGCCCTTGAACCTTACCCCCAACTTTTTTTTCAAATAGCACCCAAAAGCTTTTCTTAGACAAGTTAATTCCATATTTTATTAAAAATTATGCATTATCTTTGATTTTTGATTTTCTTCCTAAAGTCATAAGTATAAGATAGATAAAACACGAATTTGTTTGAGACGTCATATTTTCGTAATAAAGAAGAATGAATAAGACATTTTTTTTGTATGATATGGGTGTGGTATAAAAATCCACTTAGTTTTCTTTTTTTCAGTTTTTTGGCAAAAATGGGCAGCAAAGAAATTCTTATCAACATCACTCGTTTCCGTCTGTCTGTCGGTCTGTCTGTCGGTCTATCTGTTGGTCTATCTGCCTATCTGTCTGTTGGCGTTCTTCTAGGCCTGTAATTTCAGTAACAGCTACAGGGATTGTAATGAAATTTGGTTAGCGATATGCTGCGAGGTTGTAATAGGTATTGCTGATTTATTTTTGGAAATCGGTGGATAGGTAGCGGAGTAATTAGCAAAAAACGAAAAAAATCAAATATACCTCAAATCTTATTTTTAGGCATCTTAGGGGTTCGTGATGATTTTCTACTTTTGTTGGTGTGGGGGTGAAATTAGGTTGAATAGGGGGTGGAGGGTTGTAAAACTGAAAAATTCGTTGTTTTCATAATAGGCTGTACATTGACCTGAGAAAAAAGACCTGGCGACATAATACATTTGTTTAGGAACCTATCATTGATTTTAATGTTTTGACACAGTACCATTACCGTGACAAGGACGGAAAACATGTATGGTATTTAAGAATCGTGTCAGTGGCGGCGCAGCAATAATCAATAATCTAATAATATAAAAACAGCTCAAAATTAGCTTCTTTGGCGTTTTAGAGGCTTCCAGTCCCGTGGCGAGGATGGAAAACGCGTATGTTTTGGAAAAATCGGGTCAGTGGCGGCGCGGCAATAATAAAAAAACTAAAAATATAAGGGGTTCTAAAACTGAAAAATTTGTTGTATTCATAATAGTCTGTCTCTTGACCTGTAGAAGAAATACCTAGCGGCATAGTACACTTTTTTGTGATTTGTACATACGAGTTTTGCTTTATTTCGTTCTATGTGTATTGCGTAAAGCGAAAATTATTGAATTGATTTTGATAAAATTTTGACACAGAATTTATTATACCGTGCCGAGAATGGAAAACGACTCTGTTTTTGAAAAACCGTGTCAGTGGCGGCGCAGTAATAATCAAAAAACCAGAAACATAAAATTAACTTAAACTTCGTTTTTAGACGGGTTGGAGGCTCTTGATCGTTTCACATCGTCCAGTTGAAGCATGCAGAAAAAAACTGTGGCGTCCTAGTTCCAAAGGAGGGAGGCGCAAGAAATTATTTACGAGGGTTTTTTGTGTTGGATGTTGTTTTTGCGGGCGGATGGGCAATAATTTAGTTGCAAGGGGATTTTAGACTATAGCTTCATGCAGTGGGAAATAATAAAATGGTATCATCATTATGTGTGGGAAGTACTGAGTCAATCAACTTGACTCCATTTTTTACGAAACATTTGGTACTTCAATACAGATGTGGCTGAATCGTTCATAGGAGTATTTTTAAACAAATGGCCATAGGATAGTTTTTGAAAATTGCATTATTTTTAAGAGACCATCTGGAAAGTACGCCTATTTTAAGAACCGACCGTTTGGTTTGATCCCATTGTAACTAATAAAGGCGCACTGCCACATTCTGTGCTTTGTGATAAAAGAGGGAGATCCAATTTGGTGTGTGTCGGGGAAATACCTTTGTGTCGTAGAGCAAAAATTCGAGATATTCAGCCGAGAGTGGCGCTCCACTCTTTAATTTCCTTCAAAAGCTGATCCGGGCGATCTGCCGGCAGATAGAGGAGATAGAGGAGGAGGAAAAAGGTGCGAGCGGTGTGAAACATCCACCTAATGAGTATTTTTCAATTTGTAGAATTGGAACTCTGCACGGCGTGCTTTGATTCGGACACGTCATTGTGCCTCCGCTGAGCAGTTCTAACGTCGAGATTTTCTACATACAGTGGCGTATGTGGGATCAGTTGGCTAGGGGGTCTTTTTTGAAGTTATTTCAATGTAAATACAGGGTGACCGACAGGAACCGGACGTTTTTCAAATGGTTAGTATAACGCCGCTAGCGGTGGTAGGGAGGGGATTCAGGTATCAGTCGCCTAGCTGTATAATGCCATTTTAGTAAGTATCTATGGAGCAGTGGACCGTAGAGCACCGTATGTTCAAGTATGACGCGTATGTTAAAAATGCTGAGTCGATCACGTCCGCGCAGCGACTGTTTCGCGATCATTTTAATCTTGGACGCCACGATATTATTCCAAGCCGCAATACCATTCTCAGATGGGTTAACAGTCTGAGAACAACAGGAATGATTGTGAAGAAGAAGCCACCTGGAGACCAGTATCGGAAATTTTGTTTGTTTATCTCTCCGCTTGACAATTACTGCACTTTCATGGTCTCCAAGCAGCATTTGAATTCGAATGGCGAAGTCTTCTTGTTGCTCATAATCTGTTGGCTTAAGCTGCTAAACAATACACATCTTGTAAGGATGAAACGCTAAATCTTTTTCCAATATTATGCGCACTGATTCACAACTTAAGTTTAATTCACGCGCGTGTCTTCGTGCAGACCATTGAGGGCTCCGAGTAAGCGCTTGTCTCACCCGCTCGACGTTTTCTGGCTTCCTCGCAGTCCTCGTAGGACCAGGTGGCTTCTTCTTCACAATCATTCCTGTTGTTCTCAGACTGTTAACCCATCTGAGAATGGTATTGCGGCTTGGAATAATATCGTGGCGTCCAAGATTAAAAAGAACGCGGAACAGTCGCTGCGCGGCAGTGACTGTCTCAGCATTTTTAACATACGCGTCATACGCGAACATACGGTGCTCTACGGTCCACTGCTCCATAGCTACTATTGCTAGTAAAATGGCATTATACAGCAAGGCGACTGATACTTGAATCCCACCCTGTATTATATGCCAGCAGGTTTTTTACAGCTGCATTGGCCGTTACTCGCATACTATTCGCCATCGTTTTTTATCTCGCCATTCATCCTGACACATGTCACATCAAAATTCTAAGATCAGAACAATATTATCAATCTTTTATAAGAATGCATGCTCCAAGCCGAGATAGTTATATTGAAGACCATGCAAGCAAGAACTGGATCAACATAGCAGTCTAAGGAGGAGCAGCAAGATAGGTTACCTAAATTTTAGGTATATTTTTAAAGTGTCAATGCCAACACCTCGTACCTCGAGGTGGCAGCACTTGCATTGTCTCATAATGGCACAAATAAATCAAAAGTGATAAATAGTCCTCTTCCATTCCCCTTTTTCCTATAGCTTCTTTCACTCCTTCGTTCCAATCCTTCCTATGTCTTCCTCTTTTCCTTTTGATTAGGAAAACAACTGGAGAGTGGATCCAGAATCAACACTCTCTGAGATGGAACAACATCTCTGGTCATCTCCGTCAAGCTCGAGAACTATTAGCAGGGCCTGCAGAGAGAATAAGACGATTTTGTCTCTCTCTGGATAGGAGTAACTTGAGATTGCTGGTAGGCCTATTAACGGGTCACAACACCTTCAGGCGTCACCTGTTCGTGATGAGGGTGGTCAACGACCCAACGTGCACGTGGTGTGGTGAAGAGGAAGAATCCTCGGCACACATATTGTGTCGCTGTGAAACCCCGGGTTATCACAGGCAGACTATGCTGGGCTCAAGAACCTTGGAACCAATAGAGATAAAATGGATAGGACCTAAGAATGTACTTGCCTTTGCTAAAAGGGCAGGTCTTAGGAACTAGCGCGGATAGAGGCGCAAAAGGGCTCATCGTGTGGCCTATGCACCAGCCACATTCTGTGCTGGATAGCCTCTGGTCCTTATTAATTCATTCATTCCTATTTTCCTTCTTCTTTCAGTTGGGGTCCTACTCCAGGCTTTTTGGGGCCACCTATTTGCCTGCACCTTCGCAAATGACCGTACCATAATAGTCTTTCCTCCTCTTTGTTGTCCACAATTGCCTTTTGCATGTTGGTTCGCCTTCTTATGTCATCATTTCTCATATGCTGGAGTTTAGACACCCTACAGCTTCTACGTAGCACATCTATTTCAACGGCTACTAATCTTTCCTTGTTCCTCTCTGTAATCTCCTATGTTTCAGCTTCGTATGAGGTTATACCTTTTACTATACTGTTATGAATATTTATTTTTGTATTAGTTGTTATTTGTTTGACCACCATACGAAAATCAGTTCACAGCTTTTTTGCCCTGTGTTATTCGTTTGACAATATGTCGTCGACAATCTGCTTTTAGAGGATGCAGTTTACAACTCGATGTTCAAATTTGACCTCTGCCGTTCACGAGTTCACGTTTATGGTGGTGGTCGGAGTACTTCCTTGGAAGTCTACAGTAGAATTGACTACGAAAAGCCTCGCTAAGATGTCTGCTTTTTCTTTAGAAGTAGAAGCGATGGACTTGTCCTCTCTAGTCAAGGTTGGTGTTAACGAATAGGAAAAGTCCTGACTAATAGCCTTAGCTACAAAGTAGAATATTCAAGACAAACTTGGACACGAGGAGAGCTTGTTCTTAATTTTTTGGTTGTGTTCTTCCTTGCTGCTGTCAATCACGCGTTTACAGTGATTTCTGGCGTCGATAAAATTGCGGTGACTCTCGGCATTTGGATTTTTCCTCCATTTCTTTGTAATGTTGGTCTTTAGAGGTAACTGCATCTCTACAACGCTGATTAAACTATGGCTTGTTCTTGGAGGAACGCTTGACGACATGTGGCATATAGGCTTCCATGCCAGATATTAAAATAGCAATGTTATTTCTTGGGCGCAAACTGATGGGCCTCGCGACTTGAAGCAGGCGTCGTTCCAGGAGAAGGACTGGTAGTAATCTCTTAGGTCGTCCCACTTTAGGGATTCGTAATGCCAGACCCGGCGAGGCTTTGTATGGTGGAGATCTGGAGAATGCATCCTGCATAGCGTTTAAACGGTGTTATGTTCAGACGATCCTAGTGGAGCGGTTACTTCCACTGTGTCAATAAATGGTTGGAGTAGTTGTGAGATATAAGTCCAGCAGGCTGTTGACTCTTAAAATTGTTAAGCTCTTTCACCATTTCTCAAAAATAAAAGACAGATATCTATCGCATTCACCATTTTTGAACAATTTGTGGGTGATCGTAATCCTTCGGTAGATCCGTCAACTTGAACTTCAGCATGTTATCAACCCCTTCGCGATGCACCTATTGTAACGCCACTGTGCAGCGGGGTAAGGGTGGCGGAACAGGATAGAAAGAGCCGCTCAAGGAAGGAGAGAGCGAGATAGAGCAGGATAGAGTGAGAGGTCGTCCAGATTAGACTAGCGGGCTGTGACCCCTTCGCATACGTCCAAGGCAGGGGTTGAAATCCAATCTTGATTTGCTATTGCTGTACTATACGCTGGCTATTGCACATTCCAACAATCACGCTGTCCGTCTGTCCTGGAGAGATAGGCTATTGTTTAAGCAGACAGGGATGTTTGCTGTAAAGGGGAATACATCAAATAAAACATATCACAGAAAAGTGTTTTGTTAGCGTAAATTCTTTGGAGGAATTACTATTTTTTAACTTCTCACAGCGGTAGCTGAGGGGAGTATTGTGATCGCGAAAATTTTCGATTTAGAGATAATACGCTTTTTAGGCATGTTATGATGTCTAGATAACGAAAATCTACGTCACTCAGTTCCGTTGGACTGTCTGTCAGTCTGTCTGTCTGCTTGTCGGTCTGTCTGTTGGCGTTTTTCTAACGTCGTAATCTCAGTAACCGCTGCATGGATTGTGATGAAATTTGGACAGCGATATGTTGTGGTGTCGTAGTAGGTAATGTTCCGATAATCTTGGAAATCGTTGTACGGGGGGTGGAGTAATTAACAAAAAACGAAAAATTTCAAATATTCCTCAAACTTCGTTTTTAGGCGTTTTAGAGGTTCCTGATCGTTTTCTACTTTTTTTTTTGGTGGGGGTAAATTTGGGGTGGTTGGAGGGTGGGGGGGTTGTAAAACTGAAAAATTTGTTGTATTCATAATGGGCTGTCTAATGACCTGTGAATGAAAGACCTAGCGGTATAATACACTTTTTTAGGTCCATCCGAACATTGCCTTGCTTATAATAGAAACCCAGCTACTTAGAATTTGTGATGTATACATACGAGTGTTGTTTTAGATTGTTCTACATTGTATAACGCAAAAATTATTGAATTGATTTTAATGAAATTTTGACACAGTATTACTCCCGCAGCGAGGATGGAAAACGCGCATGTTTTGGAAAAATCGTGTCAGTGGCGGCCGCAGCAATGATAAAAAACTGAAAATATAAAAATAGCTCAAACTTAGTTTTTAGGCGTTTTAGGGGTGCCTGATCATTTTTTACTTTTTTTGGGTGGTGGTGAAATTGGGGTGGAAAGGGGGGTGGGGGGTTGTAATACTCAAAAATTAATCCCATTCATAATAGACTGTCCATTGACCTGTGAAAGAACGACCTAGCGGCATAACAGACATTTGTTAGGTCCATCCGAACATTGCCTTTGCTATTACAGAAATCAAGGGACTTGTCTGATGTATACACACGAGTATTAATTTAGATAGTTCTAAATTTAGTAAAATGGAAATTATGGAATTGATTTTAATGAAATTTAGACACAGTATTATCACCGCGGCAAGGATGAAAAGTGCCTATGGTTTTCAAAAATCGTGTCAGTGGCGGCGCAGCAATAATAAAAAAATAAAAATATAATATAATATAAAAATAGCTCAAACTTCGTTTTTAGGCAATTTGGGGGTTCCTGATTGTTTCGTTTCGTCCAGTTGAAGTTGAGTTATGTCATTTTAGTTCCTACGGAGAGACTATTTACTAGTTTTTGTGTTGGATGTCTTTTTGACGACAGGCGGGCTATGATTTGGTTGCAACTGTTATGTGTGGGAAGTATTGAGTCAATCAACTGGACTCCATTTTTTACAATCAATATAGGTATCATACAACTCCTGGAGGTTATTAAATAACTTTTTTCCGTTTATAACAATTTTTTGTAGTCATTGATCTATAGACAAAACAAAAGACTACCACTAAAGCACCTATTATAAGAACCCAGGTAGGAGTTAAGGCTCACAGTAGTTTTTTGCGAACAATTTTACCCAATACTTCTCATCATTAAGAGCGTGTGATAAATTAATATATACTTTATGATAAGTTATAGATAAATAGCCTACATTGCCCAACAGTTATGAAGAAACCATTTACAGAACAATTTTAAAATAAATAAACTGAGATATCAGAATAACATTTAACATTATCTTTACTTTATGCACTTTAAAATACTTTTCAAGCTGACAGGATGTATGTCACAATAATTACAAATACTATCATACGAATCACAGATGAATCAAATGGGAGACTTTAGGTAAACAAGTACGTGCCCTGTCACAATAGAAAACTTAAAGTACCGACTTCTAATGGAAGAAATTTTACTGTGTCATAAGTTCAAGAGCATATATTTGATCATGCAGTTTATATAAAAAAAAGATCATTGCACAGTGCCAGGTTCTCCAAAATGCCCTGTGCAGGTCACACCATCTACTTTAAAAGCCAAAATCTTCAAACACCTACGCTAAACGAATACAAAGTTAATAGTGCATAAGCACCAGTACTCTGCAACTTAGGAACGTGTTTCAATGTACTATGTACTATGGAATCGGGTGGCTCCTTTAACACGTCAGCATAGTAGGCACGTTGTGTCTCATATCCTTATTCGATTCACAAAGATTTATTCAAACATCATCTATTACAGAATGATACTTAAAAACATACTTTCTTTTCGAAAAACTAAGTATATTACATTTGGAAGCATTAAGAAATAATTTGCTAGAATTACACCAGTCAGTTAATGGATCAATACTTCGCTGAAGTACTACACAGCCTTCTTCAGAGCCTATTGTATGAAAAATGATCAAGTCATCAGCAAAAAGTAACTTGTTACAGTTAATTGATCCAGCAATATCATCAATAAATAAGGTGAACAAGAAAGGTCCTAAGTTGGAACCTTGAGGCACTCCAGATTTAGTAATATACTGATAATATTTGTAGCCGCTGAAAGAAACACATTGTTTCATGTTATAAAGATAATTTTCAATGAACAATAAGCTGATGTGTGAAACCTAAAATGAAAGAGCTTGTTTAAAAGGATGTCATGATCAAGTCTGTCAAACGTCAAGTTGGCCTTGCTTATCGTTCAATAGCAAACTGAGTAAAAATTGTTGAATAAGTCAATCTCGATTGCTTAGCGTACGTATATGTTACGGTTAAAGTGTTTACTTTGCTAGTTTATATACTAGCTGGATAGTATACAAACTATCCAAATGTCTCGTTATTTTGATGGAAACTTATATTTCAACTAAAATAACTATGAATATTGGTTGACTTGTACACTAGCCAGCTAGTTTATAAACTATACAAGATATGCCGCTAAAGTATATACCACAAAGATATCACACATATTAGCCAGTGTTTCTGGTCAGTTTACAAACTATCCACATCATTTGGATAAGGTATGCACCTAATATCTCTAGTAATACATAATAACCAACTCGTTGGTTAGTATGTAAACTAACCAATCCTCTTTGGTTAGTATGTAAACTAAGTAATTTTCTTTGGTCAATTTAACAGAAAAGTGAGGTTATGTTTATAGCAAGTGCAAGTGTGACGTGTTGGTATTGTTTACTGTCGTGCCTTGTAAAATTTGTTTAAGAACAGGTATCTAGTTACCAAAAATGGATCACCAACAGCAATTTGAAAAGTTACTATTAGAATGTTACGAGAAAAAGTACCAAAATTCAAAATTAATGAACGACAATGATGATAATGTACTTATCTGCAACGTATAAAGAGAATACGCGAACAAGGACCTAACACTAATAACAAGATTGATTATCATGTAATGAATACTTATGATTTACAGAGAATTGAATCATCTTATGTAATCTTATATAAAAGATCTGGAAAGATTTTTTTACATTTGAGTGAAACCTATGATGCGATTAAAGCTGCCCACGGTCTTAGAGATTTATTTTATATGAATTTTATATGAATATGTTGTTACACAAATAGTATTTCCGTTTGTTTTACTTATTTTTAGGTAATTACAGCAATTGCATGTTGTATCTATGAATAAACTTTACTATTGATTAAAAATTGATTTTCTAAACTAAAGTAACCAAAGGGGATTGGTTAGTTTACATACTAACCAACGAGTTGGATATTATGTAGTACTAGAGATATTAGGTGCATACTTTATCCAAATGATGTGGATACTTTGTAAACTAACCAGAAACACTGGTTAATATGTGTGACATCTTTGTGGTATAATACTTTAGCGGCATATGTTGTATAGTTTATAACTAGCTGGATAGTATACAAACCAACCAATATTCATAGCTATTTTAGTAGAAATATGATTTTCCATTAAAATAACGAGACATTTGGATGGTTTATATACTAGCTGGATAGTATATAAACTATTAAAGTAAACACTTTATCCGTAACCTATATACCGAATTATCAAAATTCTCTGTCGAATTCAACTCCTGCAATTCCTGCTGTTCCTGCCTCCTTTGATGTTTCATTTCCTGCGCTGCAGGAATTTCTAGTGACAACTTTTATCGTTCCCTACCCTGTGTGTAATATTTATAAGGTGTTAGTGGTGCCTGCCTTGCGTAGATCAAAGAGAATCGCCGAACCTGCCGCTTGCAATTTTTAGGAATCGTTCTGTGCCTCTCTCTGCACTGGCAGCAATAGCAAGTGAATAAAAGAAAACGCAAGAAGGGGCCATGCCGTGTGCACCACGCTTGTTAAGGGGAACAGAAATTTGCTTTATCCGCTGAAATAAGGGATTATAGGAAGTGCAACGTTGCCAGTGGCAGCGCCTTGTGTAGGCGAAAGAAATTGCTTTTCTCGATCTGGTACGCTGCCCTGGATCTGAAATATATTCACCAAAACAGGCATATCCAACGTTAAGATTGTTAAGATATTTTACAATTGTTTGTACTAGGTTCGCTATTCAGTGGATTTTTTTGATCGCATACAACACCCACATGGATTCTTAAAAGTGTATTCACAAGCGACGATCGAAGCTTACTCATTACTCCGCCGCCCTTAAAACGATTTTCAAAATCGTTACAGCATTACATACTACGACCCCACAGTATATCCCTACCGAAATTTGGCGACAATCAATGCAGCGGTTGCTGAGGTTACGATGCTATAAGAACGCCGACAGACAGACAAACCGACACACAGACAGACAGACCGACAGATAGACAGACACACACAGACCGACAGACTGACAGACCGACGGAAATGAGTGACGTCGATTTTCGTTATATAGACATCATAAAATGGCCAAAAAACGTATTAGCTCGAAATCGAAAATTTTTGCGATCACAATATTCCAATCACCTATCGGTCTAGGAAGTAAAAAATGAAGTCAAGTTGATTGACTCAGTACTTCCCACACATTACTGTGATACCAGTTTATTATTTTTCCATAGCATGAAACTTTAGTCTGAGATTCCCTTGCAACTAAATCATCGGCAGCACCTCCCCCCCCCCCCTAAAATTGTCTTATGCTTATGTCTTTCCTAGGAACCCCTAAAACATCTAAAAACGGAGTTTGAGCTGTTTTCATATTTATAGTTTTTTGATTATAGCTACGCTGCCACTGACATACATGTGTCAAAATTTCATTAGAATCAAATTAAAAGTTTCCACGTTACAGAATACAAAATGATGTAAAGCAATAAATACTCGTATTTATACCGAAAATTCTAAGTCCTTAGTTTCGGTAATAGGCTAGGCAATATTCGGATGGACCTAAAAAGATGATTTATGTTGCTAGGTCTTCCTTCAAAGGTTAGTGGACAGCCTATTATGAATACAACAAATTTTTCAGTTTTTCAACCCCCCACCCCCAACCACCCCAATTTCACCCCTACCCAAAAAAACGCAGAAAATGATCAGGAATCTCTAAAACGCTTAAAAAGGAAGTTTGAGCTGTTTTTATATTTTTAGTTATTTTATTATTTTTGCGCCGCCACTGGCACGATTTATAAAAACCATACGCATTTTCCATCCCTCCCACGGTGGTAATACTGTGTCAAAATTCCATTGAAATCAATTCAACATAATCCTTGTTACACAATATAGAACGATCTAAAGCAATACTCGTATGTTTACATCAGAAAAAGTTTAGGAATCTTTTTTGAACAAAACTTTTTTACTTTTTAAAGTTTTTTGGAATGTTTTATACTTCAAACACTTAATACTGCTCATTAAAGTACTTTTCACCGCACTATAATTGTTTTTTTATTTATTACAAATAAAAGCCTTAATAACTCAGAAATAACTTTTTGGCACTTTGACGCTTTGAATTACCACGCTTCAATTATGTTTGCAATTTTTGTCGATTAATTTTTTGATTTAGTTATATTTTATTCTGCCTGTGTTTCTCTTAGGAATAAATTTATGATTTTGCATTTCATGAATGATATTAGGTAATTTCATTCATGGCCCATATTCTATGCACCCTGCCCTAGATTGAAAAATTCACAATTTTATAAATATTCTTCAAGACGAAGCTTTCTATTACTTAAAACACAAAATGCTCTATCAGCATGGATAATGAACCTTTAACGTGGATGCCTACCAATTTTGTCATTAATACAGATATACCGGGTTTCCCAGAATTTCCTTGACACGTGTCATTTTCGTAACGAAAAACGGTTCAAGCAAGAACTGAGTGGTACTTTTGAAGGTACTACAGGATCTATCATACCATGCATTCAAAACATTTTTTTTTTGTACGTCAACCCCTAAAACTCACCCCCAACTTTTTTTTCCAAATACCACCCTATAGGTTTTCCTACATAAATAATATCCCCATTTTTTTTTAAATCTTGTGGTACCTTTAAATTTATATGCAAACTTATTTTTTCCGTAAAATCATAAGCATAAGACAAATGAAATGATAAGTTGTTTGACCCCTGATATTTTTGTAACAAAAACGGATAAAAAAGAAAAGTAGCGGGTTTTTCAAGGGTAGTGAATGACCTATCGTTCCTTGCTTATGAACCATTTTTTCTCACTTAAACCCCTGGAATCCACCCCTAGCTTGTTCTTTCAGATTTCAATCCACAATTTTGCCTGGAAAAATGAATTCTTTACTTGAATTTAATTATCGTAGTACGTTACTTTTTATGCCCCTACTGCAATTCATCGTTAATTTTTTTCGTTTAATCCATGAAATCGTAAGCATAAGTTAATTAAAACACATGTATGGAAAATATTTTTTTATTGTCATGAATCAACTAATAAAAAAAATGTGACAACAAAACTAAGTGCAAAAACGTGAAAAGGTTTTATGGTTACATCGGGCCGCGCCAACCCCGTGTGCAGGTTGTGCCCCGCACACGGGCGCCAAAATTAATGATAAAATGCAGTAGGGGCATAAAAAGTAAGGCACTACGATAACTAAATTCAAGTAAAGAATTTATTCTTCCAGGCAAAATCGTGGGTTGAAATTTGAAAGAACTAGCTAGGGGATTAAGTAAGAAAAAATGATTCATAAGCAAGGAATGATAGGTCATTCACTACCCTTGAAAAACCCACTTACTTTTCTTTTTTATCCGTTTTTGTTACAAAAATATCAGGCGTCAAACAAATTATCATTTCATTTGTCTTATGCTTATGATTTTACGGAAAAAATAAGTTTGCATATAAAATTAAAGGTACCACAAGATTTCAAATAAAATGGGGATATCATTTATGTAGGAAAACCTATGGAGTGCTATTTGAAAAAAAAAGTTGGGGGTGAGTTTTAGGGATTGACGTACAAAAAAAATGTTTTGAATGCATGGTGTGATAGACCCTATAGTACCTTCAAAAGTAGCACTCAGTTTTTGCTTGAACCGTTTTTCGTTACGAAAATGTCACGTGTCAAGGAAATTCTGGGACACCCGGTATTTTTCCAACTCGTTAAAAAAAATATATATAAAACAGGGCCCATATTAGGACCTTCTCCTCTACTGAAGCCCTCCCAGGAGAAAATTCACGAAACACACCGTTGGTTGATGTTATAGCGGAAGCCACGGTGTGATGTAGCAAATTTATGAGTCACATGATTATTCTGCAAGACGCAGGTGGCTCTAGGATAATGGAATAAGTTGGCTATATCAAGATATACGACCGACCCCGTGCGCCAGGGGGTGAGTCGAGGATTTTCGTCAGCGAAAACCTTCTGCATAAGGGGAAACAAACAACTAATGCGCACAGAAAAGTACGTTATTTTTAGAGCGAAGGATCGTTGTCGTTAGGGGTCGACAAGACAGGCATTCTTGTCTTGAGAAAAAATAGCATCAAGTGACTTCACACATTGTTGGTGCTGACAAAAAAAAATTGGAGTTCCTCTATTCCTACAGCGTCTTCATCAAAAGAGTAAACGATGATCAGGGGCCTTTGAAACATCTAATAAAGTAGGAAGGAATTTACTTGAGTAAATTCAAACAGCGCTCTCACTGTGGAATTTGTTAGTATAAAAATTTAATTTTTTAATTATATTGACAAAACCGGACTAGTAATCAACAAATTTAACATTTAATCTTAAAAAAAAGATAAAAAAGTTGTTGACCACGGTTAGATTCGAACCCACGCCCTTTCGGAGTGGTGCCTAGCGTCTTAACCGCTCGATCACGCTGCCTGTGCTTCAGGAATATCAATACACCGTACATAATACGTCGCCAGTTACCTGTCGTAATTTGATTCCATTTTTTTAACCAGAAGCGATATTGACTAGTTTTTTCATGCTGATGCACCTGTAGTTTTGGCTATCTTTTGTATACGGACAGACGGACGGACAGACAGAGGCTCTGTATAAGCTCTTTTCAGTGACTTCAGTGAGTCAGTGAGAGCTAAAAACGAAGTTTGCGAAATTATGGAATTTTTAGTTTTTTTGTTGATTCCTCCTCTGACACTGGCAAGGCTTCCAACATGAAACACTGTCCATGGCCGACTCTATACTAGGCCGGAGCCTTAGATGTGGCAACGTGGCTTAGCTGTCAAATAGGGGTCCGGTTACCGTAAATTGTTTTATAGTTTCAGAATAATAACTATTACATTTTATATGTATTAAGAGTTCATCTTGGTTGAGAAATTAAGAAAAATACTTTTTAGAACTACTACTACTAATACCACTTACATCTAATGTCTGGTTCATCGTAGTCAAACACTACAAAATAAAAATAAACGGAACCTGTTTCCTGCTGCCACTTCCACTGAAATGAACACTCAATTTACTTTGTAAATTGTCACTTGAGCTAGAAAAATTCACTATTAGGTCACTGTGAAGCCATTCTTGCTGGTCTTGATTCCCTTTCACTATCAAATCTTTTCGTAGGTATGCCCAGATGCATGCCCAGATGAGATCTATTAACTGTATTTTTCTGTAATATTTGGGAGGTCCAGAAAACATTGTAGGTACCACATTGTGCTTTAAAATAGATCTTATCATTTGAAATGTTTGTAAATTATTGTCTTTATTCTCATAAATATAACTAGCCCTTACGAGGAATACCGTTCACCCACTTCTGTTTAGGTCTTTTATTGGAAGCACAATTGCTAGTGCAACCTGGTACTACACACTTTGCAGGCATGTTTTATCTTTATAGTTTCGTTTGTGCAGGTAAATAATTAGAAACACATTAAAAATCACCTTCCAATCTTCTTTTTCTCTCTGGAAGGTTATGTTTGGTATGTCCTTTGTTGGAAGCACAATTGCTAGTGCAACCTGGTACTACATACTTTGCAGGCATCTTTTTATCTTTATAGTTTTGTTTGTGCAGGTAAATAATTAGAAACACATTAAAAATCACCTTCCAATCTTCTTTTACACTCTGGAAGGTTATGTTTGGTATGTCCTTTATTGGAAGTACAATTGCTAGTGCAACCTGGTACTACACGCTTTGCAGGCATATTTTTATCTTTATAGTTTCGTTTGTGCAGGTAAATAATTAGAAACACATTAAAAATCATCTTCCAATCTTCTTTTTTGCTCTGGAAGATTACACTAATGACTTAACAACAAATAACAGCTCGGCCCCCGATTCAGTATTGCCATATTTCAACGCTGCGGCCTGTGAGTAGAGTCGGCCATGACTGTCACCATTTCCTCCACTCCACGGTAGTAATACACGTAATTTGAAGCCTTATAACTGCGTTGTACAGCTATAGTGCAATGTATAGTCTTCTTCAATCCCTCAGAGTCTGGATGCCATCAGCCATGGCCGACTCTACTCACTAGGCCGGAGCATTGAAATATGGCAACACTGAATATCGGGCCGATCTTTTATTTGTTGTTAAGTCATTAGTGTAATCTTCCAGAGCAAAAAAGGAGATTGGAAGGTGATTTTTAATGTGTTTCTAATTAATTACCTGCACAAACGAAACTATAAAGATAACAAGATGCCTGCAAAGTGTGTAGTACCAGGTTGCCCTAGCAATTGTGCTTCGACCAAACATAACCTTCCAGAGTAAACAAGAAAAATGGAAGGTGATTTTTAATGTGTTTCTAATTATTTACCTGCACAAACGAAACTATAAATATAAAAAGATGCCTGCAAAGTGTGTATTACCAGGTTGCACTAGCAATTGTGATTTCAATAAAGGACATAAACAGAAGTGGGTGAAAGGTATTCCTCGGAAGGGCTGGTTATATTTATAAGAATAAAGACAATGATTTACAAACATTTCAAAGGATAAGACCTATTTTAAAGCACAATGTGGTATCTACAATGTATTCTGGACCTCCCAAATATCACAAAAAAATACAGTTAATAGAACTCATCTGGGCATGCATCTGGGCATACCTACGGAAAGATTTGATAGTGCAAGGGAATCAAGACCAGCAAGAATGGCTTCACAGTGACCTAATAGTGAATTTTTCTAGCTCAAGTGACAATTTACAAAGTAAATGAGTGTTCATTTAAGTGGAAGTGGAAGTGGCAGCAGGAAACAGGTTGTGTTTATTGTTATTTTGTGGTGTTTGACTACGATGAACCAAACATCATATGTAAGTGGTATTAGTAGTTCTAAAAAGTATTTTTCTTAATTTATTAACCGAGATGAACTCTAATACATATAAAATGTAATAATTATTCTGAAACTATAGGCCCGCTATTTGACAGCTAAGCCACGTTGCCACATCTAAGGCTCCGGCCTAGTGTAGAGTCGACCATGCATCAGCGCCCATTTGGCCTTGTGCAGAGCTCTCAAGAATTGCGTTCCATCCTAAAACAACACCCACACCCTCCTTAGCATCTCTACAGCTGGGTAAAAGCGAATTCCATAGGCCATACACCCCATTGAATGAATACTGAGCAGGGCGAAATGTCCATCCTAAGGGCTTCCCTCTAAAAGGGATCCGCTTTTACGCTGCAATTTTCCGGGCCCTCAGGCGTCGAAGAAGAGGTCGCGCGCAAAGGTTAAGTTACTTTTCGCTATCTCCTCCGCTACACCCTCGTTTTTTTAGGTTTTGGGTATAAATGCGATGCGAGATATCGGCTCGATTAGAGGGAAAATGATATTGTACTTATTACGGTCCTCTCTGCGTTCTGTAGATAAGGGGTGGAAGTAGGGTTGATATATACATGCATTCTGTATTGGAAGGAGGGTATGCACCAAGATCACAGCACTTAAGGTACGCGCACATAAGTCGGCATCGGACGGACGGTACGGATCGGAGAAAAATACTTTTTGTAAAATTTAATGGACCAGCGCACATATGTGCGGATGATAGGCCTCGAATATTCAAAATGCGGCGAGAATATAGCAACTAGGATTAAATGCCGTGTGTGCGTAGGTATGTGCGATGCTGATCGGAGATTGCCGAGGCACCGTCGGCATTTTGCAAGTATCTACTTACCTTAAGCCATGGCCGACTTTACTCACTAGGCCGGAGCATTGAAATATGGCAACACTGGTATCGAGCCGAGCTTTTGTTTGTTGTGAAGTCATTAGTGTAATCTTCCAGAGTAAAAAATAAGATTGGAAAGTGATTTTTAATGTGTTTCCAATTATTTACCTGCACAAACGAAGCCATAAAGATAAAAAGATGCCTGCAAAGTGTGTAGTACCAGGTTGCAATAGCAATTGGGGCTTCTAAACAAGGATATACCAACATAACCTTCCAGAGTAACAACGAAGAGTGAAAGGTGATTTTTAATGTGTTTCTAATTATTTACCTGCACAAACGAAACTATAAAGATAAAAAGAGGCCTGCAAAGTGTGTAGTAGCAGGTTGCAATAGCAATTGGGGCTTCCAAACAAGGAGATATCAACATAACCTTCCAGAGTAACAACGAAGAGTGGAAGGTGATTTTTAATGTGTTTCTAATTATATACCTGCACAAACGAAACGATAAAGATAAAAAGATGCCTCCAAAGTGTGTAGTACCAGGTTGCACTAGCAATTAGTGCTTCCAATGAAGGACATAAACAGAAGTGGGTGAAAGGTATTCCTCATAAGGGCTGGTTATATTTATAAGAATAAAGACAATAATTTACAAACATTTCAAAGGATAAGACCTATTTTAAACCACAATGTGGTACCTACACTGTTTTCTGGACCTCCCAAATATCACAGAAAAAGACAGTTAATAGAACTCATCTGGGCATGCCAACGAGGACATGCATCTGGGCATACCTACGAAAAGATTTGATAGTAAAAGGGAATCAAACCAGCAAGCATGGCTTCATAGTGACCTAATAGTGAATTTTTCTAGCTCAAGTGACAATTTACAA
The DNA here is from genome assembly GCA_951848785.1 of Callosobruchus maculatus. Taxonomy (NCBI): domain Eukaryota; kingdom Metazoa; phylum Arthropoda; class Insecta; order Coleoptera; family Chrysomelidae; genus Callosobruchus; species Callosobruchus maculatus. The sequence continues at coordinate 74,581 of CATOUR010000316.1, forward strand.
AGTAAATTGAGTGTTCATTTAAGTGGATGTGGAAGTGGCAGCAGGAAACAGGTTGCGTTTATTTTTATTTTGTAGTGTCTGACTGTGATGAACCAGACATCAGATGTAAGTGGTATTAGTAGTAGTAGTTCTAAAAAGTATTTTTCTTAATTTATTAACCCAGCAAGCATGGCTTCACAGTGACCTAATAGTGAATTTTTCTAGCTCAAGTGACAATTTACAAAGTAAATTGAGTGTTCATTTAAGTGGAAGTGGAAGTGGCAGCAGGAAACAGGTTGCGTTTATTTTTATTTTGTAGTGTCTGACTGTGATGAACCAGACATCAGATGTAAGTGGTATTAGTAGTAGTAGTTCTAAAAAGTATTTTTCTTAATTTATTAACCCAGATGAACTCTAATACATATAAAATGTAACAATTATTCTGAAACTATAGGCCAACTATTTGACAGCTAAGCCACGTTGCCACATTTAAGGCTCCGGCCTAGTGTAGAGTCGGCCATGCTTAAGCATATCATCAAACCTTTATTTTGCTCTGATAGGTGGGCGAGATGGACATTTTCCTTCAGTAATGGATCCTCCCATGGCCTCCAGTGAAGAATAGAATTTAAAACAAGTCATTTTGAAGTAATTGAAGAACTTTTCTCCGTCATTCATTAAGCCCGAAAATAAATGTACATATTCCCCAAAAACTGCCCTTTCTGACATACTTCATGAGCCCACACCCCTCTACGCTTTCTACATTTTTGGAAATTTTCTTTTTCCAGAACAATCAAAAACTCGTCACCGTTCGAAGACATATTTGCAACTGCCTTCCAATTCTTCCGTCGATTCCGATCAGATATGTGCGATACCTTAATGAAAACTCCATCCTGTCCATCCGATGCCGATTTATGTGCGCGTACCTTTAGGGCGCATACACCCTTCCAAGGATCCCTCAGAACTGAGTGAGTATCCCAATCTAGGCGGTATGCAGCTCAGAGTTCCCCCATAATGGTTCACTGGTAAGACAGTTGGACAGTTGCACAGTAGGTGCTCAATAATATCGTTTTCATGTTCACATCCATCCCTTGCACAGGGATGTGTCACTGTACCTCATATTGTAAAGGCGTTTCCTTAGTTGACAGTGTCCAGTGTTCACCAATAACAAATCAGTGTTGCTTGCTCATCATCATCATCATAGTCACAATGTCTTAACAGAATGTTATGAACTCGTAAAATGTATTAAGTCGGAGCTAGAGTATTGCCGACACGAATATTATCAATAGTTTTGAGAACTGTAGCTCGCCATCGTTCGCGATTTACTGTCAGTTCAGTGGCGCTCTTGATACTCATATCCAGCAACTGTTTCGTCGTATCCACCCAGCGTGTAGGGAAACGGCCACGGCGCCGCCCACTCGGGGCCTGACCCTGAACTACAGGTTTCTCCATATTATCGCTTCTGTGAATATGTCCGAAGAATGTAAGCATTCTCGTTGACACAATGGAGGATAGTCTCTTTGGATTACCGAGCTCATCCAGTATGGAAACGTTAGTTCGATGGGCGGTATAGGGAACTCTCAGCATTCTCCTCCACGTCCACATTTCAAAGGCATCTATGCGAGCTCGATCTGCCTTTTTAACAGTCCAAGTTTCCGAGGCATACAAAAATATGGAGAACACAAGAGACTGAACCAGCGACATTTTGACAGCTTTAGTGATGTTATGTTATGCTTGCTCATTTACAGGTAATCTTTAGCTACCTCCTCACCTCACCTCTATTGATATACAATGATACCACTCTCGTAAGTTTTTCAGCCATGAAGTGCGTCTTCTCTGCACCATTTTTGGACCTTGTATTTTCCCTTATTACTCGTATTATTTGTAGTACCTACGTGGTATCCGTCTCCACGCATAACGGGCCCCATGTATGAAAGTTTTCCCATTTTTACAGTTTCCACTATCTCTGTTTCTTTAAGCATATGCCTTAATATTCAACATTCGTGACTCTTTCCGTCCAAATAACTCTAAGTATACGTCTATGTACAAAAGCCTCAAGTCATTTCAGATCAACTTTGTTCGTTGCCCACGACTCCATCCCATAGAGAATGGCTGAGAAAACGTAACATCTGGCCACGCCTGGATTAACCATGGGGCTAAAGGGGCTGAAGCCCCGGGCCCCGCGGTCCATCGGGGCCCCGCAGGGGCCCTGCTTTCATTTAATGTGACAGAGCAAATATTAGGTCAATAGATGAACAATAAAATCAGAAGATCTACCGAAAACTTAATTTCAATTTCCCTACCTATAAGCAAACTAGCAGGCCATGAAATATAAACAAAAACGTGTTCAGATTTCTATCTGAAAACAGCTATCTTAGCAGAAACATACAGACAAACTAAAGGGGCAAGCTTATAAAAATTCCATACAACCAATGAACTAAATGACTAAATAATAATAATTTTTATAGCTTGGTCCCTACTGCAATGAGTGCAATGTATTAAAGATTAACAACTTCCAAAACCATCAAACTGTGTTTTTTGTTGTAAGTCATTTTTTGTGATTTGTTGTCATTTTTATAATTTTAACTGCGTACTCTAGTTCGTCTGTATGCATTGGCCTATAGGTAGGAAAATTGAAAAACACCGGTTTGGTTGAAAATTTTAAATCAAATGAAAACTACCAGAGATTGATGCCAAATTTTTAATTCGGCTGTATAAAAAATAATTAGGCATTCCGATTTGAAAAGAATCAAGTTAATTCTGATTGAAGTTTTCTTAATCGGTCTACCGATTTCTGCAAATATGCAAATGTACCAATTTCATGTTTAGTCACACGGCAAAATCACAGCTCTCTAAGTTTTAGAATCGCTGCGATACGAGTAAGACAGAAGGAATTCTGCCGGTGCGCCATCTAGTACCCGAAGGTGACGGCAACCAAAGAGAGAAACGCCACTAGAAGCAGTTTACCTCTCCTTGGTGGAACGACAAGGCTCGCTCGCTTTTTGCCACTAGAGGCGCGGATTTTGACGCACGCAGCGTGAAGCCGATATACGAGGGTTGCTCTATACCTCCGTCAATCCACCAGTACGCAGACAGCTGTTTCACGCTTATTAGCGATCATCAGTGCGCCATAGGTCGATTGACGAAAGTAGAGAGCATCAATTTTTCCATGTTTAATAAACATGTGAAAGATGTACGAGTAAGACAGAAGGAATTCTGCCGGTGCGCCATCTAGTACCCGAAGGTGACGGCAACCAAAGAGAGAAACGCCACTAGAAGCAGTTTACCTCTCCTTGGTGGAACGACAAGGCTCGCTCGCTTTTTGCCACTAGAGGCGCGGATTTTGACGCACGCAGCGTGAAGCCGATATACGAGGGTTGCTCTATACCTCCGTCAATCCACCAGTACGCAGACAGCTGTTTCACGCTTATTAGCGATCATCAGTGCGCCATAGGTCGATTGACGAAAGTAGAGAGCATCAATTTTTCCATGTTTAATAAACATGTGAAAGACGTACGAGTAAGACAGAAGGAATTCTGCCGGTGCGCCATCTAGTACCCGAAGGTGACGGCAACCAAAGAGAGAAACGCCACTAGAAGCAGTTTACCTCTCCTTGGTGGAACGACAAGGCTCGCTCGCTTTTTGCCACTAGAGGCGCGGATTTTGACGCACGCAGCGTGAAGCCGATATACGAGGGTTGCTCTATACCTCCGTCAATCCACCAGTACGCAGACAGCTGTTTCACGCTTATTAGCGATCATCAGTGCGCCATAGGTCGATTGACGAAAGTAGAGAGCATCAATTTTTCCATGTTTAATAAACATGTGAAAGATGTACGAGTAAGACAGAAGGAATTCTGCCGGTGCGCCATCTAGTACCCGAAGGTGACGGCAACCAAAGAGAGAAACGCCACTAGAAGCAGTTTACCTCTCCTTGGTGGAACGACAAGGCTCGCTCGCTTTTTGCCACTAGAGGCGCGGATTTTGACGCACGCAGCGTGAAGCCGATATACGAGGGTTGCTCTATACCTCCGTCAATCCACCAGTACGCAGACAGCTGTTTCACGCTTATTAGCGATCATCAGTGCGCCATAGGTCGATTGACGAAAGTAGAGAGCATCAATTTTTCCATGTTTAATAAACATGTGAAAGATGTACGAGTAAGACAGAAGGAATTCTGCCGGTGCGCCATCTAGTACCCGAAGGTGACGGCAACCAAAGAGAGAAACGCCACTAGAAGCAGTTTACCTCTCCTTGGTGGAACGACAAGGCTCGCTCGCTTTTTGCCACTAGAGGCGCGGATTTTGACGCACGCAGCGTGAAGCCGATATACGAGGGTTGCTCTATACCTCCGTCAATCCACCAGTACGCAGACAGCTGTTTCACGCTTATTAGCGATCATCAGTGCGCCATAGGTCGATTGACGAAAGTAGAGAGCATCAATTTTTCCATGTTTAATAAACATGTGAAAGATGTACGAGTAAGACAGAAGGAATTCTGCCGGTGCGCCATCTAGTACCCGAAGGTGACGGCAACCAAAGAGAGAAACGCCACTAGAAGCAGTTTACCTCTCCTTGGTGGAACGACAAGGCTCGCTCGCTTTTTGCCACTAGAGGCGCGGATTTTGACGCACGCAGCGTGAAGCCGATATACGAGGGTTGCTCTATACCTCCGTCAATCCACCAGTACGCAGACAGCTGTTTCACGCTTATTAGCGATCATCAGTGCGCCATAGGTCGATTGACGAAAGTAGAGAGCATCAATTTTTCCATGTTTAATAAACATGTGAAAGATGTACGAGTAAGACAGAAGGAATTCTGCCGGTGCGCCATCTAGTACCCGAAGGTGACGGCAACCAAAGAGAGAAACGCCACTAGAAGCAGTTTACCTCTCCTTGGTGGAACGACAAGGCTCGCTCGCTCGGCAGAATTCCTTCTGTCTTACTCGTACATCTTTCACATGTTTATTAAACATGGAAAAATTGATGCTCTCTACTTTCGTCAATCGACCTATGGCGCACTGATGATCGCTAATAAGCGTGAAACAGCTGTCTGCGTACTGGTGGATTGACGGAGGTATAGAGCAACCCTCGTATATCGGCTTCACGCTGCGTGCGTCAAAATCCGCGCCTCTAGTGGCAAAAAGCGAGCGAGCCTTGTCGTTCCACCAAGGAGAGGTAAACTGCTTCTAGTGGCGTTTCTCTCTTTGGTTGCCGTCACCTTCGGGTACTAGATGGCGCACCGGCAGAATTCCTTCTGTCTTACTCGTACATCTTTCACATGTTTATTAAACATGGAAAAATTGATGCTCTCTACTTTCGTCAATCGACCTATGGCGCACTGATGATCGCTAATAAGCGTGAAACAGCTGTCTGCGTACTGGTGGATTGACGGAGGTATAGAGCAACCCTCGTATATCGGCTTCACGCTGCGTGCGTCAAAATCCGCGCCTCTAGTGGCAAAAAGCGAGCGAGCCTTGTCGTTCCACCAAGGAGAGGTAAACTGCTTCTAGTGGCGTTTCTCTCTTTGGTTGCCGTCACCTTCGGGTACTAGATGGCGCACCGGCAGAATTCCTTCTGTCTTACTCGTACATCTTTCACATGTTTATTAAACATGGAAAAATTGATGCTCTCTACTTTCGTCAATCGACCTATGGCGCACTGATGATCGCTAATAAGCGTGAAACAGCTGTCTGCGTACTGGTGGATTGACGGAGGTATAGAGCAACCCTCGTATATCGGCTTCACGCTGCGTGCGTCAAAATCCGCGCCTCTAGTGGCAAAAAGCGAGCGAGCCTTGTCGTTCCACCAAGGAGAGGTAAACTGCTTCTAGTGGCGTTTCTCTCTTTGGTTGCCGTTACCTTCGGGTACTAGATGGCGCACCGGCAGAATTCCTTCTGTCTTACTCGTACATCTTTCACATGTTTATTAAACATGGAAAAATTGATGCTCTCTACTTTCGTCAATCGACCTATGGCGCACTGATGATCGCTAATAAGCGTGAAACAGCTGTCTGCGTACTGGTGGATTGACGGAGGTATAGAGCAACCCTCGTATAGCTGCGATATTCAATTTTTTTCCAAATCTACTTATATCAAAAATTGTGATTTGCTCCTAACCGGCTCACTTCAAAGGCGTTGAGCTTGACTCAGCCTGTATAAAGAGAAAATAAAAAATACCTATACCTACCCATTGGATACTGAAATATTCAAATGTCGGCACTTATGGCCTGTGCCAATATAATGAATAAATCGAAGTTGAACCGATATAAAAGCGGCGCTCAAAAAAGAAAAGTAAGTTACCAATATAGTTTGTTAGTGTTATGTCTATGTGCTACATGGCTACAATTTACCAAGATAACTCTAAATAATTATTTTAAGGCTGCTCATGATAAATTAAAAGCAGTTAAAAAATTGCCCAAAATAAGTTTTTTAAGCAAACCTAACGCTCCGCTTGTAAAGGATTGCACTGAAAATAGTTCTGATTACTAAGCAAACGCAAACATTGAGAGCAGTGCTGATACTATAAGCGGGACTCATGATGTACCTATAAAAAAGTGTATAGTAGTTTCTTTTGTTATATCGGGAATATAGTTTCATACATAATAGTATTTGCATTTTATTTATAAGGGGCCCCTAAAATTATAATAGCCCCGGGCCCCATGAAAGCTTAATCCGGCACTGCATCTGGCCAATCTGACATTCAGTTCCATGTTCAGGTCTCTAGAGCAGAATATTCTCCACATATTTGTGAATGCAGCTCTAGCTTGTCCTATTCTAGATCTTATTTCTCCAGAGTGTCCCCCAGTCTCGTTCAAAATAATGCCCAGGTATTTGCACTCTATGACATTTCCTTGACGTTTGCTTTGCTGATGATCATGAATTTTGTATTTTTGATATTAAGTGAAATCATTGATCAACACCGTATAAATATGTTAATCAATGGTGAAATACATGCTTCTTCACCGTTATTCACGATTCTGTCTCTCATTCTTTGTGCATTCTTTGTGAGTCCGTACTACTCTGTGGGCTGTTAGCAAGGTATCATGGGTAAAACGGACGTTGTTAACCTTTATACCTGCTGTTTCTTCAGATATAGCCACTTGCATAATTTTCTCTGAATAGAGGTTGAAAAATATAGGACTCTTATCTTGCCTGACGTTTTCTTGCCCTCTCTAAAAACATGCGTTTTACAAGGATATATCAGGAAAGTGGAAAGTACCCCATTGTATTATTTTCATTTACTTACGAAAAAAAAGACCTCCACTTTGAACAGAATTAGTTCCATAGTAACTTTCAATACCGTTCAGTTGTGAGGGCGAGTAACTTCAGCCGAAGTCAAGCCATAACTCCTATACATTCCAAGGATATCGACGTTTTTTTAGAACTGGGGAGAGAAGATATATACACTTTTAGGGCCGCATAATATTTCCACATCTATTTCCATAAATCTCCCAAGTCGATCTGTGAATCCAATAGGTATAATAAAAGATTGGATACATTGAGATGTCTGCTAGTGACTATAGAGGATGGATAATTTAGCTTTCTGCTTTCGTCTTCTTATTACTTTTCCTTTCCATGGACCAGTAAAATTTTGATAAATAAGAACCGGAGATATCAATAAAACAAGTAGTATTATGACAAGCGTACTTAGTTTCTGAATAATCAGTAAAACTGTGTATTGGGATTTGGGCAGTGGCGTGCATCCGGGGGACCCCATGCAGTCACTTTTTTAGCGAAAGTCTGCCTCGTTGGCAAGCCTTAAACACTGAATTAAAAAACAGTAAAACTGTATGATCCACCTTAAAAAAACTATGTCCCACCTGATGGTCATCCAGGATCGAATCATTAATTTCATTAAAAAGTAACTATTTAGTCGTCGTTGGATGTTTGTCGAATCTAGCTATAGCAGCAAAGAAAAAAAATAAAAATCTGATAGGGATGAGGTAAAGGTCCTACAAAATATAATAGAGAATTTTGAATTTGTATTTTTATTAATATTCCAAGGGAAAATATGTGAAAACGTCAATTTACTTTCAAAATGTTTGCAAAAAAGTCATATAGATATTGGACAAGCCACAGATTTAATTTCATATGTTTCAGATCAATCAGGAAATTTAAGAAATAATTTTAAAAATATCTTTAAAACTTCATTAACAATGGCGAATTGCTATTGAGCCACAATTTACAGACAGAAAAATTCGTACTACTAAAAAGTTTTTTGATGAAATGGCGATTGATGAACCAATTGAAGACCCTAAAAATCGTTTAAGAATTTTAGTATTCAAGACATACCGAGACCTATTTTAGTACAACTAAAAGTAGGTGTGAGGCATTCACAAATGTCTATCCAAAATTCGATATTTTAAACCCCAAAACACTTACTGAAGTGCAAAAAGTGGAAATTATTAATAAAGTAAAAGAACTAGTTGAAAAATATCCAGACGATCTCACACAAAATCTTGCATCGGAACTAATTCAAATAAAAGATCTTCTATCTGGAATCCTGAAAAATCTTAACAGTAGTAGGGAATTTTCTGATTTTATTTTCGAAAAAGATCAATTTTCAGATCAACCTGAGATTTGCACTGCATTTCAGTTGTTTCTAGTACTGCCTGTTACATCGGCGCAAGCAAGCTCATTTCCGAAACAAAAAACTAATAAAAATTTTTGCAAGATCGACAATGGGTGAATCGCGCCTAAGTTCTTTGGCATTAATTTTTATCGAAAATGAAAAGGCAGAAGGCATAAACTTAGACCAAATATTTGATACATTTGTTGCTTTCATAGCGGCCATATAATATAAACCGATTTGAAATATTATTTTTTTATATAGAAGGGGGGTCCCGTGAAACAAAATTGCCGGGGGGGGGGGGGCGAAGACCTTGGCACGCTACTGGATTTGGGTTTGTAAGAGAGAGTAGATCATTGATGTGAAGCAGAAACAATGTCGGAACCAATACCGATCTCTGGAGGAGGCCTCTGTATTAGTCTGGCTTAACAAAACTGCAAACACTACCACAACAAAGGCATCCGCTTATAAATTGTAGTATCTGATCTCAAATATTTTCTATTCCAGGCATTATTTATATTTTGTTATCGCTGCTGTGGTAGTGTGAGAATTCCCATCGGGTTTTCCCTCGAGCCATCTAAGATACATTCTAGGAAAACCAGGGGAAAACTTTAGTCTAGTCGTCAGGTATGTCAAGAACGTGAATTGGAAAAATTGTGGAAAAAAAATATCAAGCAGAGGCTGACTTTGTGCGATATACCTACCGCAAAAAGTCAGTCAGAAAGTTCAACCTGGATATACATACTTATTCCGAACAAAAAATATTATTAGGTAAATCGGCTCAGATAAATTGCTGGAAATTATTTTCAAGTTCCGTATTAAAAAAGGCTTTTTCTCAAAAAAAAATGCGAATAAAGGTGTATAAGGAGTATTACCATCATGTAAATTGGAAAATTTACGGATTTTTTTGTTAAGTGTTTTTTGTAAGCTGTAATGGTGGAAGAACGTGAAAATTATTTATTTAAATTTTAAATGGTATAGGTTAACGGAATTAAACAATTTAGGTCTTGTTTGAAAGAGCTGTTCTGCTATATAAGAATTATCCAAGTTGATCTTAACTTAGTAGCTAGAGAACTGCATTTGACATCACAACAATCATTAAGCTTTATTACGGAAATGCTAAGTGGTATGCTATATCTCTTTTAACAGGTTGATAGACGATGAAGCTCTTACAAAGTCAGCTCAAGATTCAACTTCCTAGCTTTTTTCTAACCGGAGATATGAATAAAACAAGTATTGTGACAAGTGTGCTGTGAGTTTCAGCAACAATCGGTGCCCCATAGAAATAAGTGGTTAGACGATAACATAGTGTTTGTTAACCTTACATAGAGATAGCACACATAAGGGTAGGCGCACATAAATCGGCATCGGACGGACGGTACGGATGGAACGGCCAGTACGGTACGGATTTTTCATTAGGGTATCACACATATCTGATCGGAATCGACGGAAGAATTGGAAATCAGTTGCAAATATGCAAATGATCTGCCGGCAGATCAGATTGAAATTCGCTACTGAGCCGCCTTGAATGTCGCTACGTTGTCGCCACACAAAAATAACGTATATTTCAGCCTGTGTATAACTTTATTCGTGGGGGGGTGCAATTGATGTTAGGTATATGCATAATATAATATAACCTTTCATTCAAGATTAGTGGATTACCCGATACATAGTCTCGACACAACATAGTAAACAACCAGCAGAATATCTCTGGAGGATTTCTTATATAAAAATGGTTCCAACAGAATTTGACCTTCGGATGATTTTACGGGTGTGAAATCTGGGTAGAGATGCGAAAATAAAAATATCGATACCGGTACCGATTCGATATTTTTTAGCCAAGTATAGATACCGATACCGCTACAAAAGTAGCGATACCAGCTTGGAATCGCTCCAAAACTATCTAAGACAAAAATACTCGATATTAGCGCAGAAGTATTGATACATTTCAAGTATCGAAGTATCGTTAGCACCTTACAAATCATCATCCAAAAGGGGGGATGCGCGTGTAATTGCCGCCAACCTGAGATATTGTGCTGATTGTTTACTATGCTGACGACACCAATACAAGAGAGTCTGGGCAAAACCGACAAGAAGAATAGACAAGCAGTAATCATGGCGAAAAAAAGATAGCAACAGAATTTTTCAAAAAGTCGCTACAAATCGGTTTATTTTGTTAAATCGCCGCTACGTCTCAACGTAATCAAATTGTCGCTATTTTCGCGATAAGTTGCTATGAATGGCAACACTGTGTGCTTGGAAAATGCCGACGGTGCCTCGACAATCGCCGATCAGCATCGCACATACGTCGGTATCGGCACGCGCGGCACGCATCGGCCAGCTTTATTTCTAGTTGCTATATATTCGCCGGATTTTGAAAGTTCGATGCCTACCGTCCGCACGTATTAGCGATGGTCCATTAAATTTAATAGAAAGTATTTTTCTCCAATGCGTACCGTCTGTCCGATACCGATTTATGTGCGCGTACCATTAATAATTTCCACGAACAATAAAAACCAAAGTTATGCATTCTCTCTACTGTATTATCAAGAGAAGATGCGTTATCCTTGTACTAAGAGAGCAGCAGCCAAAAAAAACTGCCACATGCAAAGGGAAGACATCGCTCTAGGGAAAAGGACAAGATAGGCAGAGCATTAGCGAAATTGAAAAAATATTTTGGATCGCCTCCTAAGCGGATAGGAATAACAAGGAAAGCGTTATCATCATAAGATATTCGGACGGTATCGGGTGTATAGCCATGAGGCATTGCTACTGGTATGATATACAGGGAATCCTTGGATAATCTGTGGAAAAGAAACTGGCGCCGGTACTCTGTAACTTAGAAACGTGTTTCTATGCACTATGTACTATGGGATCGGGTGGCCTCGTAAATATGACAGCGTGCCGTGACAGCGTAGTAGACATGTGATAGGCACCCGAAACTGCCCGATCGTCATGGTCGTCATGGTGATAGGAACATATTTCTATCTGTACCGAGAGTACCGACGTGGGTGTAACTAAACACAACAAAAAAACAACTTAGTTTGTATTTACAGTTTAATGATTTTTGGCTTTTTTATTTGAAATCTTTCGCACAATTCTGTTTATGCCATTGTACTGTACAGTAATAGAGTGTGGCAAGAGAGACTTCTTGTCAAGCTTGCAGCTTATGGACTACCACCTGGCCTGCGCCAGTAGCTGAATAGCTTTCATCTGATGCATTTTCAATAAACGCCGGTGTCCTCAGGGATCTGTCCTATCCCCTACACTGTTTCTGCTGTACATCAACGAGCTGCTGAAAATAACATCCAATCTAATCTACAGCTTCGCAGATGACAGAACACTAATATCGTGCATGGAACCAGGCAAGCCACTGTCACCCCAGGAGACGGTACGTCGGCGACAGCAACATGCCTCACAGATCAGCGTCGCTATCAAAACAATTGTCGAGTAGGGATTAGTAAATAAAGTAGTTTAACGTACAGAAAGCTCAGGCAACACTGACAAAGAAGTCTCACATTGGCTTACCAACTGTGGAAATGGAGGGTCACCCAATAGTCGAGTCACCTTCCATCAAGCTTTTGGGGATCAACATCAACAATAACAGAAGCTTGGAGATTCGGATTATGGAAGATGTTCGAGTGAGCTCTCCCAGATAATAACACCAAAGGCCGTCCGAACGAGGAACACTAGAGAGGTTTTGCGAGCTCATCCTTACAAGGTCAAGGTCCCTACTCCCCCCCTAACTAATCTCCTCCAGCATTCCTTCTTTTTGACAACTTCGTCGATGTGAAATAAGCTGTCGGGCAATTTGTTCCCCGACTGCTACAACCTGCAACGTTTCAAATTTAACGTGCACAGACACCTATTCTCTCGCAGCGCTTTTACAGCGCCATAGGCTTTCAGCCTTTGCGGGACCGACCATAAAAAAATAATAGATGCTACGAAGAAATGAACAAAGTCAAAAAAAAAATAATTTAGCTTCAAATTTGGGGGGCATGCCATCGTGTTCTGAAACTCAAAATATTTCTTCAACATCAAAGCTGTTTTAGTCAAATGGTACAACATATTTTGTATTCAATCATATTATCTTTTGATCCCAAGAATCTGTCATCAGGACCGTATTTCTGAGACATCTTGTACTATGTATTAATATAATGATTTTTGAGTGACCTATATTTGTATACTGGATGTTATAGTCGTCGTACATACATACATACATACATACATTTCCTATGACACCTAGTACCCTATACGTCAGTGGTTAAAAGTTATTAGTATCCTTTTTAATTTTAGAAGGTTGAGAAAAATCCCAAAAATTAATTTAGTTAGTGGTAAAATATTGTTCTCACTTGGTAAAAATCCTACTTCTGTCAAAAAAACAAGAGGCTTCTACTGGTTGAAAATGTGTCTACCAATCTATAATATTATGTTATAATGATTTTACAGGTTTATTACTAATAGAAGTAGATTCTCAAATTTGAGACACAGAGAGAAAAAACATTACATTCTTCTATGTGAAGAAAAATAATATCTTAAGACATGAATAATATCGTTTAGAATGTATGTTTCACAATAAAAAAAGTAACTGTATGCTATATTTCTGGCATAGTTAGATTTACAATAAAATAGAGAGGTGAAATGTGTTATACTCTTTTACTTGTTTTTTGTGAAATATATTTTAAAATCAATTATTCAATTACTATATTATTTTTTCTGACAAAAAAATGTAATGTTTTCATAGATGTGTACACTTAAATTTGAGAGCTTAATCATATTGATAATTTCATTAGGTATTATACACATCTTCTCCACAACAATAGGTATTGTGACTCACTATCACAAAATAGTTTGGCTATTTTGAACATATTGTTATTTTGATAGGGGCAAAGTGTGAATAGTTGATAGAATACACTTAAATATATAACAAAATAAGTAACAAATTTCACAGCAAATGTGCATCCAAAACTTAAAACATGTTATAAATATTACAAAAATAAAGCTTTGCTCCTCTAAAAATTATTTTTGACATGTTCAAAGAAGAAATGAAGGGATATTATTTGTTATTATTTTGAGTTTAATTAAGGTCCCAAAATAAATTTGAAAACAGTTGTCTTAAGATTGCTTTTATGTAATAATAATAATAGTCAGTCACCTCTTGGTAACATAGTGAGCATATGTAATGAAATGCTGTCAAATAATAATATAATATTACATACTGGAATTGCTGTTATTTTGTGTCTATCCTTGTTATTGTATGCTTTTTTTTCATGTTTATGTATCAGCGTAGCTAGACCTTCACCTGTAATTACTGATAAGGAGTTTGTAAAGGGTACAAATAAATTTCTATAAATTTACCAATGATATATAAAAAAAATACTGCTCATTATTTTGGTCAGGAAAATATGCAATAAAACCAAAAAAATATTTGTGTCTTAAACATCAACAATAAATAAATTCTAGTTACTCACAAAGCATTTATCCCAAATCCAGTTTTAAATGTATCCATCGATAGAAAACAAAACAAGTGAAGACAATAATCACCACCTTGCACTACTGAAAACCCTTTAGGTCCATCTACCAAATGGTGGACAGCATATGCACCGCTACCTCAGACTGAAACTCTCAGCCTGGGAGATCCTTCGAATAAAACTTCGAACTGTGGTGGGGGGCAGTCTACGCAGGCCTCAAAATGCTTATTTGAAGAAATCTGTCTGCGCAGAAGGGTATTCCACCCTTTGCTTTTTAGTATGTAGATAAGGGGTGCACCACCCCTTTTTTACTGGAGGGGGACAACCCTTTCTATGGCTATGATTTTAACTTGATACCAGCAAGGCGAAATCCATCCGCCATTTCAGATACATGTAGTATGCATTATAGTGGATGTTTCGGACTAATTTCATGCATAGTTTGGATATTGTTATTTGAACAAGTACTACAATCTGGCATGTTATAACATATACCTTTAAACCCTCAAATAAGAATGTTATTACCTTCACCAAGATATTATAACAAATATTTGAGAGGCAAAATTACTTTAATATTTGAAAAAATGATCCAAATATTGCTTGAAAATGATCACCATGAAGCAACAATTTGCTGCTAACTGAAATCTAATGTTGGCGCACACTTTAACCCTTAAAAAAAGGGTGAATTGATTTGGAAAGGGGTTGTATATTTTTATAACAGCTGTTGTAAGAAAGGGGTGAAACCACGTGCCTGGGATTGCCGCACGCGTGATGAAAAGGATACATCATTCTCAATTGCTCTTTTTCTGTCCCCTTCTTGAACTAGAGGCTACAATAGGCTACATGAATCAATCAAAAATTCTTCTAATTAGTTCTGTTTAAAGGTATGTTTTTAGAAATCCGGTGGTATAATATCAACCTTAACAGTTTATCCGGTAACAATTTTCAGAAATGACTGCTTTTTTGCACTTTTTTGAGTTTATTATCGTTGAACTCAAAAAACTTTGCTTTTTCCTTGTTTTTATTTACTTTTTGTTTTTGCTTTTTGCATGCTTGACGCTTGACATCTTCATCTTGACCTTGACGACACACAAAACATATACACTGAAGAGTGACGACATACAACATGACCACTGACAATATATCCACTGAAAGACTGGACACTCTGTGTATGAAAATTTGGCATGGCATTTTTGACTGACATCCGCGCCATCTATTCGGGTTGCGTGTGTCACTACAATGCATTCACGAATCGATTACAGCAAACTGTAGATATTCACGACCTAGGTCAATCTAAAAAGTTTGGTGTAGGTGACCGACGATAGGTGGGGTAGGTTACGAAAAGAGCGGGCTTTTTGAAATACCATATAAGCTTATTCAGCCTCCAGACAACGTGGTAACTTGTCATAACAATTTACCTTACGCCATTAATTACCTGTTTTGAAAATTGACCTGATTAAAAAAGTTAAGGCGTTAATTAAAAAAAATTAAATTGTCAAGTGGCATAATAATAAATAAAACTATGGCATTGTCCACAGGACATACTCCATTTTTTTTAAATCAGTGTTTTAACCTTTTTAATCAGTTCAGTTTTGAAAATAGGTCTTCAATGAGTTAGGTAAATTTTTGTGACAAGCTACCACGTTATACAGGACATTCATTATGTAAGAATGGGATATATATTAAATATGGATTACTGTAATAAAGCAAAACAAACCCTTTTGTAATTTATTTCAATACGACAATTGCTTAAATAAAGTCAGCTACACAAGGTACAAAAACAATTCATATAAAAGTAAAGCATGATTTATTCACTAGAATCACTATTTCATGATAATTACAATCCTTTGATGGCATATAATTTAAAGGTTTGGGTTGCCAATCCGTTCTAACTAGCGTCTCTTTATACGCTGATCAGATGGGATTTAATATCTGAAATAAAAAAAATGTATTTTTAGACCATCGGACCTCACCTTCAATGCAACGGTTTGCCAAAGAGAGGGAATGCTGCACACCTTTATGGCAGCGTATGTGATTGTGAACAGTAATACAAGTTATATGAGTATGAATAGTAGTGTTTAGTAATAGTATATTTCATGTAGAAATGATCAGTCTTGTATTAATTTTGCATCAAAATTCACAATACAAAAATGAGGTGAGCGGTAGAAATCACAGCAAATCACTTACCTTCGCGCATCCGCATTCTTGCAATTTGGCGCAGGACAACGGCGTAAATATTTAGAACCCATTCCTAAATACATATAGACAACAATAGGCAGACAAAAATCTCAAAAGTAGTGCAAAATTGCAAAAAGACGCCAATCGACAAAAGCGAGCAACGACAATGTCAGTTACGACAATGGCCGTCAAAATGACGTTAGGCGTCACCTCTAGGAATCTGTTTGAAACAGAGTTGGCTGATCAATAATTCACGCAACCCCGCTAGATGTGCTAGGTGGCTAGCGCTAACCCCGCTACACAGGGTCCTCATTTGAGTTTCACACCCCTAAACATGACGACGAGGTCGAGGTCCGAGGATCGAGAATTTTTGACATTTTATCAACTATGCCGTGTTGCCAAATCAAAAAAATTAATTCACTGGACGCAGTCTTATTACGTAAAAATTTGGGACAATGTCACTGAGCAGATGCTAAGCAACAGCGACACGACAGCAGCAGGACTGTCAAAATTGTAGGAAATATGGTGTTATCTGTCACGCTAACGTCGTTGCATAATACGAAATTTACGTTTGACAGCAGATATTGTGCAATTTTCGCTTGTCGCTTGTCGTCTGCAACATACGTGATACGGCTGCGGATGGTTCAAAACACCCAGATTTGGTAATTTTCCACATAATCATATAAATCCACTCAAATCTCACCTGTAATTTCAAAATTTTGTTTCTAGTAATTACTAAGACACGGCAACACCGGTTTTTAATTGAAAAATGTTATACAGGGTGTCCGGAAATTGGACCAACACCGCTTGACAGGTGATAGATGTCACATTTTTATGGACATTGAGACATGTAGCCCCTTAAAATGCTTAATTTCCAACATACAGGGTGTCAAAGTTTTACTTTCATTTTCGCTTTTTTCTCAATTATTTTGCAATAAAATGGCACATCGGTCTAAAATTACGTAGGGTGGTTAAGGCGAAGCAGTCAAATTCAACTAAAGTTTTGCTATCATGGATAGAGGGCGTCAACTAAAACTGACACAGCTGGAACGATAAACTTCAATATGGGGTTTTTGAACATTCCAAACAACACAGTACGTTTTTAGAACGTCCATTTTAGGTCATACTTACGTACGTACGCTTTAAGACTAAAATAATATGTATATAGTACGTGTCTCTCAGTAACATACATAGTACGTAAGCTTAGTTTGTTCTCAGTACGTACATATAGTATGTACACTAAATAGGTGTTTAATACTTTTTATGCCCAGCTGCTCCAACTTTCACTTAAGGAACGATTAACAAGGGAAACCTCAACATTTAAGATGACCTTAAAGTTCCAATCGTTTGCACGGACGTCAATCGAACCTTACTTAGTTAAGTGCTTGTTATATGTGGCAACGCTGGTTCTGTCACGCCTATTTTGTGTTTTGTCACTCCTATTTTGTGTATTGTGTTCGTGTTCACCCATGCCCGACTCTACACTACGCCGGAGCCTTAGATGTAGCAACGTGGCTTAGCTGTCAAATAGTGGCCCTATAGTTTCAGAATAATTATTACATTTTATATGTATTAGAGTTCATCTCGGTTAATAAATTAAGAAAAATACTTTTTAGAACTACTACTACTAATACCACTTACATCTGATGTCTGTTTCATCACAGTCAGACACTACAAAATAAAAATAAACGCAACCTGTTTCCTGCTGCCACTTCCACTTCCGCTTAAATGAACACTCAATTTACTTTGTAAATTGTCGCTTGAGCTAGAAAAATTCACTATTAGGTCACTGTGAAGCCATTCTTGCTGGTCTTGATTTCCCTTTCACTATCAAATCCTTTCGTAGGTATGCCCCAGGCCATGCCCAGATGAGTTCTATTAACTGCATTTTTCTGTGACATTTGGGAGGTCCAGAAAACATTATAGGTACCACATTGTGCTTTAAAATAGGTCTTATCCTTTGAAATGTTTGTAAATTATTGTCTTTATCCTTATAAATATAACCAGCCCTTCCGAGGAATACCTTTCACCCACTTCTGTTTATGTCCCTTATTGGACGCACAATTGCTAGTGCAACCTGATACTACACACTTTGCAGATATCTTTTTATCTTTATAGTTTCATTTGTGCAGGTAAATAAGTAGAAACCCATTAAAAATCACCTTGCAACGTTCTTTTTAATCTGGAATAAGGTTATGTTAGGCCATGGTTTGGTAGTCCTCTACCCATGCCTCTACTGGGCTGCAACCTGGTACTACACGCTTTGCAGGCATCTTTTTATCTTTGTAGTTTCGTTTGTGCAGGTAAATAAGTAGAAACACATTAAAAATCACCTTGCAACGTCCTTTTTAATCTGGAATAAAGTTATGTTGGGCCATGGTTTGGTAGTCCTCTACTGGGCTGCAACCTGGTACTACACGCTTTGCAGGCATCTTGTTATCTTTATAGTTTCGTTTGTGCAGGTAAATAATTAGAAACATATTAATAATCACCTTCCAACCATATTTTCTGCACCTGGAAGAATACACATAACATAACAGCAAATGCAAACTCGACCCCCAGATTCAGTGTTGCCATATTTCATGCTCCGGCCTAGTGAGTACAGTCGGCCATGGTTCACCAATTGGCAATTCACCATTTCTTCTTGTTAAATTCCGTGGTTCCTTGGGTTGGAATTTGGATTGGATTGGAGATTGGATTGGAGGTTGAAGTTTGAAGTATTGAAGTTAACCTTAAACCTTGCCGTTTTTGTACATTGGAATATTTAGAAAAAAAGAAAAATGAGTGAATGCAAACAAGATATATATGCCACAGTATTTTTGTAAATCTTAAACCTGAAAAAGCGTAATTTATCTAGCTCCTCAAAGTAATATGGCCTGTTGTAAATACGCCTAGGAATTCCATACTCCACATTCCACGATATCGACAACTTCCACATCATCATCTAAAAAATCAATCTTCCATAATCACGATAAAAAGACAGCACCAGATCACAATGATGCGATAATTAAATGCAAAAGGCAGTTAAGTGGTGTCTAAGTCGTTAAAATCGAGCACTTTATAAAGGAAGGTTTAAGGAGACTTTGAGTATTCCTTAAATGTTGGTGCAATGAAATATTCTACATAAGCATGGTTTAAGACTGCTTAACATTTAAAGCTTCCTTAGAAGAGTTGGTACAAATGGGCATTAGCAAACAAACGCTTTTTTGAATTCTGCATGCCCAAACGCTCTCAGGTAATGAATTTTACCGTTCCAGCCTTGACAATTTGGGAGATATTTAGAAATTTAAGCGCCGGTAGGTACTTTTTAATAATAGGAAATCTATATTTCGACTAAACTTATTTATTGCGGAAATGGCGGATCATCTGGCTAGGATGGGATCCGGCAACAGTTTTGTGGGCCCGGAACCAGCCTTAGGACTGTCTGCAAACTTGATTAGGAAAACAACTGGAGAGTGGATCCAGAATCAACACTCTCTGAGATGGAACAACATCTCTGGTCATCTCCGTGAGGCTCGTGAGCTATTAGCAGGGCCTGCAGAGAGAATAGGACGATTTTGTCTCTCTCTGGATAGGAGTAACTTGAGATTGCTAGTAGGCCTATTAACGGGTCACAACACCTTCAGGCGTCACTTGTTTGTGATGAGGGTGGTCAACGACCCAACGTGCACGTGGTGTGGTGAAGAGGAAGAATCCTCGGCACACATCTTGTGTCGCTGTGAAAGCCTGGGTTATCACAGGCAGACTATGCTGGGCTCAAGAACCTTGGAACCAATAGAGATAAAACGGATAGGACCTAAGAATTTACTTGCCTTTGCCAAAAGGGCAGGTCTTAGGAACTAGCGCGGATAGAGGCGCAAAAGGGCCCATCGTGTGACCTATGCACCAGCCACATTCCGTGCTGGACAGCCTCTGGTCCTTATTCATTTATTCAAACTTATTTATTCCGGATAAATCAGGCTACGACTGTCGACCATCTTGTTGGAGGAAAAGCGTAGGATCTCATAATTACAAAAATATAATTACGCGCAGAGGCGAACGGAGAGCTGCAGCGAAGTTTCAGCTTACCCTCCTTCCTTCGCTCATAATTGATCGTCTTATTAAAGATGAGTTAGCTCGCTGCCGTCATGTAGGGACGTTTTGTCTCGCCTTGCGCTTCGTATAGCAGTTGCCTGGACAACGCTAAGCGGCTGACGCCACTGACGTAGCGATGAGAGGGATTAGAGGGTGTCTACAGTCAATTCCCACGATAAATTAAAACAAAAAACTTTTTTAAAAAAAAATTTTATTTAAATGTTCCAAAGGGAAGAAAATAAAATTTTCCCTTACAATGTTAACTATCAACTTATAGACTCATTATGCACAGCTTATATATGATCATTCCCTTACCTTGCCGCGGCTCTTCTTTATTACAACTTACGCCGCATCAGTGACTACCTCTTCTTTACCAGTATTCGGTACAGCGTGGCCGACTTTACTCACTAGGCCGAAGCATTCAAATATGGCAACACTGGATATCGGGCCGAGCTTTTGTTTGTTGTTAAGTCATTAGTGTAATCTTCCAGAATGAAAAATAATATTGGAAGGTGATTTTTAATGTGTTTCTAATTATTTACCTGCACAAACGAAACAATAAAAATAAAAAGATGCCTGCAAAGTGTGTAGTACCAGGTTGCAATAGCAATTGTGCCTCCAATCAAGGACATACCAACATAACCATCCAGAGTAACAACGAAGAGCGGAAGGTGATTTTTAATGTGTTTCTAATTATTTACCTGCACAAACGAAACTATAAAGATAAAAAGATGCCTGCAAAGTGTGTAGTACGAGGTTGCACTAGCAATTGTACTTCCAATAAAGGACATAAACAGAAGTGGGTGAACGGTATTCCTCGTATGGGCTGGTTATATTTATAAGAATAAAGACAATACTTTACAAACATTTCAAAGAATAAGACCTATTTTAGAGCACAATGTGGTACCTCCAATGTTTTCTGGACCTCCCAAATATCACAGAAAAATACAGTTAATAGAACTCATCTGGGCAAGCCAACGAGGGCATGCATCTGGGCATACCTACGAAAAGATTTTATAGTGAAAGGGAATCAAGACCAGCAAGAATGGCTCCACAGTGACCTAATAGTGAATTTTTCTAGCTCAAGTGACTATTTACAAAGTAAATTGAGTGTTCATTTAAGTGGAAGTGAAAGTGGCAGCAGGAAACAGGTTGCGTTTATTTTTATTTTGTAGTGTCTGACTACGATGAACCAGACATCAGATGTAAGTGGTATTAGTAGTAATAGTTCTAAAAAGTATTTTTCTTAATTGATTAACCGAGATGAACTCTAATACATATAAAATGTAATAATTGTTCTGAAACTATAGGCCCGCTATTTGACAGCTAAGCCACGTTGGAACATCTAGGGCTCCGGCCATGCCTAACCTCTACGTCGATGTCCTCGCTGTCGCTGTCGTCGATACAACCTGGCGATGACCACTGCGTAGGTTGTATAAAGAAACTCTTACAATTCGTTCCAGAATCCCCTGTCACTGCTGCCAGATTCTTGCTCACACCGCAAATCTCCAGTTAGGCGCCAAATGCAAAGACTCTCTTGTCAAAGGTCGCAAGCAAGGTTCATGCAGTGATGAAGATATTTTCCACACACTCTTACAACAAAATCCATCGTATTATATCTAAAAATGACATCCCCCTCATTGATTTCATTTTCCTTACCATCTACTGGGCGCTTTAATATGAATTGGATGCCCATATTGTAGGATATACATCAAATAACTATTCCACTATTGGATTTAGAACGACGAGCTTATCGTGCATTTTGATCCAAACTACCTGTGTATACAAAATTTCAGCTCAATTGGTTGAAGATATCTGCTTCAAAATTGAGTAGCATAAGATTCCACCCGAACAAACATAGATACAGACATAGGTATATACATACATATTACATTGCAAGTTAAATAAAAGCTTTTAAAAAAGAAAGTAAACGTAAACAGTGCTCACCGCATGTTCGCTATATCTAACAACCGCTCTACACAACAACTACTCTAAACTCCGTTCTGAGTCAAAGCGCTTAATTTACTTAATTGAACAAAGCTAGGGATACATTTGCTCAAATAAAGTTATTGACACCGTTTCAATTGTCGAGTAGGTATTAGTAAATAAAGTACAGAAAATTCAGGCAACAACACTGACAAAGAAGTGTCACGTTGGCTTACCAACTGTGGAACTGGAGGGTCACCCAATAGTTGAGTCACCTTCCGTCAAGCTTTTGGGAATCAACATCATCAATAACATGTCCTGGCACGACCACGTCGTCAGTATTGCTAAAACGGCATCCCAAAAGCTTGGAGTTTTGTTCCGCTGTATACACCAGAGCAACTACTACTGCTCTGCAAGGCACAGATCCGACCATCACTAAAGCATTACTCCCATGTGTGGAGATGCGCTCCGAAGCACCCTTTAAAGCTTCTGGACACTATTCAGAAGACTAATCGATACGCCTAATCTCACAAAGGACCTCCACAGCCTGGAACATCGAAGAGGGGTGGCTGGCTGACCTGTCTATGTTTTACAGATTCTAACATGGAAGATGCTCGAGTGAGCTTTCTCAGATAAAAAGGCCGTCCGAACGAGGAACGCTAGAGAGGCTCTGCGAGCTCATCCTTACCAGGTCGAGGTCCCTACTCCCCGAACCAGTCTCCTTCAACATTACTTCTTTTGGAGAACTTCGACGCTGTGGAATGAGCTGCCGGGGAATTTGTTTCTCGGCGGCTACAACCTGTAGCGTTTCAAATCTAACGTGCACCGACACTTATCCTCTCGCAGCGCTTCTATACAGCACCGTAGGCTTTCAGCCTATCTAGCGAGGTTCTAGAAAAGCTTAGCAGTCTAGGAGTTAAGGGGTCTTTCCTAACCTATAGAATCATTTATGATTAGTGCTGATTTTTAAATCCGCGGCCACAGATCACAGAAACACTTATGGTCCAAAAAATACATTTTAAGAACTGTCATCCTTACCTCCTGTCGTTATCTTAAAAATGTTGAATGTATCATCATGGATGAACTCTTCAATAAGGTACTTGCAGAAAAAAAATATTATGTCATTTACGAGTTCCTTAGAGCCTAGTAAACATGACAAAATCACTTGTTTGCTTTTTTGGAATCGGCTGTGAGAGATATTCCAAAAATTATTTCAAATGCCGGAAAATCCCGCGCAAACAACCTCTGACGTCGTGATATCCTATAGTGATGGGATGTAAAGTATTGATATTCGATATCGATAGCCAGTGCTAACCTAACATTTTGACATTGATCATTATAACCACAAAACACAGTCACACACAAAAGTACAAAAGTCAAAAGAATAAAAGTTAGGCTAGATTACTAATTAGCTTTGTAGGGATGGGCTTGAATTAGATTCTACCTTTGGATTCATTCATAATGGGATGCGCCGAAATAAAATGATGGCTTCGATTAGTTGCGAATCTCGGTCACAAACGGGATGAAGTGTGATAGCTATCAGATATAAAAATGTATTGCAACGAAAATGCTAGTGGGTTAATTGCCTGTTTCAAATATGTTTAAGTATCAATAAATTGAGTCGCATTGTTAAAGAATACAGATCATCTCTAGTTGAATGCGCAGTTGAATCTCACTGACCTGCGCTGTAGCAGTATCGATTGTCGATATCGATAAGACACCTGTGACGTCAGCCCTTGTTTTAAGTCACGTGGCAAAATTTGAATATATCCTTATTTTATTTTGCATATATCTTTCTTTGGCCGTCAGTAAAATCATGTTTTTTGTTTCCTACTGCTTCTTGATATGGTTTTCTTTACGCTACGTATACTCCCGAGGCGATTTCACGACCTCTGCAAGTACCCTATTCTTTCAAACGTAGAAGTGATCAGAAATCATTTAACCAAGCCCATTTTAAAGTGCGATTCAGTGAGAGCGGATATATTTGAATGGCCCTGTATCTTTGACAGTCATAATGACGAGTGACAGAATAAACGTAGACATATGAGTGGAGTAAATCAGCAAACAGCAGGAGAATGTGTCATATATATGTCATCAAAATTCACTTCGATTAGTTTATCTGGCGTACAACTATCTTTATGGGAAATAAGGCGTCGTATATACAGGGTGTAACTTTTAAGGATGTCCACACCTATACCACCATGTAGATCTCGCTGAGCTGATCATTTTTCGACAAGCAACATGGGTCCAAAAACGAACCGTTACGGAGATAACGCTACCGAAAGTTATTATTGCTGACGCTTGAAGTTAGGCAATTCATTCAACGCCTCGTAATTGGCAGAGGAGAGAGGGGGTTACGGATCAGCTGCTAAGACAGATTCGGCTTGTCAACATTTAATCGTCATGGCCAAAATGTCAAAAGTAAACCAAACAAACAAAACAAAAAAGAACATTGCAAAAAAACAACAACAAAAAACACCGCGATCAGTCAAAAATCAGTGAAGGAGAGGCTCCACGTGGCCATCGCCTTCTTGCTCGCACAATCTGGCTCAATGGATGACCGATGCAGTGGCAGCGTTGATTACCTGTGGCTGCTCTCTGACGTCTCCAGCTGCTGCAATGATGCGTGCAATCAGCTCTTCTGCTGTGTGCGGTGCACCCCTTGGCAGACAAGTGCTTCCAGGTGACCCCACAGGAAAAAATCCAGGGGATTGAGATCCGGAGACCGCGCCGGCCACGCTACTGGCCGCAAGGCGTCGAATTAATTGCCTAACTTCAGGCGTCAGAAAGGACTACTTCCGGTAGCGCTACCTCCGAAACGGTTCGTTTCCGGACCCATGTTGCTTATTGAAAAATGATCAGCTCAGCAAGATCTACACGGTAATATAGGTGTGGACATCCTTAAAAGTTACACCCTGTAGATCTTGTTTCACAGCCATTACATATCATACGAGCATACCACGTGACAGCGCACCCATACTCGGAATTACTAATGCCATCCAAACATCAAACTGTGTTTTCCTTCGTTCCCGGAAAGTAAACAAAGGTGCACACCCCCTTTATCATGGGGAATTTCCGTCAAGAACAAAAGTTTTCCCGACGGGCGAGTAGAAAGCATCAGCTGTCTAGAAAAATGATTGCCTGCTAATTTTCTTGCCTTTCCATCGCCGAGAAGCATTCGTTGTGTGTCTTTTATTTCATTATTCGATTATCGATTCCTCCTTCTCATAGCCCGAGGGATGGATTGGGGGTGAGGAGGATAAAGGAGGGGGTAGAACGCCTCTCCTTCGAGCAATTAACCCCGTCTCTGAATAAATGTTGGAAAAAGGGGAGGGGGGAAGCGGGTGAGAAATATGAAAGACTGAACAAGCTGCTAGTCCTATAGGGGATTATTGTCTTATTGTGTGATAGTGTCCAAAGCACTCTCTGAAGCTTCTGGACACTAGGTATCAAGAAGAGAGTAATTATTAGACTAATCGATACGCCTAACCTCACAAAGGACCTCCACAGCCTGGACCATCGAGAAAGGGTGGCTGACCTGTCCCTGTTTTACAGATTCTATCACGGAAGAGGCTCGAGTGAACTCTTCCAGATAACAACACCAAAGACCGTCCAAACACGGGGAACACTAGGAAGGCTCTGCGAACTCATCCTTATCCAGGTCCGGGTCCCTACTCCCCGAACTAGTCTCCTTCAACCTTCAACATTACTTCTTTTGGAGAACTTCGACGCTGCGGAATGAGCTGCCGGTGAATTTGTTTCCCGACGGCTACAACCTGCAGCGTTTCAAATCTAACGTGCACAGACAGTTATCCTCTCGCAGCGCTTCTACAGCGCTATAGGCTTTCAGCCTTAACAGGAGGGTGACTATAAAAAAATTAGTAGGTTGAGCAATATTGGTTTGGAGTCTTTGGAGAACATTGATCAGATTTACCCAGAGCATATCAAACCATATACTGATGGGAATTGGGAACAATAAAAACAATCGACATTTTAGAATCTAGTAGGATCTTATAAATTCTGTCATAGAATTGGAAGGAGATATATGAAACATCAATTTCCAACCAATTATTGGTAGAAGAAAAGTTTTTTATCTTTGCAAATATGACTATAGTTTGACTATAGGATCATTCAGTTTCAGTTATTCAGTTTCTCGATTTGCTCTTCCAGGTTCACCTCTATGCATCTGTGTCGGAGATAATACCCCCCCCTTATCTGTGTTTTAATCTTACTTCACTTGTCGGTATTGTCGGTCAGTCTATATACCCCCACAGTCAGTAAATTGAATTTGATGATTCCGTGGTCTATAATACCAACGTTAGAATGGATAGAATATAGAATAGGGTACTTGCAGAGGTCGTGAAATCGTCTCGGGAGTATACATAGCGTAAAGAAAACCAGATCAACAAGCTGTAGGAAACAAAAAACATGATTTTACTGACGGCCAAAAAAAAGATATTTGCAAAATAAAATAAGGATATATTCAAATTTTTCCACGTGACTTAAAACAAGGGCTGACGTCACAGGTATCTTATCGATATCGACAATCGATACTGCTACAGCGCAGGTCAGTGAGATTCGACTTTAGCAATGCGACTCAATTTATTGATACTTAAACATATTTGAAACAGGCAATTAACCCACTAGCATTTTCGTTGCAATACATTTTTATATCTGATAAGTATCACAGTTCATCCTGTTTGTGACCGAGATTCGCAACTAATCGGAGCTAATCGGAGCCATCATTTTATTTCAGCGCATCCCATTATGAATGAATCCAAAGATAGAATCTAATTCAAGCCCATCCTTACAAAGTGAATTTTTGACTTTTGTACTTTTGTGTGTGCCTGTGTTTTGTGATTATAATGATCAATGTAAAAATGTTAGGTTAGCACTGGCTATCGATATCGAGTATCAATACTTTACATCCCATCACTATAGGATATCACTGACCACTGACGTCAGAGATTGTTTGCGGGGCATTTGAAATAATTTTTAGAATATCTCTCACAGCCGATTCAAAAAAACCAAACAAGTAATTTTTGTCATGTTTACTAGGCTCTAAGGAACGCGTAAATGACAATATTTTTTTCTGCAAGTACCCTATTCACAAGAATGCTTTTATAACGAATATAAACCTCCCATCACTAGCTTCCATTGACATATCTCGCGACATCTGTTCACGGATTATTCAATAAGCCTATTTTTTCTGACCTTCAAGACAGGAATCTTCACAGACCTTAGAGTATGTGGTAGCAGTTCTTTATAATTATGACAGATGGCACTATCTTGGCATGCGATGATGTGGCATCTTTAGTGAGATAGTTCAACGTGGCCTACTGTGGGACAGGAATTTTTATCAATGGCATGTGGGTACAAGTAGTAGTTGTACTTAACTTCCATAGGTGCCACCACCTTAACGATAGGATAAAATCGCCCATAAAAAACCAACGCTGCCAAATGTATCATTTTTATAGGCTAGGTCTCATGATGGTCTGACCTGACTAAACAAGGAAGGATAAAAAAGTTATAAAAGTATTTGATAAAATAATAGGAATAATGCACACTTTCTGTCCATGCCACATTGAAAACAATGTCTAAAAATTCTATTACAATTAAGTCTTATATTTTTTCAAAATGATCAAGGTCTAAGGCTCCTAAAATCCTGCAAGATAGGCTACTGGTGAGGTCCTGTTCTGCAACACAGTTTGAAGCAAAAAGAAACATGTTAGAAGTAATTTGGCCACGTTGGTTTTCAGCGGGCTATCCATATTTTCTGCACTTTGCGTTTACACACTTGACGGGTGGATGCCTCTCACCTTGATTGGGCAAACACTCAACTTGAAATTCAAATTCAACCAATCACTCGCCGAAAATTTGACCGTTTGACGTGCAGCTTGACAATCAGCTGTCATAATTTGTCTTCCATGTCCCCTCCTTTGTGTAATTGTAAAAATACATTTATCGGTTTGGCGCCAATTTCGCTAAAAACGTAGAAAAAAAAACCGTTCTTGTTCAGACTTGCTAGTATATATTTAAACCGATATTTGATTGAATTTTGAGTTTCTTACTGCGAAAATGGTGTCAAAAACGCCTACGAAGAATTATGTTATTAAAAGAAGTACGTATAAGTTGTAAGGTTATGATTCTAAGAATTCTAAATTTTAACAAAAAATGCTTTGCAGATGGTCGGAAGGAGGAAGTACACGTAGATAAGATCACTTCAAGAATCAGGAAGCTATGTTACGGCCTAAACATGGATTTTGTGGACCCTGTAAGTCTTCTCATTAAATTTGTAACCTTGCATGCTGGATTGAATGAACAGTTAAAGGAAATGTTTTTATTCATAGTTTCACAGCCTTAACGCCTTTAGAGGCGCGGTAGTATAACTGCAGTTACTATCGAAATCAGTACTTAACACATTTAATTCATGAAAAGATATTGCTTGTGAAATCAGTCTAAATATAGGCTAGCCAAGACCGTACTGGGCACCAATGGGTGCTCCTCATGTAATTTGATCACAATTGGCAAGCAAATTCAATGGAAATGCTTGTAGATTGTCACCTGCTACAAGCCAAATCGCTATTTCTTATAATGCAAGTGGTTGCCACCATTTCAATGTTGTCAATTTTTATTTGTATGATGAGCAGCTTTAGAACAGTTATCCTGTACTGTCACATAAATGAACCTTTTCTTGATAGTCAACAATTTTTGGATTACTAACATGTGGGTAGTAACAACCCTAGCTTGAACACTTAGACACGAAAGCGCTTAAACCTATATTGGTCATATCTTTGTTATAAGCTGACACTGTGCAACAATGTAAGCTCTTTAATTCTTTATATAGGTGTCCATAATGTTGAAAGTGATCAGTGGACTATACCCTGGTGTAACCACTGTAGAACTGGACACATTGGCTGCAGAAACTGCTGCAATGAAGACTGTGGACCATCCAGATTATGCCACTCTAGCTGCAAGAATAGCAGTCTCAAATTTGCACAAAGAGACCAAAAAGCAGTTTAGTGGTAAGAATTACTATATACCTATACCTTAGAACATAAAAAAATTGATGGGCTTTGCAAAAAACCTGTTGATTCAAAATGTTCTGTTTATTGGATCAACTGTGCTGATACTCTGTAACTTAGAAATCTGTTTTTATGCACTATGTACAATAGGATCAGGTGGCTTTGTAAATATGTCAGCATAATAGGTACTGTGTGGTAGATAGAAACATGTTTATATCTTTTAAGTTACTGAGTACTGGTACTGGACTATCATTAGAGTGCTTATATAAATTTTTTAATTTGCAGAAGTGATAGATGATCTGTACAACATGACAGACTCAAAAACAGGCAAGAAAACCCCAATGATCTCAGATTTCCACCACTCTGTAGTTATGAAGAATGCAGATCGTCTAAATTCATGTATTATCTACAACAGAGACTTTAACTACAACTACTTTGGCTTCAAGACCTTGGAGCGCTCATATTTGCTTAAAATCAATGGAAAAATTGCAGAGAGGCCCCAGCACATGCTCATGAGAGTTGCTATTGGTAAGTTAACATAGAAAATAAGCTAAATCTATGCAAATAAACATTTTAAGTTGACTTGAATTTTGTATTTGTTTCCATCACAATGTATTTTGAAAATTCCCTACGTACTATTTATAATGTATTTTAACATTGAACTTTTTTTCACAGGCATTCATGGTGAAGACATCGATGCAGCCATAGAAACTTACAACCTGCTATCAGAGAAGTATTTCACCCATGCTAGTCCGACATTGTTTTCTGCAGGTACTCCTAGACCACAGCTCAGCTCCTGTTTCCTCCTTATGATGCCAGATGACAGTATGGAGGGGGTGTTCCAGTGTCTGCAGAGGTGCGCCTACATTTCGAAATCAGCTGGGGGAATTGGAGTTAATGTACATAACATCAGGGCAAAAGGTACAATAAATACATAGGTTACTGGACTACTCTTAAAATTGTTAATCCTCCTCTTCATCCTTCTTTAAATTAAATTGTCAAGAAAATTGGCCCTAGTACTGATCCTTGTGGTACACTGAACTTTACTGTTTTTTCTAATAGGAACGTCAATCAGTGGTATACACACCACCTCAGATGGTCTGGTGCCCTTGCTGAGAATGTTCAATAATACTGCCAGATATGTGGACCAAGGAGGGAACAAGAGACCTGGCGCTTTTGCAATGTACCTGGAACCCTGGCATGCCGATATTTTTGATTTTCTGAATCTCAAAAAGGTAAATAGTGAACTCTATATTCAAGAGAAGTATAAGCAATACATATTATGTATTCAGAATGGGCCTAGGGTCCAAGAAATACATATATTCAGCTCAAGCGGCATGATGAAAGGCATCATCAGTAGTGAAAATTAAAGATTTATCTAACCAAACTACTCTTGAATACTACCTATAAACGAACATAATGAATCATTTTCCATAACTGAGCCTTATTGATTTACTGCAAACCTCTTCTTCATGAGTTATTCCTCATTACTGCTTATTGAATAATATACTATTATCAAGAAGATAAAGAGTTACTTTTGCATTGTTATAATACCCAAAATGAGATGTTTTAGTTTGACCCAACCCAAAGAAAAATACTGCCAAAGTTCTGTGCTTTCTATTCTTCAAATTTGAATTCAATTGATAATAAAGAAAATTTCAGGATCATGTAGTTATGTAAATCAAATCATTCACTTAGTTTTGATGTAAGCAAATCCTTTTTGCCTAACTTTCAATATAGAACACTGGTAAAGAAGAAGAGCGAGCCAGAGACCTGTTCTACGCTATGTGGATCCCCGACTTGTTCATGGAACGTGTTGAAAAGGATGGCGTCTGGTCCCTGATGTGTCCTCACAGATCTCCAGGTCTTTCCGATTGCTGGGGTGACGAATTCAACAAGCTGTATACAAAATACGAGGCAGAGGGAAATTATATCAGACAGGTGAGCGAGTATAATATGTGCTTTGTATCTGAGGTTCTTTCAGATATGTTCAAAAACTGTTCTTGAACCAAAAAAGAGTAATTCGATGTATAGCAGGGTGTTGATAGTATCCATAGCTGCAGAGATCATTCAGAAATTTAAATATTGCTCGTTACCTTTTGTTCATTTATATGAAGCAGACTTGGCTAGTAATCGAATACTCAGTATTCTGAATCCTGTTCTGAATAATTTTGACTGGTATTCGAATACTACTCAAATACAGTTCCTTATTCTGTATTTAGTGTTTGACTTTTTAGTTGAGGGGAGTATTGTGGTCGTGAAAATTTTCGATTTTGAGATAACACGTTTTTTGGGCGATTGATATCTACGTCACTCATTGCCGTCGCTCTGTCTGTGTGTCAGTCTGTTGGCGTTTTACTACCCTGGTGTTTTCAGTAACCGCTGCATGGATTGTGATGAAATTTGGGTAGCTATACGCTGGTAGGGTCGTAGTGTTGTGTAATCTGAAAATTATTGAATTGATTTTAATGATATTTCGCCACGGTACTGCTACCTTGGCGAGGATGAAAAACACGTATGTTTATTAGAAAACTAAAAATATAATAATTGCTCAAACTTCGTTTTTATGCGTTTTAGGGGTTCCTGATCGTTTCCAACTTTTTTTGGGTGGGGGTGAAATCGGGGCGATTTTGGAATGGGAGGGGTTGAAACTAAAAAAATAATGTATTCATAAGAGGCTATCCTGTGAAAGAAGAAGAAGAAGTGGCGTCAGTACTATGGATTCTAAATACGGTTTTAGAATCCCAATATTCAAATATCTACTTTGTATTCAAATCATGTTATTCGATTCCAGTTTGAATACTTTTATGAATATTACGAAACGCTTTACGAAACTTAAAGCGTGTCAAAACAGGTTCACAGAGGTTGTAGACTCGAATTAACCTTGCCCATTTTGATTGACCCTGAAACTACTGCTGTAATAGATATAGTCACTGTACATATCTAATGCCGACTTTGCACTAAACGAACAGTTGAGATTGTGTTTTCTGGAACCTAAAAAACAAACTTAAAACTTGTTTCCATCAAGCGAACTAAATTATGGTCATGTTTCGGTTTTGTTCTCCGTCCGCTTCAATTGGACAGGAACACATACTTTTCATTAATCATCAAGCAATGTTTCGAGGAGATGAAGGGTGTAATCTATAAATCCTTTGAGGAAGCCAAAATATGAAATCTCAGTTATGCGACACAACTGATGCTGTGACGGATTTATCTTTAATGAAAATGTGCTGTCTGAATAAACGGTACCTTAATTCATTATTAATATTACACTATACTTACGTAAACTATTTGGTACAAATTTGGGCAGCTAAACGAAATATAGTCGAACACTCTCAAGAAACACAACACAACCGTTTCCATCAGACAGACTCGAGTTACAAAACATGTCGAAACCTTTTGATGTTACCGCTTCCAAGCGGGACTCGAAAAACAAAACACGAACTGTCGCAAAACACGCCAGTCTTCAAAACGTTTGCGAAATGTCGCAGTTTTGTTTTTTTTTATGGTCGGCCTCCCGCAAAAGCCTTTGCTTTCAGCCGAAAGCCTATGGCGCTGTAGAAGCGCTGCGAGAGGATAAGTATCGGTTCACGCCAGATTTGAAACGCTGAAGGTTGTAGCCGTCGGGAAACAAATTCCCCGGCAGCTGATTCCACAGCGTCGAAGTTCGCCAAAAGAAGGAATGCTGGAGGAGACTGGTTCGGGTTGTAAGGACCTCGACCTGGTGATGGATGAGCTCGCAAAGCTTCTCTAGTGTTCCTGGTTCGGACGGCCTGTGGTGTTATTATCTGAGAGCTCACTCGAACATCTTCCGTGATAGAATCTGTAAAACAGGGATAGGTCAGCCACCCTCCCTCGATGTTCTAGGCTGTGGAGGTCCTTTGTGAGGTTAGGCGTATCGATTAGTCTAATCGCTCTTTTCTGGATAGTGTCCAGATGCTTTAGAGAGTGCTTCGGAGTGCATCTCCAAACATGGGAGCAATACTCCAGCGATGGTCGGATCTGTGCCTTGTAGAGCAGCAGCAGTTGTTCTGGTGTATACAACTTCCTACAGCGGAACAAAACTCCAAGCTTCTGGGATGCCGTTTTAGCAGTGCTGACGGCGTGGTCGTGCCAGGACATATTGTTGATCGTGATTCCCAAAAGCTTGACCGAAGGTGATTCGACTATGGGGTGACCATTTCCACGATTGGTAAGCCATCGTGAGACTTCTTTGTAAGTGTTGTTGTCTGAGTTTTTTGCACGTTGAACTGTACTTTATTTGCTAATCCCCACTCGACAATTGTTTTGATATCTGCGTTGATCTGTGAGGCATGCTGCTGTCGCCGACGTACCGTCTGCTGGGATGATAGTGTCTTGCCTGGTTCCATGCACGACACTAATGTACTGTCATCTGCGAAGCTGTAGATTGGATTGTTGTTGATGTTATTTCCAGCAGCTCGTTGATGTACAGCAGAATCAGTGTAGGGGATAGGACAGATCCCTGAGGAACACCGGCGTTGATTGAAAATACGTCTGATGAACAGCCCTCGACTACAACAAACAGAGATCGGTCGTTCAATAAGCTATTCAGCCACTGGCGCAGGCCAGGTGGTAGTCCATAAGCAGCAAGCTTGACCAGAAGTCCGTCATGCCATACTCTGTCGAAAGCTTTCGATATATCAAGTGCAACAACACGGGATTCGCCATGATTTTCTATTGCTCTGTTCCACAAGTGAGTGACGTAGGCAAGGAGGTCACCTGTAGACCTGTGCTTACTGAAGCCATACTGGCGATCATTTATGGTGTTATTGTTGTCCAGGTATTTCAGGAGCTGTGTGTTAATGACAGTCTCCATAAACTTAGACATGATGCTGAGAAGAGCCACAGGTCTATAATTGGTGGGATCAGTTTTTTTGCCTTTCTTAGGGATGGGCTGTACGCAGCCAATCTTTCACGAAGCGGGAAACACGCCTCGTTGATACGAAAGTTTGAAGAGCTTGCAAAGAATAGGTGCAAGCTCAGCGGCACAGCATTTAAGGACAATGGCTGGAATTTGGTCAGGACCAGTAGCTTTATTGTTCAGTTTTTGGAGGGTGCTTTTTACATCTCGATGTTGAAATTTGACCTCTGCCATTCTCGAGTTCACGCTTATGGTAGTGGTCGGAGTACGTCCTTGAAAGTCTACAGTAGAATTGGCTGCGAAGAGCTTCCCCAAGATGTCTGCTTTTTCTTTAGGAGCAGAAGCGATGGATTTATCCTCTCTGGTCAAGGGTGGTATTGACGAATAGGAAAAGTTCTGACTAACAGCCTTAGCTACAGACCAGAATGTTCTGGACGAACTAGGACATGAGAGAAGCTTGTTCTTAACTTTTTGGTTGTGTTCCTCCTTCCTGCTGTCAATCACGCGTTTACAGTGATTTCTGGCGTCGATAAAACTGCGGTGGCTCTCAGCATTTGGATTTTTTCTCCATTCTCTGTAATGTTACCATGGCTTGTTTTTGGAGGGATGCTTGACGACATGAGGGATATAGGCTTCCATGCCGGATATTAATACCTCTTTCCTAGACAGCAGTTTGTGTTTTGTTTTTGTTTTGTTCATTTAATGGAAAACCGGCATAATGTATTATACGACAACATTCAGGTTAGAGCCCAAGAACTATGGAAGGCCATCGTGGTGTCCCAAGTGGAGACAGGCACCCCGTACATGCTCTACAAAGACGCGTGCAACCGCAAAAGCAACCAGCAAAACCTGGGCACTATCAAGAGCAGCAACTTGTGCACGGAAGTCGTCGAATACACCTCTCCCGACGAGGTGGCCGTTTGCAATTTGGCCTCTATCGCCGTCAACATGTTTGTCAGTAACGACAGGAAGACGTACGACTTTGAGAAGTTGAAGCAGATCACCAAGGTGGTCACAAATAACCTGAACAAGATCATCGATGTCAATTACTATCCCATTCCTGAGGCGAAGAGGTCCAACATGAGGCATAGGCCTATCGGGATCGGTGTACAAGGTAAGATGATGGCCACAGTCATGGCCGACTCTACACTAGGCCGGAGACTTAGATGTGGCAACGTGGCTTAGCTGTCAAATAGTGGGCCTATAGTTTCAGAATAATTATTACATTTTATATGTATTAGAGTTCATCTGGGTTAATAAATTAAGAAAAATACTTTTTAGAACTACTACTACTGATACCACTTACATCTGATGTCTGTATCATCACAGTCAGACACTACAAAATAAAAATAAACGCAACCTGTTTCCTGCTGCCACTTCCACTTCCACTTAAATGAACACTCAATTTACTCTGTAAATTGTCACTTGAGCTAGAAAAATGCACTATTAGGTCACTGTGAAGCCATTCTTGCTGGTCTTGATTTACCTTTCACTATCAAATCCTTTCGTAGGTATGCCCCAGGCCATTCCCAGATGAGTTCTATTAACTGTATTTTTCTGTGATATTTGGGAGGTCCAGAAAACATTATAGGTACCACATTGTGCTTTAAAATAGGTCTTTGAAATGTTTGTCAATTATTGTCTTTATCCTTATAAATATAACCAGCCCTTCCGAGGAATACCTTTCACCCACTTCTGTTTATGTCCCTTATCTGACACACAATTGCTAGTGCAACCTGGTACTACACACTTTGCATGCATCTTTTTATCTTTATAGTTTCATTTGTGCAGGTAGATAAGTAGAAACCCATTCAAAATCACCTTGCAACGTTCTTTTTAATCTGGAATAAGGTGATGTTGTGCCATGGTTTGGTAGTCCTCTACTCATGCCTCTACTGGGCTGCAACCTGGTACTACACGCTTTGTAGGCATCTTTTTATCTTTATAGTTTCATTTGTGCAGGTAAATAAGTAGAAACCCATTCAAAATCACCTTGCAACGTTCTTTTTAATCTGGAATAAGGTGATGTTGGGCCATGGTTTGGTAGTCCTCTACTGGGCTGCAACCTGGTACTACACGCTTTGCAGGCATCTTGTTATCTTTATAGTTTCGTTTGTGCAGGTAAATAGAAACAAATTAATAATCACCTTCCAACCATATTTTCTGCACCTGGAAGAATACACATGACATAACAACAAATGAAAACACGGCCTGATCTCCAACGTTGCCATATTTCAATGCTCCGGCCTAGTGAGTAGAGACGGCCATGCCACAGTATACCAGACAATCGGTCAAATATCTCAGGCAACGATTTTGGACTAGAATCATGTCAAATACGTCGTTGGACACCATCGACGTAAGGTCTGTATGATATCTGGGTAATAGTTGCTGCATAATGAAACCAGGATGACTCCACAACTCCCATATATATTTAGATTTCATATAAACTCCATTATGCATTAGTGCATTACAAGTTAAGTTTCAAGCATTGGTTACAAGATTCCCCATACATCGCAACCCCCTTGTTAAGTGTCACAGCTGTCATTTGTCACCGAGCACTGAACAACACTAACACTCAGATGCGTATCTCACTTGACTACATTACAATGTTTACATACAGGGTGTCCCAAAAAATATTGTCAAGCGGAAGTCCAGAGATAGAGCACACCTAGAAGTATCTGAATCACCCCCATATAATTATAATATGCTATTTTTTGTAGTTTCCGAGTTATGAATTTTTTTCTGAATTTCAGAGAATCCTCTACCTCGACAACTTAAAACTATTCCAAAGGAAAAATTAAAAGACTTTTCCAAATTATCTTTTTTGGTAATTAATCTCCAAGAGTTTGCTGTTCAGACATAAAATAATCGGCTCGCAATTAAAAATCCAAAGAGGTCATTTCATAATTTCTAAGCAGGTCTAAAAACTTCTTCAGACTCTCAGGTATCACAGTCATTGAAAAAAACTAGTACTTAATGGGGCTACTTTCACTCCAGTTGACCTTCAGAGACAAGAGGCGAAGATTTCTTGAAATTAGCGATGTGTTTTTCAATTCATCAATAACTTATGTTAACGCGTTAATAGCAGATTGATTGTCAGTACCGCAATAATAAACGTTAAAAACGTTACATAAATTAAACATTTATTAAAAAAGATCCTATTTCTTGTTAAAAAACCACAAGGAGCGCATTCTTTAAAACCGGTTTTTACCTGAGCGCCAACAAAAAGGGCTAACGCTAACGCAGTAAACGATGGCGATCTTAGAAAGAGATAGCTATGATATTGTTGTGACGTCTTTTCAAAATGTGTCATTGCATAAGTTGTTTTCGTTGTCTTTATTCAGTCGTCTGTCTGTCTTTGCGGCTTTAAAACGATACGCTTTTGTTTGGATTGGGTGTTGTTTCTGTTGTCTGACTACTTGGCTATTCCTACGGACCTTGAGTGCACGACAACTGAATTTAACGATGCTGTTTCCTGCAAGAGACTATACAACAAATGGATAGGTCGTTGTGAACGCACTGAATGGCCGCCACGGTCACCTGACTTAAATCCGATAGAGTTTTTTGTTTGGGACTACTATAAAAACTAGTTTATGCTAAAGAGTGTCGCGCGAATTACGCAACAAATTAACAGAGGCGGAAGAAACAATAAAAAACAATCAAAGAGATTTTGTTAATTTAAAAAACAATTTTTTTAGATGATGTAGATTATGCATCGAACAAGAAGGTAGACATTTTGAAAATTTCTTGTGAAATTTAATAAACTTAGTGAAGAAATTTGATAATTTCGTATCATTTTACAATCTCCCACTTACAAAAAAGAAGTCGTACATGTAACAAAAAATCTTAGCAAAGTGACACAGGTGGTCATCTATCGATATTCTGTTCGCACTGAATGTGTTTTATTGCGGCACTGACCATCATTCGGCTATTAGCGCCCTAAACTAGGTTATTGATTCATTTAAAATCTCATGGCTAATTTCAAGAAATCTCCACCTCTTGTCGGTGAAGGTCGATTGGAGACAAAGTAGCCCCATTAAGTACTTCTTGTTTTTAATGATTATGATAGCTGAGAGTCTGAAGAAGTTTTTAGACCTGCATAGAAATCATGAAATCACCTCTTTAGATTTTTAATTGTGAGTCGAAGATCTAAGTCATAATTAACAGAAAGTAAATTTTTCACTTTACACTATAATTTTCATGACTTTCATCAGATTTACTAAGCCGATTCCTTTATGTAATGAACAGTAAACTCTTAAAGATTAATTAGCAAAAAAGTGAATTTGGAAAGTCTTTTAATTTTTCTTTTGGAACAGTTTTAATTTGTCGAGGTAGAGAATTCTCTATAATTCAGAAAAAAATGCATAACTCGGAAACTACAAAAAATTGCATAACATATATGGGGGTGATTCAGATACTTCTAGGTGTGCTCTATCTGTGGACTTCCGCTTGACACTATTTTTGGGGACACCCTGTATAATACAAGGTCGACGCTAGTATTTGGTGAGATAAAATGCATAGGCGTACGCTGTGAGATTTTGGTATAAGCGGTGTTGATAGTATATGATGTTTAAAATGGATAAACAGTGTGCCGGAAGAATGTGCTAAACATTGAAGAAA
Source organism: Callosobruchus maculatus (assembly GCA_951848785.1). Taxonomy (NCBI): domain Eukaryota; kingdom Metazoa; phylum Arthropoda; class Insecta; order Coleoptera; family Chrysomelidae; genus Callosobruchus; species Callosobruchus maculatus. The sequence continues at coordinate 113,298 of CATOUR010000316.1, forward strand.
TAAGTACAATAACTGCAGAAAAAAGTTATTTTAGTAACCTACAAAATGAGATATATGTACTCAAAAATGAACGGACACTATTTTTACAATCAAACTCTGTACGAACCAAACGCGTCTTCATTGGCCAAAAAATATCGAATTGGCCAAAAAATATCGAATTGGTATCGATATCGATACTTTTTGTTATTTTCGCATCCCTACCCAGGCTTCTAGTCCATAATGGTTCTGTCAAGGTCAACTTCTGTAGGAACCATTTTTATACAGAAAATCCTCACGAGATATTATGCTGATTGTTTAGTATGCTGTGATATAGATGGTTAAAATCAATTTATTTCACATATAGGTTTGGCTGATGCCTTCATCCTACTCAGAATGCCATTCGAAAGCCCTGAAGCTCGCCTCTTGAATCGTCAGATCTTTGAAACCATCTACTATGGAGCACTAGAAGCTAGCTGCGAGATTGCTGAACGAGAAGGTCCATATTCCACCTACGAAGGCTGTCCTGTTAGCAAGGGTAAGGTTGTTCATTTTTCAATTAGGAAAATAGGACTACTATTTTCACTGTATCCTCAAAACTTTGTATACAGTGTGTCCCAGCTAAAATTAGCCAGCCTTTATCTCTGAAATTATAAAAGAAAACAAAAAATCTCCGTGATACGTCTTCCACCGAAAACGTCAACATTGTGCCATCGACCTCCTCACTCTCAGCAACCCCTACTTCAAAAATCTTAAATGATTGATTCGCTATTATGAACATTCATAAAAATGTGATGATTATCAAAAAGTATTATTTTCACTACCTGAAATATTATTGTAAGAAAGGTTCAAAATGGGAATAATTTTGTTCCATACAGACATACGGGCGATATTCAAAATGTCCTCGCTACAACAAAAGTATCTTGATCATCTCGAAATAACCCCACAATAATTCAAAAACTACTTGAAAACCATAATTTTCGTTAGTGTCAGTGCTGAGAAATGTGTGAAGACATTTTGAATATTGTGTTTTTGAAGACGTAAGATTCATCATGATTATCTTCATAGGTATACTACAATACGATATGTGGGGAGTAAGTCCCACGAACCTGTGGAACTGGGCTAAGTTGAAGGAAAAGATCGCCAGGCATGGGATCAGGAATTCATTGCTACTAGCTCCAATGCCTACAGCTTCAACGGCGCAGATCTTAGGTGAGTATATCAAATCCAAGCGACAGAGAATCTCTCTTACCGACTAAATCAAAAAGTGCTTATGCGGCCTATAACAAGTTAAATTCTTCTTCTTTGAATTAAGTGTTGTTTGCATCCAGTATGATATCTACTTGATAGAATGACAGTGACAGTTGAGTCCAATAAAGTTGTGTCCGACTAAAGTAGTCAATGGAGGAGTATCATGATTTTTGTTTGTGATTGTCTTTGATAGAGCATGTCATGAGAAGCTTGCCATTTTTTCCCCGATTTTTTTGAGCCTGTGGTAGTGAGAAAATAAGGAAAATATTTGAATTTTTCTAGTCGCGTGACGTCACTGGACTAACATCATATTAGCCAATCCATGGCCCACTCTACACTAGGCCGGAGCCTTAGATGTGGCAACGTGGCTTAGCTGTTAAATAGCGAGCCTATAGTTTCAGACTAATTATTACATTTTATATGTATTAAAGTTCATCTCGGTTAATAAATTAAGAAAAATACTTTTTAGAACTACTACTACTAATACCACTTACATCTGATGTCTGGTTCATCGTAGTCAGACACTACAAAATAAAAATAAACGCAACCTGTTTCCTGCTGCCACTTCCACTTAAACGAACACTCAATTTACTTTGTAAATTGTCACTTGAGCTAGAAAAATTCACTATTAGGTCACTGTGAAGCCATTCTTCCTGGTCTTGATTCCCTTTCACTATCAAATCTTTTCGTAGGTATGCCCAGATGCATGCCCAGATGAGTTCTATTAACTGTATTATTCTGTGATATTTGGGAGGTCCAGAAAACATTGTAGGTACCACATTGTGCTCTAAAATAGGTCTTATCCTTTGAAATGTTTGTAAAGTATTGTCTTTATTCTTATAAATATAACCAGCCCATACGAGGAATACCGTTCACCCACTTCCGTTTATGTCCTTTATTGGAAGCACAATTGCTAATGAACACTCAATTTACTTTGTAAATTGTCACTTGAGCTAGAAAAATTCACTATTAGGTCACTGTGAAGCCAGTCTTACTGGTCTTGATTGCCTTTCACTATCAAATCTTTTCGTAGGTATGCCCAGTTGCATGCCCAGATGAGTTCTAATAACTGTATTTTTCTGTGATATTTGGGAGCTCCAGAAAACATTGTAGGTACCACATTGTGCTTTAAAATAGGTCTTATCCTTTGAAATGTTTGTAAATTATTGTCTTTATTCTTATAAATATAACCAGCCCTTACGAGGAATACATTTCACCCACTTCTGTTTATGTCCTTTATTGGAAGCACAAAATTGCTAGTGCAACCTGGTACTTTGCAGGCATCTTTTTATCTTTATAGTTTCGTTTGTGCAGGTAAATAATTAGAAACATTAAAAATCACCCTCCAATCTTATTTTTCACTCTGGAAGATTACACTAATGACAACAACAAACAAAAGCTCGGCCCGATATTCAGTGTTGCCATATTTCAATGCTCCGGCCTAGTGAGTAAAGTCGGCCATGGCCAATCAGAAGACGTAGAGGTGTGCTACGTTGCCACACGGGTGCCGACTTTCCCTCACTACGAAGTGGAAGCAGAAAAAAGTTTCCACTAATAATCATACAAAGCACTTTGAAACTAATTACCAAACCACTTTATCTGTCCTTTACACCAATTTTCACAAAAAAATAAATACCTTCAAATAAAATACCTTTTTGTTTCGTCGTGATCCATCTAGCAAGAACACATTTTTGACAGACCATCCGTAAATGGAAAGACAGCTTAGAAGTTGCTATTGCATGTCAATATTGAATTTACGATTAATTTTCGTCGCTTTTTGAGCGTCTACCATGAAGCTCTTGAAATCAGGATAGGTTTTGGCAACACTGGTCGCGCGATCAAAACGGCGCTTTGCAACTGTTTGCTGCATTTAAATTTCAGTTCCTGGGTTTCAAAGGCATTTTATTACGATACTAAGGGTTAAAAAAGTAACTGAACGTTCGTTTGCGACATACAACGTCCTGAATGCGAAAATGCTACTTTCAACATCATGATACTAGTCATGGCCGACTCTACACTAGGCCGGAGCCTTAGATGTGGCAACGTCGTTCAGCTGTCAAATAGTGGGCCGGTTACCGTGGGCCGAACGGCGGGCATTCTGCGGAAAATTCAAATTGTTTTATAGTTTCAGAATAATTATTACATTTTATATGTATTAGAGTTCATCTCGGTTGATAAATTAAGAAAAATACTTTTTGAAAAAATAAAAATGATGAAAAATGCCAGTAGTAACAGTACAAAAATGTACATGTATTTAGATTTAGAGATTTTCCCTTCTGTTAGACATTTCTTATTTCCATTAGATTTCCTCTTTTTAGTTTTGTCAGTCTGTATTTTGTCTTGAACTGTTTCAGTGTAATTATTAATAAAAATATTTGCTACATTAACAACATTAATTCAAGCAGAATTTCATCAGTTTGGGGTTGATTACATGAACAAATGTGTCTAAAACTCATCTATATGTATATTGATGTATTCTCTTGCAATTTTCATTAAAACTGCTTTGTGCAATTGCCCAAAAACTTACTTTTATACCTACTGGCCTGAAATCAAAATTTTAACAATACCTATTGTGAATAAAGACTGTAATTTGAGCTGTATACTATGATGGAAGGGTTATGCCTACCAACTACAAGCTGTATGTATTTAATATACCTATCAAATAATTTTGTCCTTCATGTTCTACCTATAATTTTTGTAATGACAAGAAAATTTATTCAGGCTGATGATATTTCATCAATTTGTAAAACAATCTACTTCTCCGAGAATAATAAACCCTCTGCAACAGTTTTAATTTAAGGCATATTTTCTATCAGGTGCAATTTTTAAAGAACTGCAATGTTTTGAGGAATATTTAGGATGGTGATGAAATTGCCAACTTATTCTCTCTCGCAAAATTGTAAACCTTCTTTGGCTGGACATAGAAAAGGTTTTAACATTAAATCAACAGAAAACCTATTTGAAAATAGTGTGCCAAAATATTTTATTTATTTGAGACCAACAGGATATTCTTAATGACAGCGGTAAAATCTAACTCAAATTACCAACAAATTATGATTTATTGATTTAAAGGAATGTCTATATTCATTCATCATACTAATACCACCTACATCTGATGTCTGGTTCATCGTAGTCAAACACTACAAAATAAAAATAAACGCAACCTGTTTCCTGCTGCCACTTCCACTTAAATGAACACTCAGTTTACTTTGTAAATTTTCACTTAAGCTAGAAAAATTCACTACTAGGTCACTTTGAAGCCATTCTTGCTGGTCTTGATTCCCCTTCACTATCAAATCTTTTCGTAGGTGTGCCCAGATGTGTATTATTAGAACTGTATTTTTCTGTGATATTTCGGAGGTCCAGAAAACATTGTAAGTACCACATTGTGCTTTAAAATAGGTCTTATCCTTGGAAATGTTTGTAAATTATTGTCTTTATTCTTATAAATATAACCAGCCCTTACGAGGAATACCTTTCACCCACTTCTGTTTGAAATGCTCGTCTTGAGAAAAATTGAACACCCTAACATGTCCTTTATTGGAAGCACAATTGCTAGTGCAACCTGGTACTACACAGTTTGCAGGCATCTTTTTATCTCTATAGTTTCGTTTTTGCAGGTAAATAATTAGAAACACATAAAAAACACCTTGCAATCTTCTTTTTTACTCTGGAATATTACACGAATGACTTAAAAACAAATAAAAGCTCGGCCCAGCTCGGCCCGCTGTTCAGTGTTGCCGTATTTCAATGCTCCGGCGTAGTGAGTAGAGTCGGCCATGTACTAGTCCGTTATAGACACTAAACGAATTCATAAATCAAGTGTTTATGATGCATTTGAACATAAACGATTTTTGTGATCAGGTAACAACGAGTCGATAGAACCCTACACTACCAACATCTACACCAGACGGGTGCTAGCTGGCGAGTTCCAAGTGGTAAACCATCACTTGCTAAAAGATCTGACAGACAGGGGTCTATGGGACGACACGATGAAGAATCAAATCATCGCGAACTGTGGGTCGATCCAAAATATCCCGAACATTCCCGATGATCTGAAAGCTATCTATAAGACGGTATGGGAGATATCTCAGAAAGTGATACTTGAGATGGCTGCAGATAGAGGTAGGTGGTATGAAATATGAAAGTGACTGATTTTTTTTTTAAATAATATGACCAGTTATAGCTAAAAAAGTCATGCCCCAATTATTATTCCTTAAAATTCAAACCGACCACCACCATAAATGTGAATGTGAACTCAAATTTCAACATCGAGATGTGAAAAGCATCCTCCAAAGACTAAACATGAAGAAAACTAATGGTCAACAAATTCCAGCTATTGTCCTTAAATGTTGTGCCGCTGAGCTTGCACCTATTCTTTGCAAGCTCTTCAAACTATCGTATCAGCGATGGAAGATTGGCTGCATTGAACCCATTCTTAAGAAAGGCAAAAAACCGATCTCACCAATGGGGTATTTTCCAACTTGCTAACATTGCCTGTTTAATGGCTTGTATCCATCCCTTTGAAAAGAGCTCATTTAACACCTCCCGCCTAAGAAATCAACCAATCAAAAGTGATTTTTATGCCGGATGTAGATAGGATGTGACTATTTTAATTTGAATTGGGCGTAGATTCAAGGTTGTCACGTTGTTAATATTTTCCATAGGTTTTCTATAAAGGATGTAAACTTTATAAACCGATCCCAGATCACTTTCCGAACATCAGGATCAGTCATCCAACTGATCGGGTCAACCCGATCATAAGGTGCTTTCCTTTTACATCTGCACTTACTCAGATCACTTAAAAATGAGTTGGCTCAGCTCAGTTGGAAACCTCAGATGCTCAGATGCATTAAAGGAACGTGTTTGTGCAGTTAAATGTCATTCCTCAAAATTTTGTAATATGCTATGGTTCTATTACCTGTCGATCCTTTCCATAACCTAGTTTTTTACGTTTTTCGTCACTCACCTTACACTATCGACTATCCATACACCATAAAACCGGAAAAACCTGCTGAAATTCAAACTTACATACAATCCTAACCTCATTTATTTGACATCTAAATGATCTGAGACAAGTGATCTACCTTTCGAGCTTGTGCAGATGGGCTTAAGTGGGGGTAAAATATCTCACTTTAGTCTCAGTTTCAGATAACAAAAGGAACGTACATCGAACTGAGTCATGACGTCACAAGTGAGATTTATCAGATAAATCAGGTAAAAGGAAAGCGCCTATAGTTTCCGTAAAGGCCTTCTGAGAATGTTTCATAGTTACTTTTCACAATTTTACTCGTCATTCGGCTACACTCGTCTTTAACAGCCTGTCACTAGTGTCATGCATACATAACCTCCCCTGGTGTCACGACTGTCACGGTATCTCATTTAACCAAGATAGATCGTGAAATGATGTAAACAAACATCTGTCAATATCAATACGAAGCGGAGGTTATGTCTGTAGATGGAGAAAAGGAGGTCAGATGACAAGGAACAGTCACATTCTAAGGATAGCTCCACGAAAGACTTATTACGTCACTCTTAGATTTATTACGTCACAGCTTTGGCGCGAAATTTTATGTTTGAACTTTGCAGATGCTTTTAAGCCACTTCGCGTTCATAGCAAAAAGTAAAAATGCTAGTTACATGGTTTTTGGGGGCATAACATCAATATTCCGTCATAAAATTTTGTTCGGAAAATACCCCATTATAAACCTGTGGCTCTTCTCAGCATCATGTCTATGGTTATGGAGACTGCCATCAACACACAGCTCGTGAAATACCTGGACAATAATAACATCATAAATGATCTCCAGTATGGCTTCCGTAAGCGTAGGTCTACGGGTGACCTCCTGGCTTATGTCACTCACTTGTGGAACAGAGCAATTAGAAATCGTGAACCAATGCTATTAGGTACATTTTGCCAAATTCAAATTTTGGTCAAGTTCTCTATTGCAGTATACCTATACTGAGCCATGTATAATATTTATTTTATTTTTCAGGTGCGTATATCGACCAAAGTCAGAGTTTGAACATCCACGTAGAAAAACCAAGCTACGGCGTCCTAACCTCAATTCATTTCTATGGATGGAGAAAAGGACTGAAGACCGGCATGTACTACCTCAGAACCAAACCTGCTGCCAAACCAATTCAATTTACTGTAGATAAGGAAAAATTGATTGTTAAGAATAAGACAAGCAGTACCAATAGTGAGAAAGAGACAGCTAAAACTCCAGACAATAAGGTTGAAATTAAAGAGCGAATGCAGAATGGCAACAGTGAGAATCAGAGAGAGAAAGTTGCAGTGAATGGGAATAAAAATTGATTGTGTGAGAATGATGTTTGGGTGATAGTGTGATTGATATAAGAACTGAGTCTTCTACGTTTATTAGTATCTTAAGTGCCTTAAAAAAATTAATTAAGCGTTTGACTAGAATTAGGGACTGTACTATTAAGAATATCCTATGATCTATATTTTAGCCTCGCAAAACTGAGCTTATAAATTCCATTTTTTTAATCTAAATTTGTGGCAATCCAAAGTAAAAGAAGAAGAAGAAAAGAATATATTTATTATATTTTTTAGATAAATTATAAATTAAGCAATCCACATGTAATTCAAGGATGAGAGTTTATGATGCAAGTCTACTTCATTTGGGAATCATTTGCACTGCACTGTAATGTCTTTGTTTAAAATATAATGAAGCATATTTGTTTTGCATTATTTTATTAACTAAAACGTTTTTTAACCTGAAAACGGTGGATTTATTTGTGTTTACTTTGACCTATTTTTATGCTTGTTCCACATCTCTTGTATTTTTCACTTCGTATAACTGAGTGTTATTGCTATTAACACAATTTGATCAGGTTTGATTTGTCCATAGGCTCTCATAATAATAATATATATGCTCTTGGGGTTTTTAATTATTCCTATAATTATAAAGTATGTATAGAATACTTTTACTATGAGTGAGAAGTTGAGAGTTGCACAGATTTACATATTTTTCTTTTCATAACTGTATTAATACTTTTTTGTACCTTATATTGCGAATATACGAAATTTATTCAACAAAAATGATGTTTTACTTCGTTTGTTTACTTTTATTTCAGTAGAAATCCCAAATGTCATCAAAATGAAATCATCCTGTATTTAGCTCTTCACGCTTTTCGAAATAGTCGAAATATTTCCATAAATTTTAAATAACTTCTTATCATTACCTCAAATTTAACAAAGCAGCATAAGAACATTTAACTGACTCACTCGCTAACTAGAATCCAAAAGAAATCATGTATCTAACAATTGAATCTCCCTAGCATATCCATTTTCAAATTGTTTCCTGGGTTTTGAATTAAATAAAATAATTAGTATAAATTGATTGTGGTGTCATCCATTGGGAGAAGTTCAAATCAAGCCACAGGTGATGAAGCTTCAGGAAGAAAATCGTAACAGCGACCAACCTCCAGCATTATAGTTAGACTTTTGACACCTAGATGGTAGCACAAAAACGTCAATTCTGCCATCTAGCAACTCGAAATTTAAGTACGTATCGTGAGCCTGTAAGCTGCTAGTTTTCTTCGTAGGCCCCGACTACTGAGACCTTAATTATGGCTCCACGCAATAGATGGCAGGTCGCACACGTTTAGCGTAGTTGCCAGATCACTCTATTTATCGTGGGTTCTCATAATTTTTACTTCAACCTCTGGACTAGATCCTATGAATAATGCGAGTTTTAAACTAAAGTGGTAAAGCTCAAATATATTGCGTTATTGTTTATCAGAATATACGATATTATGAGTTATGCGAACGAACACGAGTTTCGGAATGCCGCGAAAAATGGTAATCCATACGTCTAATGATTTTTGGTCCAATCTGCCCCCCCCCCCCCCCCCCCCATCATCCTTAATGACGTGGTCAAGATCAAATTCTGTGGGAACCATTTTTATATAGGAAATTCTGAGATATTGTGCTGTTTGCTGTTTATTTTGTGTTTAGTACGGGTAGGCACACTGTTCCTAGCTGTCAGATTTGTTTTCTCGTTCTCGTTCTGAGTCGTTCATTAGTAGTAATAGTATAGTAACGAGTAGTAATAGTAATAAAACATTTGAAGAGCCAAAAATACAATAAGAAATTGCAGTTACTTTATTACCACAGCTACAAAAAGATATGAGAAATAAATATTATATATTATATTTGAATTTGAACCATTTTGACTGATGAATACCTACTCAGATTCAGAATGAATATTTGTTGTCATCTATAATATTGTTTTTCAATGATTCCATTTAATGAATTGCGTTGGACTTGTACCATGGATATTCCATAATTCTTTTTATTCCTGATCCTTAGATATTATTCCTTCATTTGTGCTTCGTAAGGCCCTTATGTCTAAAATATACCTATATATTTTATTTTAGGTATATAGGTAGGTACCTATGTTCCTAGTAGAAACAAAACTAATAATAAAGTGATAGGTACAGCGATTTTAAAGTGACTAGCAAGGAGCTACTAAAATGCTGAAATATAAACTGAATTTTTGACAAATAGGTTGTCATCATTTCTCAGGACCTTCGCCTAAGCGTCTGAAGATTTTTCATATCCTCAACCTGGCAACCGTGTCTGAGGAGCCTGAGGAACCAACGGCTCAGGCTCACGACTGAACCACTGAACTAACCAGATAGACAGCTGCTGTGAGCTGCTCTTAAACGAGAAAGTCGACGAGTTTTGTCTATGGCTGCTCTACTCAGCTGCTCAGCTCCAGTCCTGCTCTCCTGCTCCTGCCTTCTGCAATAGTCGAACATACTTACATGGGCCTGGATAATTTTTATACACTTTCACCAATGTTGTTATTACAATTATGGCGAGAGTGATAGCTATAAGTTAAATAGCTTTCACCATAATTGGAAACGAAGATGGAACAGAACAGTCTGCATGAATTATTATTGAGATCTAATTGCGGCTCTAAAATATAGAAACTAAACTACCTATGAAGCTACATAATTTTGTCAATATAAGTGCGCTATAGACACTCAACTTATCACTGTGGTGAGTTCAAGATATAAGATAATGTTACAACATAGTCGGTTGTTACAACAATAAAGGAAATACTGCTTGCCGAGAAGTACCTACATGATCTTTGTAGCTTGTTGAGAGTATTGATTATTTGCCTATATTCAATACTAGTTTCATATCATTCAACCACAGCCTAAAAATAATGTTTATTCCATTTCCCGTTTCCGGCTTTTCCCAATTGATGTTCAAATCAAAAGGGAAATTAATGATTGTGACATCTATTGCAAGATCCACACACCAAGCTGCAGAAAGTTGAGTGTTATGAAGAAACCCGTAGTAGCGTACAATCTCCGGAAATAATTTTTGGCTTTTGCGTACGAGATGGCAGCACAAAAAACATGATGCTGCTATCTAACAATAGGAAAACTAATCATATTTTGTGAGGCTTAAGGGACTAAATAGAGTGCGGTAAGGTAAGAGGTAACGTAAGACGTAAGAAAATAAACCTGTGGAATCAGATGAGAGTGTTGCGTTACCTCTTACGTTACGACTATAAACACTCTCATCTGATTCCACAGGTTTATTTTCTTACGTCTTACGTTACCTCTTACTTTACCGCACTCTAATTTGTACTTAAGGGACTAAATAGAGTGCGGTAAGGTAAGAGGTAACGTAAGACGTAAGGTAATAAGCCTGTGGAATCAGATGAGAGTGTTGCGTTACCTCTTACGTTACGACTATAAACACTCTCATCTGATTCCACAGGTTTATTTTCTTACGTCTTACGTTACCTCTTACCTTACCGCACTCTATTTTATACTTAAGTACGAAATAGAGTGCGGTAAGGTAAGAGGTAACGTAAGACGTAAGAAAATAAACCTGTGGAATCAGATGAGAGTGTTTATAGTCGTAACGTAAGAGGTAACGCAACACTCTCATCTGATTCCACAGGTTTGTTACCTTACGTCTTACGTTACCTCTTACCTTACCGCACTCTATTTAGTCCCTTAAGTATAAATTAGAGTGCGGTAAGGTAAGAGGTAACGTAAGACGTAAGAAAATAAACCTGTGGAATCAGATGAGAGTGTTTATAGTCGTAACGTAAGAGCTAACGCAACACTCTCATCTGATTCCACGGGTTTGTTACCTTACGTCTTACGTTACCTCTTACCTTACCGCACTCTATTTAGTCCCTTAGTCCCTTAAAGCTAGTACAGTTTCATTCAGGGCGTTTGACTATATAAAGTTTGGCTTAACTTTTCTCCCAATAGATGCCACATCTACAAATTTTCACATCAAAATTCAAACGGAAACAATGAATATGTTGAGAGCTGAGACTGGACCAATAAGCTGGACTAAACTCATGGCTTGGCGAGTCTTTACATGGTTATTCTCAACATTTCAAGGCTTTCGATCAACTGTGATATGCGGCTCTCCTAAACAAGCTTCCGTCCTTTAATTGCAGCTGGTCTCCTCTCACCATCTTCCTTCCATAACATCAACGCTGGGGTTCCGCAGGGATCTATACTGGCTAGCACTGCAAACCTAATCCACAGTTTTGCGGATGACACGCCTGGCATCATGACCAATAGAGCAATAGACCGATATCTGTGGTCAAGCTCTAACGCAGAGGCCTGGCAGCGGCTGTTTTGTTATCAAAGGATCTGGAGCCCATTAACAGCTTGGGGACTCTAGAACATACCTATTAGAATTCAAATTTGCACGTAAAGAAACTTGTTCCAACCTCCAGTTTAGACATCATTCGCTTTTTTTTTGTTCGTTAGAGCATGGAGAGATTTCTTTACAGAAAAATTATTGTTGCGGACTTTGAACTAGCCAAATTTCACAAGCTCAATAAAAATCTCACCAGGCAGGCCGTTCTAAACTCTGGATACCCTTGAGGGTGCTCGATATTGGTATGAAGCTAACTTTTTTTGACGGAATTATGATGGAAGACAGCTCAGAGGCTCAGGCCCAGGCCGAAACCTATAGAAAAAGGATAGTTCACCAACTGCACGTCAGCGATAAAGTGGCTGAAGGTGGCGCGTCAAAGCCTATTAGCCGAATTACGTTAATTTATGGTTATGTGAGAGATAATATTTAAAAAGACGATTTAGTAAGAGTATCAAATATTTAACTGATGCATGGGTTATCACATAAGTACAATACGACAATACAACTGCAATTTATTATTCCCAAGCTCCAATTTAGAGATCATTCGCCTTGTGTTTTTTTTTTGCCGTCCGCTCCTGTAGTAATTGTAGTTAAAATGTCACTGAGGGCACCTGCGGCAGGCAGAGTTTAGCAATTATCCAGATAATGATAAGTAAAGTAAATACCCAGATAAGGCTGATAAGATTAATGAGTAATACAGAGAAGAAAGTAGGTGCACCGTGTTTGGCTACGATTGTTCCAACATAGGCGTAGATTCCGGGGCATCTATTTTGAGTCCAGGGTTACCATTTTGCACTTGTTAAAGCGGTCAGACAATCAATAAACAAAGGAAGTAACTGTTTGGAAGACTCATAGTCGGTGGAAGACTCATTTCTCACAGAAAAATAATGTAAGGTGCTTTTTGTTTTCAAATCAGGAACATTAGAAAAATTTTTGGGCAATTCACTTCTATGTAGAGGCTACTTCTAAGATTCCTCTGCTAATATTTACAACAATAACCGTATTCCTACGCTTTTAATTGTTGATTTGGCTGTTACAGTGTAGTTTTTCTTCTTTCTTCCCCTATTTTTAACTATATTTTCGAATAATTTCTGCAACAATGGGGCCAAAATCTGCCACCCAAAGATAGACGTAAACAGTTTCAAAATCAGCGCACCTGAATTCGCTAACACACAAGGTTTTGTCCCGATCGCAGTCAAGAAATTATTTGAACTTTTTTTCGATTTTTTTTTTGATTTTAGAACGCATGCTCTCAACCCCCGATTTTGACACATTCTGTTAGTATTTATCACTCTATCCCAGGCAAAAATTTCAGAGGACTCGAATGACGCACTCTCATTTGCCCTATACCTAATATCTGGTTTTCCAAAAAAATCATTTTTCTTGAATCTGAAGACCCTGAGCATCAGAAATTTTTGATTTTTCTCAAACGGGTCAGAAACTCGGAATAGAGGCCAGTTTCGAAATCAACGTAGGTACCATTCAGTCTGCAAGACATTGCACTTTCGAAATAATAATGAAAAAATAGCACTTATGGGCGCATTTTGCGCCGTACGTGACTGTTAATGGTAAAAAGGTGATAATTCAGGAATTTCCAAAATGATTTAAAAAACTATTATTTTACTTTATTACGACAAATGAAAGAAAAAAAAACTCATAACAACTAATAAACACGATAATCATTGACGTTTTAATCACTTTTAATAAAAAAATTAATACCCGTGCTTTTTGCTGTGTAGGTACTATTGAACTTCTGCTAAATTAAGTTGTACGGAAAGTTAACAAAGGAAAGGAATAATAAAACAACAATCTGACTTTTAATTTCATGGCGAAATTACCTGGGAAGCGTTATCAAAGCATACGCCACCCCTTTTACTTCCCACACCGATAGGTGAGAGGAGGATTGTGATCGTGAACATTTTCGATTTTGAGATAATAGGTTTTTTGGGCGTTTTATAATGTCTACATCGTCACTCATTTCCGTCGTTCTGTCTGTCTGTCTGCCTGTCGGTCTGTCTGTCTGTACGCTTTTTTCTAGCCTCGTAATCTCAGTAACCGCTGCATGGACTGTGATGAAATTTGGGCAGCAATATGCTGTGGGGTCTTAGTAGGTAATGCTGCTATGATTTTGGAAATCGGTACATGAGCGGCGGAGTAATTTAAACAAAAATTTCAAATATTGCTCAAACTTCGTTTTTAGGCGTGTTAGAGGTTCTTGATCACTTTCTGCGTTTTTTGGGTGGGGGTGGAATTTGGGTGTTTGCGGGGTGGGGGGTTGAAAAACTGAAAAACTTGTATTCATGATAGGCTGTCTACTGACCTATCAAGGAAGACCTAGCAATATAAATCACCTTTTTAGGTCCATCCGAACATTGCCTTGCCTATTCACCGAAAATGAATTAACACAACTGCGCTTCGTCGACATGAGCTCGCAAAAAGCTACTCTGAAAGAAAGGGATGGCGTATGCTACAACATCGCTTCCCAGGTAATTCTACCATGAAATTGGAAGTCAGATATTGTTTTATTATTCCTTTCCTTTGTTAACTTTCCATACAACTTAATTTAGCAGAAGTTCAATAGTACATAGCAAAAACACTTCAAAAATCACAATTTGGGTATTAGTTTTTTTTATTAAAAGTCATTAAAACATCAATAGTTATCGGGTTTATTAGTTGTTACGAGTTTTTTTTCTTTAATTTGTCATAATAAAGCAAAATAAAAGTTTTTAAAATCATTTTGGAAATTCGTGAATTATCACCTTTTTACCTTTAACACTCACGTACGGCGCAAAATGTCCCCATAAGTGCTACTTTTTCATTATTATTTCGAAAGGGCAATGCCTTGCAAAGTTTTTAGGATTAGTTTGAAGCTCCAGAACCAGGCACGAGGATTTTTAATTTTATTTTGAAGGTTTTGGTCTCCTGAATGAAAAACAGAGATTTCAAACTTTGGGCCCAAAATGTACCTAATTATTGTTCGGATGTACAGGTTCTCTTTATTGGATATTAAAATACGCTTAATACTGAGTACAATTGCAGAAAAAAATAAAAGCCAAAAAGCATTCTTGTTTTTGTTTTTGACGATTTCTTGGAAAAACTGGAAAATCTCCGAGTTTTCAAAAAAAAAATCATAACTCGAAAACTATCAATAATCGGTACACATACAGGATAGGCCTCGGTACGGGCTATCTAAAAAAAAATTATTATCGCCACCCGATTGGCCACCCTGTATAAAAACATATCAAACTTTGTTTTTAGACGCTTTGGAGGCTCTTGATCGTTTCGCATCGTCCAGTTGAAGCATGCAGAATAAAAACTGTGGCGTGCTAGTTCCTATGGAGGGAGACGCAAGAAACTATTTACAGGCGGTTGGGCGATGATTTGGTTGCAAGACTATAGCTTCATGCAATGGGGAAACAAGAAAATGGTAGCATTATTATGTGTGGCAAGTGCTGAGTCAATCAACTTGACTCCATTTTTTTATTATAAACGCATAATTACCCTCAGCAAAATAATTGCGCACGCTTCTGCTCTCCTTAATTCGCCCAAATTACATCTTAATCACCTTTCTACCTACGCCAAATTGAACCTGCAGTCATAGACTTTTACTACATAAAACCGTACTCGACTTTCCGACTCGGTGGCAGCGGCCCTTTTCATTCATCCGTCTGCTTCCGTGCGCCCTTCGGATGCCGGATAAACAAAGGACCAAACGGCGCGCCATGCACCTGTGTCATTCTTCTACCTGCGCAGGTGGGGATCTACCTGGTCACGTGACCGCGGCGATTACTTTTTTCCCGTAAAAAACACAGTGCGCCGTGGACCGCGCCTCGCGAACGCTTGAAACAGTTGAAACCGTCGTCGTTCGGGGTGACGTCGAGTTGTTGTAGGCGGTGGAAACCGATTTTCCGCGGCTTTTCATCGATTTGTGATAGTTTTCAGTGCCTTGCGTGCGTGGAATGTATCGTTACGATAGCCCGTCGAACCAGTTTCTTTGTGTACAGTGATTGCTAGTGGGTTACAAAATGCTACTAACGTCAACGGTCACTTTCGAACTTGCCTTATGTCACTTCTTTTAAGTGAGTAACCGTTAGGGCATTAGATGGTCACAATGTCGTTCAACTGTTTGGCGTTTTTGAGCCACATAGAATTTAAAGAACGATTAAAAAATGTTACTGTGTTGTAGCACAGGACAAAGCTTCTCTAATGAACTTTGAAAATCATAGATATCACAGATAGTAGCTGGAATAACACACAAAATATATATTGAATATTTTCGTTGAAATGCATTCAAAGTATGAATGCAGTATTAATTTTTAGCTAATTTTTTTGGGTTATACCTATAGTATACACCCCAGTCGCTTTTTAGTGCCTCATTTGCTTTATTGTAAGCTTTCTTTAAGTGAGTAAGTCTAAAGACAGTTGTAAGAACAAAATAGCTTTAACAGAATTTATATGAGACCACCATAAAGCTTCCTTAAAAATTTACGGTTTAAATTGACTATTGGCCAAATGAAATAGGTTTTATGGATACTCCTTATAACCTGTTAAAAGGATAATTTGATCTTGATTGCATTTGGCCATAGTCAATGCAGTCATTAAACACAACACTGTTTTGAAATGCCACCTTAAAACCTATTTAAAACCTCCATGAAGCTAACAGGCTGCTGAAATGTTTCTTGGGAGGTACTATGCCAGTATGGGAATCTCTGAATATTGATGCGAATATGAATCTAATGCCTTATAAACAGTCTTGGTTCTGTTGAAGCCTTAGGTCACGAAGCTGATGCAACCCTAAAAGGTTGATAAAGGACATTTATTTTTTACTGAACTGAATGTAAAATTGTGTTTAAGGAACATAGAATTTAAAGAACAATTTAAAATATGTTACTTAATAAATAAATAATAATGGATAATACATTTTGATCTAGTGCCTCATTTGCACCGAGACCCAACTCAAGAATATTTTGAGCAACTTAGAATTTAAAGAGCAACATGCTTCATGTTACTTCTTTTAAGTGAGTAATACAATGTCGTTCAACTGTTTAGCGTTTTTGAGAAACAAAGAATTTTTACAGCGTTTAAAAAAATGTTACCTTATGAATAATAATGCATTTTGAAAACCGTATCACAGATGCTAGCTACAATAACATATAAAAAATGTATATTGAACATTTTCGTTGAAATGCATTCAAAATATAAATTCAGTATTTTATTTAAATATACCTAGTAGTTTTTGCAAAGTGTTATGCGTTATTACACTCCGGTCTTTAAAATCGCTTTATTACGAATTTGAAAAATCCCTTTTTAGCAGGCACGTATTTAGAGGGGGGTCCAGGGGGTCCGGACCCCCCCCCCCCCCGGAAATGTTATATAATGCTACCAAAAATGCAATTCACACGTCTAAAGATTTTTTGGCAACCTCTAATCATAAAAATTAAAAGATGTCTGGACCCCACCGAAACTAAATCCGGGATACGTGCCTGTTTTTAGACCTTATTTTGATGTAATTCTCAATTTCATCTATAGACTCAAGATAAGGATGTTTTTAAGCAAAATAGAATTTAAAGAGCAATTTCAAAGAGGTATCTATGTTAGTATAAGGAATAAGGAAATATCATAGCACAGAGCATAGGTGAAATCCTTTCTAATAAATTTTAAATTAAAGATGCTACCTGGAACGAGGAAAATAAGTGCCTACTTTCTTTCAAATGCATTTAAAAGATACAAAACTAATTGAGGATAGGCACATATATGTAATTTTTTATTGGAATATCATTTATCTCAGAAGCTTTGGAACCACTTTATTACAAACTTATGAAAAATGCTAACTCCTGCACGAACTCCATCGTGCCGAATATCTGAACCCTAAGCTTGCGATATACAGCACATATGGTCAGGAAATAGATCGCTGTTTCATCCTCCTCCCAGCATCTGGAGTAGATGGGATCCCCTACCACTCTCATGAGTGACAAATGTCTATTGAGCCGGCAGTGGTCAATGAGAACTCTCACCAGAAGGTAGAGCGCTTCTCTGCCTTTATTCAGAAGCCATAGCGTTCGGCGCTTATCAGGGCCCGCTATGAGTCTTCTACCTTGCCTCAGTCATCTATCTCTGCTAATTCCAAGCTTAGGTTTTGCTTAGGTTCTGCTTCGCTGACTTTATGTTTTTTTAGCGAAAGTCTGCCTCGTTGGCAAGCCTTAAACACTAAATTAAAAAACAGTAAAACAGTGGGATCCACCTTAAAAAAACTATGACCCACCAGATGGTCATTCAGGGTCGAATCGATAATTTCATTAAAAAGTAACTATTTAGTATGTTTGTCGAATCTAGCTATAACAGCAAAGAAAAAATCTGATAGGGATGAGGCAAATAAAATAGAAAATTTTAAACTTGTGTTTTTATTAATATTTCAAGGAAAAGTATTCGAAAACGTCAATTCACTTTCAAAATGTTTGCAAAAAAGTGATATAGATGTTGGACAGGCCACAGATTTAATTGCATATGTTGATCAATTAGGGAATTTAAGAAATAATTGTGATAATATCTTTGAAACTTCAGTAACAATAGCAAAAGAATGGGGTATTGAGCCGCAATTTACAGACAAAAGAACTTGTATTACTAAAAGGTTTTTTGATGAAATGACGGTTGAATAAACCAATTGAAGACCTTAAAAATCGTTTAAGGATTTTAGTATCCAACACATGCCTAGAACTATTTCAGTACAACTAAAAAATAGATGTGAGGCATTCACAAACGACTATTCAAAATTCGATAAGCCACAAAACACTTATTGCAGTGCAAGAAGTGGAAATTATTAATAAAGTAAAAGAACTAGTTAAAAAATATCCAGACGATCTCATACAAAATCTTGCGTCGGAACTAATTCAAATAAAAAATCTTCTATATGTAATCCTGAAAAATCTTAACAGTACCTACTAGGGAATTTTCGGATTTTATTTTGGAAAAAAATCAATTGATGATTAGTAGTGTACCTGAAATTTGCACTGCATTTCAGTTGTTTCTAATAGTACTGCATCGGCTCAAGCAAGTTTATTTTCAAAACTAAAACTAATAAAAAAAATTGCAAGATCGACAATGGGTGAATCGCGCCTAAGTTCGTTGGCATTAATTTCTATAGAAAATGACCGGGCAGAAGGCATAGACTTAGACCAAATAGTTGACAATTTGTTACCTTCATAGTGGCCATATAATATAAACCGATTTGAAAGATTATTTTTTTCTCTATTCTATCACAGTATGGCAAACTAGAGGGATTCCCGTGCCACCCACATTACGCATTCTCAAGCAGGCCAACATCACATCTTTTTTTATCCAGAGGTAGCAAGCCCAAGAGTACCTCCAGGGCAGCAACGTGTGTTGTCCTCATGCTCAGTGCTGCAAGCTTCTGAACCTTAGCGAGCTTGAGCATAACAGAGACCTTCTCTACGCTCGGCCACCAGACCGAGCAGCCATACTGGATCCTGGTTCTGAAGCCAAAATAATAAATATTTATACCATGATAACGTTATTTGATGGCAGATTACTTGATTTTTACTTCCCACACCGATAGGTGAGGGGAGTATTGTGATCGCGAAAATTTTCGATTTCGAGATAATACGCTTTTTGGGCATGTTATGATGTCTACATAACGAAAATCCACGTCACTCATTTCCGTCGGTCTGTCTGTCGGTCTGTCTGTCGGTCTGTCTGTCGGTCTGTCTGTCGGTCTGTCTGTCGGTCTGTCTGTCGGTCTGTCTGTCGGTCTGTCTGTCGGTCTGTCTGTCGGTCTGTCTGTCGGTCTGTCTGTCGGTCTGTCTGTCGGTCTGTCTGTCGGTCTGTCTGTCGGTCTGTCTGTCGGTCTGTCTGTCGGTCTGTCTGTCGGTCTGTCTGTCGGTCTGTCTGTCGGTCTGTCTGTCGGTCTGTCTGTCGGTCTGTCTGTCGGTCTGTCTGTCGGTCTGTCTGTCGGTCTGTCTGTCGGTCTGTCTGTCGGTCTGTCTGTCGGTCTGTCTGTCTGTCTGTCTGTCTGTCTGTCTGTCTGTCTGTCGGTCTGTCTGTCTGTTGGCGTTTTTCTAACGTCGTAATCTCAGTAACCGTTGCATGGATTGTGATGAAATTTGGGCAGCGGTATGCTGTGGGGTAGTAGTAGGTAATGTTCGTATAATTTTGAAAATCGGTGCACAGGCGGCGGAGTAATTAGCAAAAAACAAAAAAAATTAAATATTGCTGGAACTTCGTTTTTAGGCGTTTTAGGGGTCCCTGATCATTTTCTACTTTTTTTTTGGTGGGGGTGAAATTGGGGTGGTTGGGGGTTGGGGGGTTGTAAAATTGAAAAATTTGTTGTATTCATAATAGACTACCCACTGACCTATGAAGGAAGACCTAGCGACATAAATAACTTTTTTGTGTCTATCCGAACATTGCCTTATGCCTATTACAGAAACTAAAGGACAAAATTTTTTCCGACAGGCTGTCCATTTAGTGTGTAATTCTTCGATATCTCGCAATGTATAGCTGATAGAAGAAAATCTCAAATACAAAAGTTATTTGGTTACTTGAGATGGATATGCTAAATTATTTTGAAATATACAGGGTGTTGCGGGAAAGTAGGATAGAGATCAACTTGATTTTTTTACATGGAACTATAACTTTCTCTCAAGTTCTTCTAGTGTCCATCATTGATCTCTATTCAACCCTAAAATATTTTTGGAATCGGTTGCGACGTTGCCAAGTAATAATTTATTTTCTATTAATTTCCGCATTTGCAAGGTCGCAAGTTATACGTTCAAATTGATATATTCCTTTAACTTTTCTCAATAATATTACACAGCGAGTTACTTGAATATTAAGCGGATATTATTCTGGATGCTACCAGCAATTTGTATCTACAGGGTGTTTTTGGCAGAATTTTAAATTCCGGCAACTTAAAGGTCGTTTTACTTTGTTTTTTTAAACGTAACACCCTGTCTTTTTTATTTTAAATCGAAATATCTACAAATACTCTATCTCGCCTTGTAATATTTTTGTTCGCGTTTTCGACGTTGCCAAGTTATAAATTATTTTCCCAAATTTTTAAACAAGTATCCCCGATTTTAATTTATTTTAAATAGAATCCTCTACTTATTTTTATTGCAATGAATTGCGCATGTCGAATTTAGTAAGATCTCACAATTTCAAAATTTTGTTTGTATTAATTAATGAGATACGGCAACACCGCTTTTTCAGTGAACGGTACCGGAACGCTTAAATTTTTCCAAAACTGCCACAGCTGAAGAGGTGAAATTCAATACAAAAGTTTGTATTATTGATAATAGGCTGTTCATTGATCTGTGCAGGAAAGACCTAGCGGCATATGACAATAATTTGGGGGGGGGGGGTACTGGCGATGATTTTGTTGCAAGGGGATCTCAGACTAAATCTTTATGCTATGGGAAAATAATAAACTGGTATCACCGTAATGTGTGGGAAGTACTGAGTCAATCAACTTGACTCCATTTTTTGATCAACCTTCGATAAAATATCGTAATGTGATTTTCATTACATAGTGCAATATAATTGAAGGCATTCGATTCACATTCTTACGACTGGTAGACATCAAATTCAGTGATTTCATTTTATTACTTCCGTTGACCAAGGACGGTATTTAAATATCATCAGTAATTAGCACATTTGCAACGTAATATGAATGGTACATACAGGGTTGGGAGAAAGTATGGAACCAAACAAATAATTATGGACCGGAAAGAGTGATATTGCTGAAAATTTGCAGGCAAGTGTAGTGACGTCTAGTGCATCCGAAGACATTATGTTAGCTATTAACGTACCTCCGGTTTAACCGGAAGTACCGTCAACTTTTTTAATTTAAATGGAAGACCCTGTATATTTTTGAAGATTTTAATTCATTTTTTTTCCGAATACGTCCATAGTAGGTTTAGCATTAGTTTCTGTAAAAACGGGAAAGATAAAGCTTCTTTATCATTTCAGGTGTTTAAAATGCCGGTCATTCAAAGTCGGTTTTGGCGATCGCATGGGAACTCACAAAGAAGTGTGGCAACTTTTAATGATTTACGTCCCGACAGGGGTCCTATAACACGTTTGACGGTGACTAAAAAAAAATACAAAAAAAATTACCTCAAACGGGATGACCGTAGACCGCCACGGACGAATTTGTGAGACAAATTTTTTGAGAAACAAATACTAAACCCACTATGGACGTATTCGGGAAAAAAAAGATGAATTAAAAACTGCAAAAATATACAGGGTGTCCCATTTAAATTAAAAAAGTTGACGGTACTTCCGGTTAAACCGGAAGTACATTAATAGCTAACATAATGTCTTCGGATGCATTAGACGTCACTACACTTGCCTGCAAATTTTCAGCAATATCACTCTTTCCGTTCCAAAGTTATTTGCTTGGTACCATACTTTATCCCAACCCTGTATACTCTGTCACAGTACAAAGTGAAATGCAGTGCTTGAAAGACTGGATTGTACATGATTGTGTTTATCTCACTGTTTACAATTGTTACTTTCCGTACGGTACTGCTACGAAACTGAGGCATCCTATGTAACATAATTTCGGATAATTTGAAGGTGCTGATTACAAATCCAGTTGCAGTTTTGAGTTTCAGTTTCGTTTGATGAAAATAAAAAATTTCAGATCTCTCGGGTCGGCGGGTTTACCTAAAAAAATCGCAAATCTTTATTTGGCTCTCTATCAAAATAAATCCTCGTATTTCGGATAATTTGAAGGTGCTGATTAAAAATCCAGTTGCAGTTTTGAGTCTCAGTCTTATTTGACGAAAATAAAAAAAAAATTTCCGATCTCTCGGGTCGGCGGGTTTACCTAAAAAAATCGAAAATTTCTATTCGGCCGTCTATTAAGATGAAACCTTGTATTTCGGTTAATTTCAAGGTGCTGATTACAAGTCCAGTTGCAGTTTTGAGTCTCAGTCTCGTTTGACGAAAATAAAAAAATTCAAATCTCTCGGGTCGGGGGGTTTATCTAAAAAAATCGAAAATCTTTATTTGGCTCTCTATTAAAAAGAAACTTCGCATTTCGAGTAATTTGAAGGTGCTGATTACAAATCCAGTTGCAGTTTTGAGTCTCAGTCTCGTTTGACGAAAATAAAAAAATTCAGATTTCTCGGGTCGGCGCGGGTTTACCTAAAAAAATCAAAAATTTCTATTCGGCCGTCTATTAAGATGAAACCCTGTATTTCGGATAATTTGAAGGTGCTGATTACAAGTCCAGTTGCAGTTTTGAGTCTCAGTCTCGTTTGACGAAAATAAAAAAAATCAGATTTCTGGGGTCGGCGGGTTTACCTAAAAAAATCGAAAATTTCTATTCGGCCGTCTATTAAGATGAAACCTTGTATTTCGGATAATTTGAAGGTGCTGATTGCAAGTCCAGTTGCAGTTTTGAGTCTCAGTCTCGTTTGACGAAAATAAAAAAATTCAAATCTCTCGGGTAGGGGGTTTATCTAAAAAAATCGAAAATCTTTATTTGGCTCTCTATTAAAAAGAAACTTCGCATTTCGAGTAATTTGAAGGTGCTGATTACAAATCCAGTTGCAGTTTTGAGTCTCAGTCTCGTTTGACGAAAATACAAAATTTCAGATCTCTCGGGTCAGGTTTACCTAAAAAAATCGAAAATCTTTATTTGGCTCTCTATAAAAAAGAAACCTCGCATTTTGAATAATTTGAAGATGCTGATTACAAATCCAGTTGCAGTTTTGAGTCTCAGTCTCGTTTGACGAAAATAAAAAAAATCAGATTTCTCGGGTCGGCGGGTTTACCTAAAAAAAACGAAAATTTCTATTCGGCCGTCTATTAAGATGAAACCTTGTATTTCGGATAATTTGAAGGTGCTGATTGCAAGTCCAGTTGCAGTTTTGAGTCTCAGTCTCGTTTGACGAAAATAAAAAAATTCAAATCTCTCGGGTACGGGGGTTTATCTAAAAAAATCGAAAATCTTTATTTGGCTCTCTATAAAAAAGAAACCTCGCATTTTGAATAATTTGAAGATGCTGATTACAAATCCAGTTGCAGTTTTGAGTCTCAGTCTCGTTTGACGAAAATAAAAAAAATCAGATTTCTCGGGTCGGCGGGTTTATCTAAAAAAATCGAAAATCTTTATTTGGCTCTCTATAAAAAAGAAACCTCGCATTTTGAATAATTTGAAGATGCTGATTACAAGTCCAGTTGCAGTTTTGAGTCTCAGTCTCGTTTGACGAAAATAAAAAAAATCAGATTTCTCGGGTCGGCGGGTTTACCTAAAAAAATCGAAAATTTCTATTCGGCCGTCTATTAAGATGAAACCTTGTATTTCGGATAATTTGAAGGTGCTGATTGCAAGTCCAGTTGCAGTTTTGAGTCTCAGTCTCGTTTGACGAAAATAAAAAATTCAAATCTCTCGGGTAGGGGGGTTTACCTAAAAAAATCGAAAACCTTTATTTGGCTTTCTATCAAGATGCAACCTCGTATTTCGGATAATTGAAGGTGCTGATTACAAATCCAGTTGCAGTTTTGAGTTTCAGTTTCGTTTGATGAAAATAAAAAATTTCAGATCTCTCGGGTCGGCGGGTTTACCTAAAAAAATCGCAAATCTTTATTTGGCTCTCTATCAAAATAAATCCTCGTATTTCAGATAATTTGAAGGTGCTGATTACAAATCCAGTTGCAGTTTTGAGTCTCAGCCTTGTTTAAAGAAAATAAAAAATTTCAGATCTCTCGGGTCGGCGGGTTTACCTAAAAAAATCGAAAATCTTTATTTGGCTCTCTATCAAAAAGAAACCTCGCATTTCGAATAATTTGAAGGTGCTGATTACAAATCCAGTTGCAGTTTTGAGTCTCAGTCTTGTTTGACGAAAATAAAAAAATTCAGATTTCTCGGGTCGGCGCGGGTTTACCTAAAAAAATCGAAAATGTCTATTCGGCCGTCTATTAAGATGAAACCTTGTATTTCGGATAATTTGAAGGTGCTGATTACAAGTCCAGTTGCAGTTTTGAGTCTCAGTCTCGTTTGACGAAAATAAAAAAATTCAAATCTCTCGAGTCGGGGGGTTTACCTAAAAAAATCGAAAACCTTTATTTGGCTTTCTATCAAGATGCAACCTCGTATTTCGGATAATTGAAGGTGCTGATTACAAATCCAGTTGCAGTTTTGAGTTTCAGTTTCGTTTGACGAAAATAAAAAATTTCAGATCTCTCGGGTCGGCGGGTTTACCTAAAAAAATCGAAAATCTTTATTTGGCTCTCTATCAAAAAGAAACCTCGCATTTCGAATAATTTGAAGGTGCTGATTACAAATCCAGTTGCAGTTTTGAGTCTCAGTCTCGTTTGACGAAAATAAAAAAATTCAGATTTCTCGGGTCGGCGGGTTTACCTAAAAAAATCGAAAATCTTTATTTGGCTCTCTATCAAAAAGAAACCTCGCATTTCGAATAATTTGAAGGTGCTGATTACAAATCCAGTTGCAGTTTTGAGTCTCAGTCGCGTTTGGCGAAAATAAAAAAATTCAGATTTCTCGGGTCGGCGGGTTTACCTGAAAAAATCGAAAATCTTTATTTGGCTTTCTATCAAAAAGAAACCTCGCATTTCGAATAATTTGAAGGTGCTGATTACAAATCCAGTTGCAGTTTTGAGTCTCAGTCTCGTTTGACGAAAATAAAAAAAATCAGATTTCTCGGGTCGGCGGGTTTACCTAAAAAAATCGAAAATTTCTATTCGGCCGTCTATTAAGATGAAACCTTGTATTTCGGATAATTTGAAGGTGCTGATTACAAGTTCAGTTGCAGTTTTGAGTCTTAGTCTCGTTTGACGAAAATAAAAAAATTCAAATCTCTCGGGTCGGGGGTTTATCTAAAAAAATCGAAAACCTTTATTTGGCTTTCTATCAAGATGCAACCTCGTATTTCCTATTATTTAAAATGGATAATCGGATGAACGCGTTGCACCGTTTTATAAGAGTGCGTTAAAATTTCTTATTTGCAAAATCTTTTTTTATGGTCAGCCTTCCGCAAAGGCTAAAAGCCTATGGCGCTGTGGAAGCGCTGCTAGAAGTGTCGGTGCACGTTAGATTTAAAACGCTGCAGGTTGTAGCCATCGGAAAGCAAATTCCCCGGCAGCTCATTCCACAGCGCCGAAGTTCTCCAAAAGAAGAAATGCTGGAGGAGACTGGTTCGGGGAGTAGGGACCCCGACCTGGTGAGAGAGTGCTTCGGAGCGCATCCCCACACCTGGGAGCAATACTCCAACGATGGTCGGATCTGTGCCTTGTAGAACAGCAGTAATTGTTCTGTTGGATACAGCGGAACAAAACTCCAAGCTTCTAGGATGCCGTCTAAGCAATACTGACGACGTGGTCGTGCCAGGACATGTTATTGTTGATGTTGATCCCAAAATCTTGACAGAAGGTGACTGGACTATTGGGTGAGTTCATTGTACAATTTACAGTTCTGTCAACAGATCGACCAGAATGTGCAGATCATTTCTGCTCTATGCTATGCAATGAACACCTTCGAGTGTAGTAGCCCTGGTGTATCCCTCCAGTGCAGGAATGCTTTTCCTCACTGCCCATTATAAGATGGTTTTCCTGGGAGTGATTTTTGCCAAACTCGTGAATGGTCCTGGACCTATGAACGCAAATTCAGTCCTTGCTCTTGCGCGTGTGTCAGCCAATGCATTGTTGTTCATTCCGCTATGACCTGTAACCCAAAACCAATATTAGACTAAAAAACATTATGGGCCGATTTTATCAACATGCATATTTAACAAAGAATTTAACAAAGCTTTTCTATTGGATGTTATTTAGCAAAAGCTTTCTATTGGGTATTGAGGGCTATGTTAATAAGTATCATCCAATAGTATTTCATCAATATTGAAAACAACACGTCAAAGCTGGATGACACTTTTGTCAAAAATATTTTAGAAATTCATGGCTCAAAATCATAGCAGGATATCAGAACAAAGCGATTGATTTGCAAATTAATGCCACATTTTCCATGTTTATTGTTTACATTATAATTATTGTATAATTACTAATTGCAAACTTGGATAATTTGTGATAAAAGTAGTAGGTACCTATATCAATCACAGCAACTAACTACCTTATTTAATAATTAAAAATCCCACGTCCGTCAGTCAGATGGATTATATGAAAATACATACTTTTATGAAGAATCAATCTTTCATTTACTGGATGTATGTATGTTATGGATCTTCTTATAGAAGTATTCGCAGGTGCATTGTACATCAAATAGGGTTATACTTAATTCTAATTATAAAATGGCAAGCTTTGGCGTTCTGGGGTTCTGGATAGGCAACCAGTAATGCACATGCGTTTTGGAAGTAGTTGTAACCTTTGAAATGCAACAAAATGCTATTTTTACCTCTTTTTACTATAAAACAAAGATATATTGCAGGTATTCATAATTATTATCGATAGTAAATTATTGTTTTATCCAAATAATGCAATGAGTGAATTTCTTGTCATCATAGCATTTAATACAGCATGAAACCAGCTATCAAATGGAAATGGAATCTGGAATCTGATTGGTTGAAATTAGCAATTGCTAAACTTTTGATTAAACAAGAAAATGCAATTTTTCACCGATTTGGGATGGAAAATCAGACTGGAAAAGATGCTAGATGTTCTACAATGCTCGATTGTATATAAAGTATGTCATTTTTGAGCTTTTTGAGGTCAACTTCAAGAGAAATCAATAACTTTCAGAGTACTTTGACAGATGCATGTTCTTAAAAGGGCTGCTCTGATTGATTGATCAAAGTCTTTGTTAAAATCTGCATGTTGATAAAATCGGGCCTATGTGAACTACATCCTTTAAGTACTAAGGATGAGTTTCACCCCCCAGATAAGTGTCAGATGGCTTATCTACATATCTTGTCTTTGGTGTGACTTGACATACGTAAGAAGTGACAAAAACTTACAGTTAGGCTATCTGACACTTATCAGGAGGTGGTGAAACTAGCCCTGAACGTCTTTCTCTTTTCAGTCATTTGTGACAGACCAAACAAATGCTGCGATACTAACTTCCAAAACTTTAAAAAAATAATGCACGCCTACCCCACGTGACAAAATGTGTAACTTTCTGCGGACCTTCTTCGCTCTGATCCTCTACTTCGATCACGTGATCTCGCAAGAAACGACTGTAGTGCCAAGTGACTCCTCGTTTACCAAAAGAGACTCAGCGAGTACGTTGGAGTTCCCTAGCACCGCAAGGTCGTTGACCGAACATCCTGGTGGTACCATAGTGGACACGACAGTGACGTTGACAGCCGCCGATAGCCCTTATTGGCTGAGGAACGATCTCATCGTGGAGAGGAGCGCCGAATTGGTGATCGAACCTGGAGTAACTGTCAAGGTCGACCCCCAAGTAGGAATCACCGTTAGAGGAGTGCTGATAGCTGAGGTGAGTACAGTGATGACTCTGCTAGCGATATACCCTATTATTTTAAATGGGCGGATGTAAATTGCAGCCGAGGTTAGGGTATAATCTTATAAATCTCAAATGTGACCATAAAAGATGTTGAAAATTGCAACGAGGATCCCTTATCGGCTTATCGGCGTAGCCGCAGGGGGCGGATTAAGGTTAGTTTACCTGTTTGGAGGTATTCTAAAAATTGGATTTGTATAGCAAAATATTATATAAAAATAATATGTGACAGGTCAAATTAATTTTTATCTGAAGCAACAATTTGGTGGCATTTACTTACCTACTTCTGTTAGCTTGAAAACTATATGACATCATACTGACTTTTTTTAATTACAAACCCAAAATTTTATTCGCACTTAACTAACTAGAACTTGACTAGGAAAGTTAATTTCTTGATACCGATTTCCATTATTTTAGGAAATTTCGACAATATCAACAATTATTTTGACAATTTTGATACTTTTTTGCAATTTTTGGAAGGTGACAATATACCCAATGCGCGTTTTTTTTTAACTGAAACTAATAAGCTACCTTCTTTTGTTAGAAAAGTTAACAATAAAACAAGAACTATTGACACTGAAAGAAAATTATATTTTTATAAATTGTTAATTGTTAATAATGAGTTCGGTCCTGGCAGGTATCAGGTGAAGTGTGTTAATTTGTGCTCCGAGATTAATCTCAAATATTTGAGGGGTTTCGAGCATATTAAAATCTGTTGGACTGATTATTAAGTGAGTTAGACCATCCCCAAGAAACCAAGGTAGGAAATTATCATTTAGTGTTTATTAAGGAGGATTTTAAATACGGCATCACCGATAAGAGTTGGGCTTCTGACGGGTCGACCGGGGTCAACTTTTTGCGCGGTGTGCCGGCTGTATAAATTATAGGTAAATATAGAACAGGACCGTATCTAAGCAGCTTATTGGATAGACCGGAATGGCTGACGGTTATATGTCCTCGTCATCAATAGATGACGGAAAACGGAGAAGGGAAGAAGATGAGGTTTTTGGAAAGTCGAAGAAAATATTGAGATCACCAAAGAGAAGTGGTAAAAACTCTGATGATAAAATAGATATGTTAATTACAATGATGCAGGAAATGAAAACAGAAATACTCCAGATGAGAAATGAACAGAAAGAATATAGGGATGAAATGGCAGCTATGAGAGAAGCGAATGATAAGTTGCGTGAATCGTATGATAGAGTGAATAGAGAAAATACTGAGATAAAAAAGGAAATGCGTTACCTCAAAGACTGCGTTGAAAGGCTAGAAAAGGATAAAAAACAGAATAATGTGATTGTCTCAGGAATAGAAATGGGAAATACAGAAAAACATGCCCTTACTAAGGAAATGAGTGAGTTTATAGAAAACAATTTGGAAATAAAAATACCTATCAAAGATGCGCGACGAATTGGACAGAAGACTTGCTTACTGGAACTCGTTAACGCAGAAGATAAAGATACGCTAATGAAAAACAAATATAAACTCAAAAATTTGACCAATGAAAAGATATACATCAATCAAGATTTGACAAGGTCTGAAATCGAAATGCAGAAACAATTAAGATCGATAGCACAAGAAGAGAGAAAAAAGGGTAAAGAAGTGAAAATTGGATTCAAAAAGCTAACAATAGCAGGTGAAAATTATAAGTGGAATAGCACTTTGAAGATTATTGAAAAAACAAAAAACTAGATATAAACAAGATCTCAGATGTAAATGAAGACTACCCAGCAAGGACAAAGGAACTTGAATATAGATTGAATAGGAGAATTATGAATATAGGAACGTGGAATGTGCGAAGTTTAACGGGAAAAGAAAACGAAATTACTGAAGAATTTGTTAAGTGCAACATAGATATTCTAGGTTTAACAGAAGTGAAGAAAAAGGGGAAAAGCGAAATGTTGTTGGAAGGTGGTCATTTATTACTGAATAGTGGAGTTGATATGAATAGCAGAGCAAAGGAGGGTGTTGGTTGTATTATAAGTAAATGTTACGTCAATCGTTTACGTGAATGGAATGGGATATCATCGAGAATACTCAAAATCAAAATGGAATTGTACAAAGGCGATGAAACAACAATAATAGTCGCGTACGGACCAAATGAAGACGAACCAAAGAAGACGAAAGAAGATTTCTGGGAAAAAATATCGGACTCGATAGAAAATGTCAAAGGAAGGCTTATTATTTTGGGGGACATGAACGCTAGAGTAGGAAAGAAAAATGGTGAGTCTGGAAATACTATAGGAATTCATGGAGAAAATGTCAGAAATAGTAACGGTAGGACACTAATTGAGTTCTGTATAATAAATAATTTGCTGATAACAAATACCTTCTTCGCTCATAAAGACATACACAAATTCACGAGGGAAGTTTTTAGTAGAAACGAAAGGTCAATAATAGATTATGTCATCATTGATAGAAACCATAGAAATGAAGTAAAGAATACTAGGGTAAGAAGAGGGCCTGAAATATTTTCGGATCACTTTTTGGTTCTTTCAAAGTTAGTATATCAAACAAGTGAAATTTCGGACAACAAAAAGGTTAATATAAGTAATATAAAAAATAGTAAAGAAGTAATACGTAATTACAGACTTAGAGACGTAGAAATAGCAAAAAGATACCAATATCAAACAGAATTAGAAATACGTGAGATAATTAATGATAAACAAAAGCTAGAAAAGTTCTCGGTGACAGATCTGTGGATGACGATAAAGAATATTTTGATTGGAGTGGCGAAAGCGAAATGCGGAACACTTAAATTATGTAAAAATAAAAGACAAACTAACTGGTGGTCAGAGGAAATAAAATTAGCTGTAAAACTCAAAAAAAAGCTGTGGAAAAAGTATTTGGGTCATAGGAATGCTATAAATTATAATGAATATAGAAGACAAAGGAATAACGTTAGAGATTTAGTAAAAACAGCAAAACAACTTTCTTGGGAAGACTTTGGACAAAAAATGGAAAGCGACAGGCACGGAAACCAAAAATTATTTTTCAAAACCCTCAAAACCTTAAGAAAAGGGAAACAATGGAAAACTAACGGAGTGAAATCGAAAGAAGGCCAAATAATACATGAAGAAGAAAAGATAATGGAAAGATGGAAGGAATATTTTGAAGACATGCTGAGCTCAGACTATGTAGAAGTTGACATGACTAGAAGTGATCTACTAGAGAATGTTGACGCTGCCGAAACATATCAACTCGGTGAAATTGGAGAAATCAGCATAGAAGAAGTGGAAGAAGCAATTAAGAAGTTGAAAAGAGGTAAATCGCCTGGACACGATGGAATAACTCCAGAAATGATAATCAACTTAGGGAGAAGCGGAATACAAATTTTAACCCACTTTTTCAACGTCCTTTGGAGGGAAGAGATTATACCTGAAGACTGGGAGGTGGCAATATTACTTCCTGTGTATAAAAAAGGTGACAATAGAGATTGCTCCAACTACAGAGGAATTGCTATGACTAGTATAGTTTGTAAATTATATGAGAGAGTACTGAACAACAGGTTAACAGCAGTGATTGAAACTCAACTGGAGGACTCGCAATGTGGATTTAGGAAAGGAAGAAGTGTTCAAGACCACATATTTACAATAAAGCAGTCCATTGAAAAGAAACATAATTCGCACATCTATATTGGCTTCATAGACATGGAAAAAGCTTTTGATAGTATACCAAGAGAGTTAATATGGCAAAGTTTATTACGAAGATCTGTACATCCAAAACTTGTAGGCTGTATTGCTTCAATTTATAGGAATACAAGAAATTATGTTCGTACAGGAAACTCACAATCTGCAGAATTCTTAACAACAGAAGGGTTGAGACAAGGTGGAGTACTGAGCCCAACACTATTCAACATTATTTTAGATGATGTGATGAAAGAA
Organism: Callosobruchus maculatus; assembly: GCA_951848785.1. Taxonomy (NCBI): domain Eukaryota; kingdom Metazoa; phylum Arthropoda; class Insecta; order Coleoptera; family Chrysomelidae; genus Callosobruchus; species Callosobruchus maculatus. The sequence goes on from CATOUR010000316.1 coordinate 145,540, forward strand.
GTCAGACAGAAGGTAAAGCCATTGAGTATCGGGTTCAGATATTTGGAACGAGTAACTGTATCAGAGTGTGCCTTTGCAGACGATTTGGCCATATTTGCCAGAAACGAAGTGGACCTAAATTATAACTTGAATACCTGGGAGGAAGCCTTGAGTCGTTGGAATCTGAAAGTTAATGTGAGCAAAACAAAAGTGATGGTTATTGGCAAGGAACACGTAGAGGTTAATATGAGCTTGAGCGGCAGAGATGTTGAACAAGTTGAGTCTTTCAAGTATCTGGGTGTGAAATTGCATGAAAGCGGAAAGATAGATGCTGAAATAAATGACAGGCTAGAAAGTGCCATGAAGTTGTACTACTCTTTATATAACCGTTTTATAAGAAACAAACAAATTAGTGAAGCAACAAAAATGACGGTATATAAAACAATATTCAAGCCTATATTGTTATATGGCTGTGAAAGTTGGGTATTGAACGCGCGAAATAAGAGCAAGATCCAAGCAGTTGAGATGAAATATTTAAGAGGAGTATTAGGGATCTCACGAAAGGATAAGGTGAGGAATACAACAATAAGTGAGCAGCTGAATATCGAGCCTATCTTAAAAAGTATTGAGCAGTAACAAAATTTTGCCAGTCAATCAATCAGGCTTCAGAAAATCACACAGCACTACTACTGCTCTTCTAAATTTGGTTGATGATATTATCAGGGCTTTGGACAAAAAAATGTATGTCGCAATGGTCTCGTTAGATTTTTCTAAGGCTTTTGACAAAATAAACCATAGGCTGTTGGTTGCTAAGCTTAAATATTACGGCTTTGACGAGATCTGTGCTACTTTTTTTGTTGCTTATCTCAGCGAAAGGCATCAGTACGTTTCTCTGAATGGTACTGTATCTGCAAGTCGTCTTATCACATCTGGGGTTCCTCAGGGGTCCGTTTTGGGTCCTCTGCTATTTTTGTTGTACACTGCAGATATCGCTAAATCAATCAAACATTCGCAAATTCAGTCATATGCCGATGACACTCAACTGCTATACTTTTTTGACCATTCGAGCATGGATGTAGCAAGTTCAGAAGTTAACGAGGATATTTCTTCTATTTGTCAGTATTCTGTCAGCCACGGCCTAAGCATCAACAGCTCAAAGTCATCTGTTGTAGTGTTTTGCTCTGATAACAGAAGAGCTGATATAGAAAGCCGTTTTATTGTTAAAATTAATAATCTTTCAATACCATTTTCGGACCAGGTCAAATGTCTAGGTTTATTAATTGATAAGAAGCTCAGATTCCACAAACACATATCTGTTCTCATACAAAAATCATATGCACGTTTAAGGATTTTATATGCCAATAAATCTTTGTTAAATTTTAAGATGAGGAAAAAACTATGTGAGGCATTAGTTCTCTCGGTTTTTATGTACAGTTCTATTGTTTACTACCCCTGTTTGGATCAAACAACTTGTAGGAGACTTTGTGTTGTACAAAACAGCTGTGTTAGATTTATTTTTAGGATCAGAAAATATGACCACGTTTCGGACTGTTTTCGTACCATTAGATGGCTGAAGCTTCCAAACTTAGTTAATTTTTATTATTTAGTTTTTGTATATAGATTACTTTTAACTGGTATTCCTGTTTACCTGCGTGATAAATTAATTTTTAGATATAGCATTCATGACAGGTCTATACGCAATACTTGCAAATTAACGATGCCTCTCCATTGTACCACCTTGTTTTCAAGATGTTTCACGTATAAGTCCGTTACTCTCTACAACACCTTCATTTGTGACCTTGCTAATTTGTCACCGAGCATGTCACTGTACAGTTTCAAGCAACATATTAAAACCACACTACTTGACTCGCAATGATCTGGTTCTATGTTCATCTTTTTTTTTTGTGTTTATTCTTCATGTCGTATAATTATGGTAGTATTAGGATGATTATTATTATTTAGGTTTTTTTTCACCCCTGTGTACTTTATTTACCATCGTTCTATGTACGCAGCACATGGTTAAGTGTAAGAGTAGCTTATAGCTAAACTTCGCCATGTTTTTGCTGCCATCCTCAACAGATGTTATTCTGATTTATTAATAAAGGCGTTTATTATTATTATTATTATGTTCTTTCAAACTTCTCTCGCATGACAGCGGTGACGACAAATGTTGACGGGCTAGGCCAAGTCAACACCTGAACTATTACTGATCGGAATTTAGGAAAGATCGTACTATATTACAGGTCTTAAGGATTACAGACTTTTGGAATATTTTATGTAACCCTTCGTCCAGGCCCAACTGTTGTAGATGTTGTGTAAATGTGTTCGGTGTGAGGCCTGAGACCGACATAATGAGGGGGACAATAATAACTTTATCTTGTTTCCAGAGTCGCTTCACTTCTATGGCAAGGTCAGTGTATTTAGATATTTTCCCAGCGTAGGTGTTTTGAACATTTACATCATTGGGAATAGCAATATCTATTAAGTAGGTAACTTTGTCTGCCTTTGTCTGAAATACTATATCTGGTCTGTTTGCATTGATGGTTTTGTCTGTGTGTATTTCAACGTCCCAGTATAGTTTGTAATGGTCATTATCGAGTACTGATGTTGGTGTATACTTGTAATATGGATCTGAGTTGTCGATTAGTTTGTTTTTTGTGGCTAATGCTTGATGTATTATTTTGGCTGCCGAGTTATGTCTAGCCGTGTACTCAGTTCCAGCGAGAGTTTTGCATGCGCTGGTTATGTGGTCTATTGTTTCCTTCTGTTGGTGACATTTTCTGCAATTATCGTTGGTTATGGATGGATCTTTAATTACGTATTTCTTGTAGTTTCTCGTCGCAATAACTTGGTCCTGGATAGCAAGCATAAATCCCTCAGTTTCTGGAAAGAGTTGGCCATCCTGCAGCCAGGTATATGACTGTTTTTCATTTATCTGATCTTGCGTAATACGGTATCTATGTTTGCCATGGAGTGGTTTCTGCGACCAGGTGTTTATTTTTTCCTGTTGTGATTGTATGGGGTTGTGTGTGTCTGCGGCGTGGTCTAGACATGATAGGTTAAGTGGTGTATAGCTTTTGTCTGCCTTTGCTATTGCTCGATGTAAATTTGTTTGTTTGCTTTGGAAGAATTGCCTGAGCGTTTTTATCTGTCTTGCGCGGAGTGACTGTATGTCTATGATCCCTCTGCCTCCCTGTTTCCTGTCTATGGTGAGCCTTTCTTTGCATGCGTTTGGATGTGACATTCGGTGTTTCGTAAGTTCTGTCCGTATGAGGATATGGATGTTTTCTATATCAGTGTGTGACCACTTGATGATGCCGAAGGAGTATGTGAGGACCGGTATCGCAAATGTGTTGATTGCTTTTGTAAGATTTTTGGAATTCAATTTTGATTTTAGAAGCTTAACGAGGCGGTCTCTGAACTCTTGTGTTAGTTGAGCTTTGACTTGTGTGTGGTCGATCTTAATGTTCTGATTGAAGCCCAGATACTTGTACGTTTCGTCCTTGTCCATGTTATCCAGCGTTTGGCCGGTTAATATTTCCTGTTCGGCTTGGTTCTTCCATTGGCCTTTATTGATGTGGAGCACCTTGCATTTGCTCATACCGAATTCCATCCGGACGTCTGACGTACAAACTTCTGTTATTCTGAGTAATTCTTTTAGTTGCACTTCGGTGGCTGCATATAGTTTTATATCATCCATGTAGAGAAGATGATTTATTCTGTGCTGATTGACTTTCTGGTGTCTGATGTTGAAACCATAATTTGTGTTGTTAAGTGTGTTAGAGAGTGGATTTAAGCAAAGGCAAAACCACAGTGAACTAAGCGAATCACCCCATTATTATTATTATTATTAAATGGTTTGGACATATCAATCGGATGAACGATAACAGACAAACTAAAAAAGTGTGGCAAACCAGGCCATCTGGGAAAAGAGGGAGAGGCAGACCGGCTGAAACATGGGACGATGCTGTAAAGAAGAGTTTAAGCGATAGGGGTGTGTCTTGGAATGAAGCGAAAGTTAAGACTCATAATAGAAAAGAATGGGCGAAATTTGTATATAGCTAAGTACAATATATTAAGTGTATACCTTAACACCTGTATGGTAAAATAAGGTTTTCTGATTATATATATATATATATATATATATATATATATATATATATATATATATATAATTGTTAATAATACATAACATAACGCTATGTACAAACATGTTCTTAAACTGTCTTAAATAAATATATACATGAAAACCATAATTACTAACTAAGGTTCTCACCATAAAAATGACATACAGTTTTTATATATTTTAATGTACTTATCCTATTTTCATTGAGTAAACCTATTCTAAGATTCAAAAAATCTTGCTTCTTTTTAGTTGTTGCATTTGGAGCGTGCTTTATTCTGACACTATTCATTTTAATGTATGTGTCTGTTTGAGTATTTATCAAAGACTCTGCAAAAATAAGCAATGATGGATGGCTGTTATAAAAACTCTCGTTAAAGTCCGCATTGGTAGTGCGAGATGTGTTGGCAGACTGTTCTGCCCAAATTTCTGGAGGAAACTCAGAATCTCCCGATATATAATTTTCGACTAAATAGTCTGCATATAAAGTAATTACTATTATTTCTATTCTATCTCTAACAGAGCGTCGTCCGCTGCAATTTCCTTGTTTACCTGAAATGGAAAAATAACCAGCCGCTGCAATTCTCATATCCCGGATTAAGAAAACTTGACCATCGCTGCAATTTGCAATCGCCGTTTTAAATATATGTAGTTTATTATTTAGCATAATCTTCTGTTAAATCGCATCATCTATGATTTAGGTTAATTTTAAAGTACCGGATATTTGGAACTCGCAAGGCGGTTATGAAAAAAGTTTACAGTACATGCTTTTTTTATGGTCGGCCTCCCGCAAAGGCTGAAAGCCTATGGCGCTGTAGAAGCGCTGCGAGAGGATAAGTGTCGTTGCACGTTAGATTTGAAGCGCTGCAGGTTGTAGCCGTCGGGAAACAAACTCCCCGAGAGCTCATTCCACAGCGTCGAAGTTCTCCAAAAGAAGGAATGCTGGAGGAGACTGGTTCGGGGAATATGGCCCTCGACCCGGTAAGGATGGTGTTATTATCTGGGAGAGCTCACTCAAACATCTTCCATGATAGAATCTCTAAAACAGGGACAGGTCGGCCACCATTCTTCGATGTTCCAGGCTGTGGAGGTCCTTTGTGAGGTTAGGCGTATCGATTAGTCTAATTTCTCTCTCTTGTAGAATCTTTAGAGAGTGATTTGGAGCGCATCCCCACACATGGGAGCAGTACTCCAGCGATGGTCGGATCTGTGCCTTGTAGAGCAGCAGTAATTGCTCTGGTATATACAGCTTACTATAGTGGAACAAAACTCCAAGCTTCTGGGATGCCGTTTCAGAAATATTGACGACGTAGTCATGCCAGGACATGTTGTTGTTGATGTTGATCCCCAAAAGTTTGACGGAAGGTGACTCGACTATTGGGTGACCCTCCATCTCCACAGTAGGTAGGCCAACGTGAGACTTCTTTGTAGGTGTTGTTACCTGAGTTTTCTGTACGTTGAACTGTACTTTATTTACTAATCCCCACTAGGCAGTTGTTGTGATATCCACGTTGATGTTGCTGTTGTCGCCGTACCGTCTCCTGGGATGATAGTGGCTTGCCTGGTTCCATGCACGACACTAATGTACTGTCATCCGCGAAGCTGTAGATTGGATAGGATGTTATTTCCAGCACCTGGTTGATGTACAGCAGAAACAATGAAGGGGGTAGGACCAGTAGTAGCTTTATGCGTGTTTAGTGATTGGAGGATGCTTTTACATCTCGATGTTAAAATTTGATCTCTGCCATTCTAGAGTTCACGTGTATGGTGATGGTCGGAGTGCTTCCTTGGAAATCTACTGTAGAATTGGCTGTGAAAAGCCTCCCAAAGATGTTTCTCTTTTGGAGTAGAAGCGATGGACTTGTCCTCTCTGGTCAAGGGTGGTATTGACGGATAAGAAAAGTTCTGACTAAGTTTTAGCTACAGACCAGAATGCTCTGGACGAACTAGGATATGAGAGGAGCTCCTTCTTAATTTGTTTGGTTGTGTTCCTCCTTGCTGCTGTCAATCATGCCTTTAAAGTGATTGCTGGCGTCGATGACGCCACACTTTTTTTTACTTTCCCTCACTGAACACGACGGGTCTGACCAAACCGCGCTATGACTAGTAGGGGCTCGACAAAAAAATATATTTCATGACTTTTGGGACACTCGCGGTAGGTATATGTTTCAATACCTGGAGCAGAAACATCATGAAGCCCTTCCACCATTTCTCAAAAATAAAGACAGATATTTATCACATTCACCATTTCTTGAACTAAACTATTGAAATGTCTCAGAACTTCAATCCTAGCGATCAGGATCAGGATAATGAGGCAAACTTATTAAATTATTGTATCACATGTACTTGATAAGTGTACAAACTTTGAATGAAATCTGTTCGTTTAAAGTCTGTCAAAATCGAGTCCAAAGGAGTCGGTTACAAACGTACAAACAAACATACATACAGGTGCAGCTAATAAAACGTGTTAAAGAGGCAGAAAAGATCTAAATGACAAAGTTAATCGCGGTTCAACCCACTCTGTATGGTCTTAGTGTGTTCAAGAAATCGAAACCAGACTATGCGAAGCTATATTCGGTTTTCTAACGGAGCTTAAGTATTGGAAACGCTCTAAAAAATCTTCACCGAACCATACAAGCGAAATTTCTTTACAAGGGAAGTCATTATTTCTTCCTCGCGTTCTTAACCAACCATAAAAAACCGCTGAGTACGTCTGGTGTGTGTGTTTTTTTTATTTTCTGTATACATACATTCACATTTATTTCTACTTAAAAAAGGTTGTTTAAAGTCGTATTACTTGACCCACTGGGTTCTTATTATGTTATTAGATTTATCGATCGATGACAAAGTTTTCTGCAATCCTACGTCAAATTTTCTACAACGAAGAGAATGGAGTAGGAGTGACAGTTCCATATCACCCTCCGATCTTGACCTATTCACATTGTTGAAATTTCAGTTAACTTTATTGGGAGGTACATATACCACAATCTTCCAAGCAGAAATGATGGCCATACAGTTGGGAGTCAAGAAGCTGCAAAAACGATCCCTGACAAACCTTTTCAGATAGCCAGGCTACCCTGAAAGCACTGAGCTCCAAATGGGTTGACTCACGACTCGTATGAAACTCTATACATCTCCTCAATGAACTTGGGGCAAGGAACAAAGTAACCTTGATTCCCAGACGTTCGGAAACAGAGAAGTTGCACTTTCTTACTACTTTTCTCATTTCTACTTCAGAGCTAGTTACGGAATTCTATTCTGGGGATGTTCTGCATACACTATAAGGGTTTTTCGCCTTCAAAAAACGCTGTTTGAGGAGCACAGCTGGTGTATCTAGGCTTGTCCCATGCAAGCAGATCTTTCAACATAAGCGTATCTTAACATTACCTTCGATTTGTATCATGAATGTATTAATATTTGTTAAATCAAACCCAGAACGTTTCACCCCAAACAAGCACTTTCGCAGCTATGATACTAGGCATGGTTCGGATAACAGTTACATTGATATCTCAGTTTGATTTTTAAAGTTTAATTTTTAATAATTGTCCCTTTCTTGATGATATCACTATACACTTTTTTTATGGTAATCTTAAGCGCTGCTATCAGATTGACTTATCCTATACTATTCTTGTAGTCTATCATCATAGTCACAATGTCTTAACAGACGTGTTGTGAACTCGTAAAATGCGTTTACTCATTTTACGAGTTTCTCTTGGGATATCTTTAAGATCTTTAATGCAGTAGTTTCCCATTTGCTTTCTGCATCCTCATGCCGTTGACCAGATGTATCTACTGGTTCATCCGCCTTTAGGGGCAATTTCTCACCCCAAGGACAAGAAGGTGTCCTGACTCTTCTCAACTCGTCCACCCGAAGCTGTTGGTTGAGAAGAGGTTACTGCTTATACCGACAGTAGTTCGGTTCCTTTTAGTCGCCTTTTACAACACGCAGGATATACGATGGGAGATATTTTAACCCGCCCCCACACGGGGGCTTGTAGTCTAAGGGATCAATAAATTACTATTACTATTCACCCATCTCTCATCTGGAACCTACCGACTTCAAGCAAGTTTCACCTGATACGAACATCCCCTTTGCCAATAGGTGTGGTTTGTAAAGTGAACTCTAAACAGGTGTACGCCACAATAGGGTCGCAGTCAGGTCGCAGTGGAAGGAGGTTATCACCCCTCTCCTCTCACAATCAACCTGACCTCAAACGTAACCTACTGTCAAGTTGTTTATTAATTTCACTATTTTTCATGTTTTCCGGCATGCATTCATTACACACATCAACGCCTACAAAACTAATGATAAACAAGCTATTATGTAATGACGCCCAGAACATGTGTATCATGATATGGCTATCAGGTGCGTTAAATTGAATTAACAGATAGTTAATACAGTCATTAGAGCAAGTAACTCATATATGTATACCTCATGACATTTTGGGGCTTCGTTTTCAGTCATCCATTCGGAATTTAGGGCTTTGGATATCATGACACGATCTCTAAAAATCATAAACGTTTTCCATCCTTGCCACGGTAATAATACTGTGTAAAAATTTCATTCAAATCAATCCAATAGTTTCCACGAAACACAATACAGAAAATCTGATCTGGCACGAATACGTCGCGTCAATTGCAACAGCTGCTGAAAAAGCTTGGGTACCTATTTAGAGCCCGTAAGTATTTCTCACCATGTAACCTCCTCACGCTATATAAAACCCAAATAAGACCTTGCCTGGAGTATTGCTCTCATGTCTGGGGAGCTGCTGCCCCTACTACCCTGCCTATACTACATGCCGTCCAGAGAAGAGCAATTCGATTAATTGGCGATCCGGCCTTATCGCGCCACCTTTAGTCACTTTCTCACCGGCGTGTTGTTGGTGACCTCTCACTCTTCTACCGATATTCCATCGGAATCTGCTCCTCTGAGCTATCCTCTATCGTTCCGCTTTCACTGCTCCTATCAGAGGTACCCGTGCGACCGCTGCATGTCACTAAGACGGTCGTTCTTCATACATCAAGAACCGAGCGGTACAACCGCACATTTATTCCCAGGGTGTCCAAGGCTTGGAATGGAGATGTAGGAGATGTATTTATTGGGCCTGTGGGTATTGGCCAATTCAAATCCCGCGCTAACAAACTTCCCCTAACATAACCCTTCCACAGCAGCCGCGGTACTCTGGTATTTAGGCTCTGCCTGCGCGGTCTGCTCGGTTATAAAAAAAAAATACAGAACGATCTAAAGCAATATTCGTATTTAGCGAATTCTGAGTACCTTGGTTTCTGTAATAGGCAATGCAATGGTCGGATGAACCTAAAAAGGTATATCATGTCCCTAGGTTTCCTAGGTCCCTAGGTTTCTTTTAGAGGTTAGTGGACAGCCTATTATGAATACAACAAATTTTTCAGTTTTACAACCGCCAACCCCCCAACCACTCCAATTTCACCCCCACCCAAAAGAAAGTAGAAAATGATCAGGAACACCTGAAACGCCTAAAGCCCAAGTTTGGGGAATATTTAATCTTTTTTGTTTTTTGCTAATTACCTACTGCGCGCCCACAGCATATCGCTGCCCAAATTTCATCACAATCCATGCAAAGGTTACTGAGATTACGAGGCTAGAAGAACGCCAACAGACAGACAGACCGACGGAAATGAGTGACGTGGATTTTCGCTATGTAGACATCATAAAACGGCAAAAAAAACGTATTATCTAAAAATCGAAAAATTTTGCGATCACAATACTCCTCTCACCTATCGGTGTGGGAAGTAAACAGAAGTATTGAAAAAATCGACAAATCAACAATTTGATAAAGCGAAAATAAATAAATCAAAATTAAAAATGAGAAATTTGAAAACCGAAACAGACAGAGCTTGGACTTCCCTTTATAATCTGTTCATTTGGTTGTACAATGTTCAAGATATTATACATACGATCAATAAAAATACTAGATAAATACCGTTTCCCGTTTCCTTTGAGATATTGACCTCCTTCTCTTTTTCTACGATCTGATTTCATGAGAACGTACCAATTTGTCGTATGAAGTATGTGAAAGGAAGTCTGTGAATCCCGGTGGGTTTCTATATCACGTTTCGCCTAATCGATATCGTTATTATGCTTTTCCTGCAGTCGTACACAGCTGAATGTATACGGTTTCAGGAAAACCGGAGCTAAATCAATGTAAAAGCAGACAAACCGCGAGTTCGTTTGCACGCCTCGATTCTTCCACAGTTACGATCTATGGTAACTCGCTGTGACTGCAGGGTCTTTGACCAGATTCTGTCTTATTGATATAACTGATTCACTGTACGAGCACAATCATCTGTGAAATTGTCACGTTCTTTGTATAGACGGCTACGAGTTTCAATAAAGGTGCTGACCCACATAGCACTGGATATTCTATGAATATTCTCTAATAAATCTCCTATATGTTCCATGAATATTCAGTAGAATCATAGAATATTCGTTATTTATCTTGATTATTCTGGATTATTAAAATAATATTCTTGATAGAGTATTATTATTTTATCCACTTAGGATAATCAGTGATTATTCGTTTGATGTCTGAATTATTCCAGAATATACCAGAAATATTCTTCCTAGAATATTATTTTAATAATCTACTAAGAACAAGATGTAGCTATTTTCTGACGAACATTTAGTAATATTTGTAATAGAAATATCTGTATGTAAGCAAATATTCAATATGAGGTATTATTAATTTATATTTGCACGTTTCTCAGTGAATTAAAAAAAACCTTCATTTGTGGTGTCGTCAGTTGTCAATCTTGTGTGGTTGTCACTCTATTCTTCGCTTCAAGTGATGTGGGCATTTTAGCAATGGGTCTATACCACATTTTTTGTTTATTGGCTTAAACGAATCCTGACACCACGTAGATGCCATAACTAATTTTACAAAATTTTTCGATCGTATTTATAACCGAAAAAAATTGCTCTAAATATTGAATTTTTTGAATTCATACACTTCCCGCCCAGGTCGTGACGTCACCTGTAGGGAACCAATAAGAGCTCACTGGTATAAAACAATAGCATCCGCTCGTAGTCATCGGACCACGGAAGGACGCTTCTCATTGGATCCCTACAGGTGACGTCATCATCGGCTATTTCAAATTACAGTACAATCTTCTTTTTAGTGTTATTCTCATTTGGATCAAGTTTTCTGCTGACTTTTTTCACTAAACGGTCCTATGTATCATCAAAAATAATACCGCAGTAAATAAATTGATCAATTTGAGATCACGGTATAGGCCCATTCACGAATTCACGAGTTTTATTCCTGGAGGCCTGCATTTATACCCAATTTTGTACAATAAAGTTGTTGGTTGTTATAAAGTGTGTGACAGTGTTCCAAATTATGGTCACCTACTATGGTGTATGGTTCATTATATAATGTGAGTAGAATTTTGAGTTTAAATGCAACAAGTTTACATTTTTACCACCATTTTTACACTTTATTTAAGCATCTAGACTGAGATGTCTAACCACTTAACTTTTGTGACCATCTGCCACTAGTAGGTGCCATTACTTTTGGAACAGTATCCATAATTCCCTAAAAATGTTTCATATATGAGGTAATTTAGACAAAATGTTCCTAGAATATTCAAAAACATTCTACCACGATTGTTCATGTAATATCCGTGCGGAATATTCGGCAGAATATTCTAGGAATATAGCGTGTTTTTCCCATTTCGAACGTTTACAGAATATTCTGTAAATATTCTAATTATCCATGGAATTTTCTCAGAATATTCATAATATCTGTAGCGAATGTGAACAGAATATTCTCACATCATCCAGTGCTATGTGGGGAGGAACTGAGTAGGGAACTTGCCAATTTGTTTTTTGTATCAATAATATGGCTCAGTTATACCTAAAAGAATCATTCCCCAATTATTATTCCTTGAAAGTTAAAAATAACGTTGTTACAGGGCGCAATGGAAGAGCGTTTGAAACTACCTGTTTTGCGCGCAATACCCGGTGACGTCACGGCATATAACAGTCGCTGATACGAGGTCGATTCCCAGACGATAGATCCACTGATTCGTTTATTTGGACGCTTGTTTACATATCTGGTGCATTTCATCCCTATTTTTTTTTACGGTCAACCTCCCGCAAAGGCTGAAAATCTGGCGCTTCAGAAGAGCTGCGAGAGGATAAGTGTCGGTGCACGTTAGATTTGAAACGCTGCAGGTTGTAGCCGTCGGGAAACAAATTCCCCGGCAGCTCATTGCTCAGCGTCCAAGTTTTCCAAAAGAAGGAATGCTGGAGGAGACTGGTTCGGGGAGTAGGGACCTCGACCTGGTAAGGATGAGCTCGCAGAGCCTCTCTAGTGCTCCTCGTTCGGACGGCCTTTGGTGTTATTATCTAGGAGAGCTCACTCGAACATCTTCCGTGATAGAATCTGTAAAACAGCCACCCTTCTTCGATGTTCCAGGCTGTGGAGGTCCTTTGTGAGATTGGGCGTATCGATTACTGTGATTGCTTTCTTCTGAGTAGTGTCCAGAAGCTTTAGGGAGTGCTTCGGAGCAGAACCCCACGCATGGGAGCGATACTCCAACGATGGTCGGATCTGTGCCTATACTAGGTTCAAGAGTCCTTGAACCTGTAGACATAGGATGGGCAGGACTCAAGATTTCACTTTTACGATCAGAGCTGGACTTCAGAAGTAGATAAATATGTAAGCACCAGTTCAGGTTAAGGGAGTTTTAAATAAAAGAAAGCTGAATGAATGACCACGCCTTTACTTCAACATTACTTTTACAGTGTATATTTCAACAGTATACGGTTCTAACCAATAAATCAGTGTGTACTTACTGCTATTCTGAGTTACAGCCAACAGTATACAATAATTGCACACGCAAGAATACCTTCACCCTCCACACATAAACATAAACAGCCGACAACTCCTCAAACGGTACGTCCTGTACGACGGATCCAAACAATCTCCCTACCGGCGCAACGCGCAACTGTCACCCGATAGCGGGCAGTACACAAAAAATAGCTCGCCCAAAGACGTTAGACGTCAGGAATAGACAACTAAATAACCGAACACCAGGATAAACGGTAAGAAAGCTAACAGATAGATAAGGTGAGGTCCGGTTGTAGGCCTATACAATGTGTTCCACAATCATGTCGATAAAATTTGAGGAATGAAAATACAATTAAGTTATCGAGAAAAAATGCGAAAAAAAAAGGGGTCAACCTTTTGATTAATTTTTTATTACACTTTCAATTTCTGTATCACGACTCCATGGGTTCGCGCAGTTGTAGCGCCATAGCTTGATTATTTATTGACCGATTCGCGACATTTTGGACTCATTTTATAGGAGAATGACTGGGCATATCGACTAAAGCAAAAAAGATAATACCTGACAATTTCTGAGGCTAAAAAAATTCACCAAACTGAAAAAAAATTTTTTTGAAGTGCACTTATTTGGGTTATTTACAAATAATTTGAAAAAAGCCGTATTATTGCCTATTTATTAAGACATTTTAATGTTGATGAATGAATGAATAGGCCTTTTTGTATTATGACTTCTGTATCACAGCGCTATGTGTTCGCGCAGTTGTAACGCCATATCTTGATTATTTATCGAGCGATTCACAAGTTTTTGGACCCATTTTATAGGGGAATGACTAGAGATATCAACTAAGTCAAACAAATAATATCCGACAATTTCTAATGCTAAAAAAATCCACCAAACTTAAAAAAAATTTGTAATGCACTTGCCTATTTCGTCGATGATTTTAGTGCTACGTAAACAAATTGCGTGTCGTTAGACAGGAAACATCCTGATAAACATCAAATTGTGTTTATAAATAGCCACTAATATGGCTTTTTTCCAAATTATTTGCAAGTAACAAAAACAAGTGTATTACACAATTTTTTTTTAAGTTTGGTGGATTTTTTTAGCCTTAGAAATTGTCGGATATTATTTTTTTGCCTTAGTTGATATGCCCAGTCATTTCCCTATAAAATGGGTCCAAAAACTTGTGAATCGCTCGATAAATAATCAAGATATGGCGTTACAACTGCGTGAACACATGGCGCTGTGATACAGAAGTCATATTACAAAAAGGCCTATTCTGTCGAAAATGTTGGTGTTACATACACGAATTGCATGTGGTTAGACAGGAAATATCCTGCTAAATATTAAAATGTCTTAATAAGTAGGCACTAATACGGCTTTTTTTCAAATTATTTTGTAAGTAACCCAAATAAGTGCATTTCAAAACATTTTTTTTTCAGTTTGGTGAATTTTTTTAGCCTTAGAAATTGTCAGTTATTATCTTTTTTTGCTTTAATTGATATGCCCGGTCATTCTTCTATAAAATGAGTCCAAAATGTTGTGAATCGGTCGATAAATAATCAAGCTTTGGCGCTACAACTGCGCGAACCCATGGAGTCGTGATACAGAAATTGAAAATGTAATAAAAAATTCATTAAATGTTGACCCCTTTTTTTTCGCATTTTTTCTTGATAACTTTAATTGTATTTTCATACCTCAAACACATTGTATATGCAGTGGTTACGCTAGCCACCAGAAAAGCTATCTCCTTTCATACACTCAAGGCAATTGGAAAATTTGGGACAGTAAGCAGCTCAATAACTGGTGAGTTTTTATGTAGGTCTATGTCTGTACATTCAACGCAAATTAGACTCTACATCACACGTACTCATTCCTTGCCCGTGATTCATGAATTTTCCTTACAATATGAATTAAAATGCGCGATGTATCTGTTAATCTTTTGCATTGTACTTCCTTTATAGTTAATTGTTCTGTTTCCCAAGAAACTGGTAATTACCAGAGATTCGTTTTTTAATATACTAACATTGTTCCGACGTGATATCTAGGTTACTGCAAGCAAATCATATTCCTTTTGCAACCATTTCTATGTGAATTTGCTGAAATAAATGGTTGATGTTATTGCGATACAGTTCCAAAAAAAAAATGTTTCTATTGATTGTGAAATATGTTTACACATCACATTAACAGATTAGACATTATTATAACCTACTGTTCTTGTTTACTTAACACTTGATTTTTTCGGCGGAAAACGCAGGTGAGATCGTTAGCTCACTTTACGAGGTATGATAAACATGTATTTTAGTCAGTGTCATTTATACTCACCGCACTGTCATGTGGGTCGGAAAAAGTTAGTTATCGCGTATTATACAGGGTGCCCTGAATTTCCTTGACACGTGATATTCTTGTAACAAAAAAAAAGTTCGAACGAAAACTGAGTGGAATGTTTGAAACTACTACAGGGTCAATCATACCTTGCTTTCAAAACATTTTTTTTATAAATAACTAATAAATATAAAAACAATTCAAACTTTGTTTTTAGGCGTCTTAGGGGTTCCTGATCATTTTCAATTTTTTTTTGGGTAGGGTGAAATCGGGGCGGTTGGGGGGTGGGGGGTAGTAAAACTGAAAAATTTGTTGTATTCATAATAGTCCGTCTATTGACCTGTAGAAGAAATACCTAGCGGCATATTAGACTTTTTTAGGTAGTATAGTATAGCGTTTATTGTAAATATAAAATAAATAAAATACAATAAACAACAAGTGACCCAAAAAAAGTTAAAAACTTGTGCCTGGGTATAAGTAATTATTATAAAATGGAAACAACAAATAAGGGCTAATTCAGGAATATTTATATTTAAATATCATGTATTCCATATATATCAGTAATAATAGGTATTGCATATGTCTACAAGTTGGTGAATTTTAATGCGCTTATTATTTACTATCCATTGTTTTAAACCATACTTGAATGAATTTAAAGGCACTAGACATTTTATGCTTTCTGGTATCTCATTGTATAGTCTTGGAGCAAGAAATGTATGACATCGTAATAAAGTATTTTTTCTTGCTTTTGGTACAACATTACATGCATATCTTATGTCATATTTATGTTCGTGTTTTGTCAAGTTTGATTTATTTTTATATTGGTAAATACCTAATGACATGAAAAATGTTTGGCGGATATCTAGAATTTTTGTTTTAGAAAATAACAAGTCACTAGGATATGTACATTTCACTTTATATAAAATTTTTATTAAACGTTTTTGTATAATTTCTATTGCTTTTATATTATTTTTACATGCTGCGTCCCACCCCACAATACAATATCGTATATGACTATGAACAAGTGCTTCGTATACAATGATCATCTGTTCATAGGTAAGTATAGTGGAAAGGAGTTTAAATTTGCTTATAACGTAACGAATCTTTTTGACAACATATTCGGTATGCTCTGTCCATCCGAACATTGGCTTGCCTATTACAGAAACCAATTTTGTGATCTGTACATACGAGTTTTGCTATATTTCGTTCTATGTATATTACGTAAAGCGAAAATTATTGAATTGATGTTAATAAAATTTTGACACAGAATTTATTACCGCTGCGAGAATGGAAAACGACTCTGTTTTTGAAAAACCGTGTCAGTGGCGGCGCAGAAATAATCAAAAAAACAAAAACATAAAATTAGCTCAAACTTCGTTTTTAGACGGGTTGGAGGCTCTTGATCGTTTCGCATTGTCCAGTGCAAGCATGTAGAAAAAAACTGAGGCGCCCTAGTTCCTAAGGAGGGAGTCGCAAGAAACTATTTACGAGGGTTTTTGTGTTGGATGTTGTTTTTGCGGGCGGATGGGCGATAATTTAGTTGCAAGGGGATTTTAGACTATAGCTTCATGCAATGGGAAATAATAAAATGGTATCATCATTATGTGTGGGAAGTACTGAGTCAATCAACTTGACTCCATTTTTTTTTTCTAAAAATGTCAGTATTTTCTATCTATCGGTGTGGAAGGTAAAACAAGCTTTTGATGAATATTTCTCTTTAGTCGCCAGCCTTGACAGTTCGTCTGTTTTCCGTAGATAGTGGTCTTGTTAGATATACCTTGTATCTCGGGAAAACTAATGATATAGAATTACAAGTGTGTAATAAATGAGTCATTCACCATTATTATCTGACTAATAATCACGAAATGCAGTTACGTGTTTTCGTGGAAATAACGCACGTTGTTTGGAACCAGCGGTTTCGTATGTCTGACCTAGTTAAAAAGGCGTTTATTTGGGACAATTATAAAAAGTGTCACACCTAATAAACAATACAGGTGCGTTATTTATCAGAATGAGGATAGGTACGAGAATATAGTTTAATAAATGTTATGATTACTTTTCTAACAGTGGTAAATAAAACAACAGTCACTTGCTAATATACGACATAGAATATAGAAAACAGAACACGTCTGGTACTTATAGTGAACTGGCTAACGCTTGGTTAGAGAGAAATGACTGCAGGTAAGCTAAAAGATTCATAGCAGGCCCTAATGAGAAAACGCTATGGCTTCTGAATAAAGGCAGAGAGACGCTCAACCTTTTGGTGGGGGTTCTCACTGGGTATTGCAGGCTGAATAGACATTTGTCACTCATGAGAGTGGTAGGGAACCAAATGTGCTCCAGATGCTGGGAAGAGGACGAGACAGCGTTCCCCTTTCTGGGGAGATGTGCTGTGCATCGCTACCCCAGGGTTCAGATATTCGGCACAATGGAGTTTGGGGAGGAGTTGGACATACTGATTTTCGTCAAGTAGTAGGTTCGACAACGACCTTTCTTGGACATAGGCTTTAGTGTTGGTTCAGTGGGATTGTTAAAAAAGGCCAAAGACAGCCTACTTGTCTGGTTTCGCCTCCCCATCACTACTACTACTAACAGTTTAAAAGTACGAAGGTCATTAAAGAGACGGTATGCCCTATATAGCGTACAAGTGTTTCCACGTAGAAACAAGAGGCGCACGCAAAGGCTCCCTATCGATTTATTCAAAACATTCTTACCTTTCGTATCTGTGCGTAATTAGTATATTAGAGTACAAGTGGATACACATACATACATACATGCATACATTCATACGAACTACAAGGCTCTTTAAAGCATGGGTGAGTTTTCGGACATGACATTTGAATAATTAATTTCTATTAAACGTCAAACTTTAAATCAAAGGTTACATCACCTACACTAAACATCAGACCACAGCATAATAAACAACCAGCACAATAACTCAAGTTGGCGGAAATTACACGCGCATCCCCACTTTTGGATGATTTTTTTGTAGGGATGGTAACGGTACTTCGATACTTCTGCACTTATATCGAGTATTTTTATCTTAGAAACTTTTTGAGGCATTCCAAGCTGGTATCGATACTTTTGTATCGGTATCGAAAATAATTATATAATTATTGAGGGGTGTAATCAGTTGCACAAAATGCTGTGTACGAACCAAGCGCGCCTATTTGGCTAGAAAATATCGAGTTGGTACCGGTATCGATATTTTCATTTTCGCATCTCTACCCAAATCACAGCCGTAAAATCATCCATAAACCTTCCCAAGGTCAAATTTTGTGGGAACCATTTTTGTATAGGAAATCCTCAAGAGATATTATGCTGGTTGTTTATTATGCTGTAATAAAACTCTTCAGTCTCATTTTTAACATGTTTTTATTAGCTTTACCTGTATGCTTGTTAGTTTTTGAGTTTGTAACTCTCCCTTAGATTAAGAGGTCTGACCGAACATGAACGTTCCAACCACAGCTTAGTAAACAACCAGCACAATAACTCAAGATGGCGAAAATTATACGCGCATCTCCACTTTTGGAGGGTTTTTTATAGGGATGCTAACGATACTTCGATACTTCTGCACTAATATTGAGTATTTTTGTCATCGATACTTTTTGAGGCATTCCAAGCTGGTATTGGTACTTTTGTATCGGTATCAAAAATAATTATTGAAGAGTGTAATCAGTTGCACAAAATGCTCTGTACGAACCAAACGCGCCTATTTGGCTAGAAAATATCGAGTTGGTACCGGTATCGATATTTTCACAGCCGTAAAATCATCCATAAACCCTCCCAAGGTCAAATTTTGTAGGAATCATTTCTATATAGGAAATCCTCAGAGATATTATGCTGTTTGTTTTATATGCTGTGGTTCCAACTTTGCCTCAAAAATGATTTTGACGGCTTCAAATCCGTCTATAAATATTGATCAAAAACAATTATTGGTCATCCTTTACACATTTTTATTAAAAAACACGCTTTAATGATAAAGCTAATTAAAAAATGAAAATGAATATATTTAAAAAACTAAATAGCACGATTTTAAAGAACATCGGGTTAAACAGTTAAAAATAATTTTAAAATAAGCATAAAACAATAACAAACGAAAAAGACTAGTATAATTGTGACAAAAGCGTGAACGCTTTGTGCCACATTATTTATAAATCTAGCGCTCGATACTTTTTTCACAGTCATACCAGTATTTTTAGTTTATTATTGTATTAAGCTTATTTAAAAAATTATTTTTAACATTTTGGACCAGTATTTTTAGTTTTCTTAACCTTTATTTATATGCGTTATAAAGCTCTACCATTGAAAGAGGTTTGTAGCAGCAGTGGTTTTGTTATAAACTGATATCCAGGTATGACAGATATCATAATGTTATTAAATATCGATTATTTTGTCTGCTATCCACCAATCCAGCTATATATCTTATCTGATCTAATACGGGGAAAGGAGTTGATAAGTCCACCCCAGCACAATACTTACTTTTTTAAAAGGTCATTCTCATATTGTATATATATAATTTGTATAATATGCTGCCCTCAGGATTTAAGAGATTTTTAGTCGAAACCTTTAAACGACGGGTCCGAACATTTATAGTTGAAAATGCCATTTTTTGAATAATTATGTTCTATTATCCTCGCTATTATCTTATATAATTTATGTATATCAACTATCTTAAATAATAATTATTAATAGGTATGTATATTATTACGATTATGTATATTTGAATAACATTTTTCTAGCAAAATTTGCTATGGGAGTAGGTCTTTCATGAAGCGGATTTATTTAGTCACTGATCTATTATATGTTTATTTGCGCAGTAGAAATGTGTACCTACAGATTTTGCAATGAAAATTAGTCATTTCGGCAGATTTTTCAATCAATAAATTTAGACACTTGTTGAATTATTGTTCCTTAAATGGGATCAGAGGTAGCTGAGGTCATAATATTGTGTTTAATAGATGCAATGTAACTGAGGCGCTACAGTTGAATGATTCAAATTTTAGAAATACCGTGAAAAATACCATGGAAATACGTTATGAAATCCTGTTTAGTTGGTAGTTAATAGAGTTAGGTAATGTAAAAATGGTTGAGTGGAAGAGCACTGCTATAGTGAACTCCGCCATTTGAGGTATATTTGTATATGCTTCAATAAAGGCTATTATGGTTTTTAAAACAAAAAAGTGCAGCCCGGGCTCCGACACACCGGGCTGCTGTTCCATTACCCAATGACTACTCCTCACACCGTGAGGTGAGCAATCACTGGGTCCGCGAATCGTGCGCCCTAAGTAGACGAAGGGACCCAAGGATGACTGCCTTCTGCATTCTGGCGGCTAAGATGTGCGCCGCCACACGGCACACCGGTATTTTGCGCAGTGCAGAGAGCAGCGTATTCCTCATTCCACCTAGGGATCCAATGACCATAACCAGCAGACTTACAGTGTAGTCTGGCCAGAGCCTGCGAAGTTGTCCGAGCAACTCCTGATATTTGGTCCGCTTTTCCTCCTCCTTAGAGACGATGTTCACCTCGGCAGGCGCCGAAAACTCAATAACGAACATCGTCTTCTGTTGGTGGTCGAGAAGGACTATGTCGGGCTTGTTTGCCTGTACAAGCTCGAGCGTGGGGAACGAGTAGTTCCAGTAAATCCGGCATCTCTCGTTCTCCACAACGGACTCTATATCCCCTGGAGCGTATGGCAGCACCGGTGTCTCATCGATACCGTATGAGTGCCTCAAATGATAGTAGAGCACTCGTAGAGCCGCGTTGTGCCGATGGACGTAAGCCGTCCCAGCGTACGTCTTACACGCCGACAAGAGATGCATAAGCGTCTCTGGCGCCTGTCGGCAAGCTCTACAAAGGGTGTCGGGTACATCTACACCCATAACCCTTTTACGGTACACCAAGGTGTTGAAGACACCGTCTTGGCAAGCCATTATAAAGCCCTCAGTCTCCGACTTCAACCCACTAGACCTTAGGAAAGAGAAGGTCAACTGCTCAGACAAGCCATGCTCTTCCAGATGTTTGTAGAAGATTCCATGCATTGGCTTATCTTTATGAAGTCTTAAAAGGAAGTCGACTTCGGCAGTTTTAAGGTGGGATTTTAATTCTGCGGGAGCAAGTTCCGTAATGGACTGCTGACACCTCCGCTTGAAGTCGAGTGTGAGGCTGAGCTCCTCGGCTGCTCGTTTCGCTGCGCTAAAAAGAAAGGCTCCTTTTCCCGCATTCTCGTGCTCTCGCACAAAGCGGATCAGGGGATCGGTGCTGTTCGTTACATAGCAGGCAGTGGCCAGCACTACTCTGTTGTGCAGACGCTCCAAACTCAATAGTCCACGCCCTCCCAGGTGTCGCGGGAGGTATATTCGCGGGACAGAGGACTTAGGATGCAGGCTTCTCTCCATATTCATCCTTTTGCGGGTCTTCGTGTCGATTTCCTTCAGCTCGTTCACTTTCCAGTGTATAGCACCAAAGGTGTATAATAACAATGGGACCGCAAGCATGTTTGTGGCAGCGACTTTGTTCTTGCCGGACAGTTCTGACGACCAGATCTGCCGGAGTCGGTGCAAATACTTGCGGCGGAGACACTCTTTAACCAATGCTGCCTCTTGGACATGACGCTGCGCCACTCCAAGGTAGGTATAAGTATCTCCGGCATGCAGTTGTCGCAAGATGCTCCCATCAACGAGCTGTTCCTCATCTCCACTATCTCCGCTTCGTCCTTTCTTGAGATGAACCAATGCACATTTGTCTGTCCCGAACTCCATGCCGATAGCATGACTGTACTCCTGCACCACCCTCAGCGATTGTTGTAGTTCGCGTTGGCCGGAGGCATAAAGTTTTAGGTCATCCATATAAAACAGATGGGTGACCTTGTGCCTCCGGTTATTGGGCGTGCCACAGCTGTATCCTTTAGTATTTCTCAGCGCTATGGACAGAGGCAAAAGTGAGATGCAAAAGAGCAAGGGACTCAAGGAGTCTCCTTGGAAGACACCTCTTTTCAATGACACCAACTCTGTCTGAACCCGAGTTTCACCTGATGTTATGGTAAACCGGGTCTTCCAGAGCGGCATCAGTTGTTTGATGCATCCCACTATCTGATTATCCACCGAAAGACATTCCAACAGCCGTACAATGAGGTCATGAGACGTGCTGTCGAATGCCTTGCGATAGTCAATCCAGGCCATAGAAAGGTTTCGCTTGCACTGCACAGAGTCCTGCGTGACACATCGGTCAATCAACAGGTTCTCCTTGCAGCCAGCTACTCCTTTCTTTGACCCTCTCTGTTCATACACGTCGAGAAATACAGGATTCACAGCTTGAAGGATACGCATGTACAAGATTCTGGTGAAGAGCTTGTAACACGCGTTCAGACATGTTATTGGCCTGTAGTTTTTGGGATCAGACAAATCTCCGGTCTTCGGGAGAAGCACGGTTCGACCCTCGACAAACCAAGCCGGAATTGGCTGCTCCTGATTTAGCCACGAGTTAAAAACTCTAGCTAAATGCCGGTGGCAACTGGGGAATTTTTTCCACCAGTAGGTGTTTATGCCATCCGGGCCAGGAGCTGCGAAATTCTTTGCGCCTCGTAAGGCGTCAAGAATTTCTTCCGTGTTTATCGGGTGACGCAGTACATTCAAGTTAGGAGTCCTCCTACAAACGGACTCGAACTGCGCCAAGGCCGGAGTGTCTGCTGAGAGAGGTTTGGGTTGTTCGTAAATGTCCCTCCAAAAGGCCTCCACGCGATCAGCAGTTGGCGGCTGCTCTATGGCTGGAGGCGGCTGTTGGAAAAGGCGAGAAGGTCTTTCGTAGAACATTCTGTTCTGCTCCAGACCTCTCGCCCGCGCCACCAACGATCGCTTAGCAGCAATTAGCATCCGTATCCTGTCAAGACAGTGTTGCTTGACAACAACCAGTACCGCTTGACTGAGTGTATGATGGTCGCGCCTCAACCCGTAGGCTATCTGGCGCACTCGGCGCGTAAAAGGCTTCCCAGCCGCTCTATATTCCATCACACACTGGATACGGGATGCTTCCTGGCGAGCCAACTGGATTTTCGCTTCCATTTGGCGCACCCGTCTCTGTGCTCTCTCAACAGGAGAGTCTCTCACTCTCCCCTGTCTAGCTAGCCTCAGAGCCGCAGCGTAAATTTCGCAATTGATGCTCCAAATGTCAGAGGCCTCCGATAGACGTTCACCAACAACCTCATCCTCTCTCTTTAAATCTGCCAGCTTCAAGGACCTTCCGTTGCTATGCAAGGCCCTTCGGTCCCTGAAATCCCCAGGTGAGACGACTTGGTCGATTTCCCTCTCAGCGGGCCTTACCGGCGAACTTTCAGCCTGGTTAACAGGCCTTCCGTCCGCCGAAGGGGCAGGCTGAGCTGGAGCACGAACATATCCCTGCCTCCGGAGGTACGATACATAATCTCGCAAATTCTGAGAGGTAAGCGTGCTATGCTCTGGGTGCATTTCACACCACCTCTCATACATGCGGGACATGTATCCCCTACGGCGCGGGCTACTGCTCTCGTAGCAGCTCAGCAGGTCATCCTTGAGCTCCGTCGTCCACCTAAAACGGTCCATGTTATTGCGGGGGTCGTCATCAGGGCAAATCGAAGCACCGCCACCTTGCCCAACGCCGGCTTCCGAAACCGGCTCGGTGTGGGTGCTTTTCCTTCGAGGTGGTCGAACCCGAAGATAGGGCCCGTCAGGTGGTTAGCCTTAGAGCCCGCAGCCGACATTTCCGGAGGCAGCCATCCAAATTGCCTCCAGAGGATGGACCTGTGAAGGTTGCCGACCGACTTGCATCCTTTGGCTTCGGTATACCCCTCGGTGTCGCCACGCACCGAATAGCCTGTTGATGTTGGGCGGCTTCCTGGGGGTTTATGAAAACAGCCGCTTCTAACATGAAGAACAGACGCTGTCGGAGTACCGCTCCTCACATGGAGATCCGTCGTGTCCTATTAATTGTGGAATAGCCGATCCTCTGGATGCAGACGCTATTCCACTGTGCTAGTTTTGGTCCGCCCCGGGTATTTCATTTCCCCGGTACCACCCATATCTGGGAGGCATTCCCCTATCCGCCACCTTGGGGAGGCGCCACTGAGAGGATCTAGCAACCCCTCGCGGGGTTATTATTATTATTATTATTCACAACTCATGTAGTACACACACAACGGATCAAATGCCATTAAATAAAGGTCTAATTTATTTCAATAAATGAGGCCTTACCGTGGCGCTTTGACCTGTTGATGCACTTTCCGACTGCCGAAGTCAATTAAAATCGCTACGATTTAATATAATGGACTCATTGACCGTTTCCGCTTATTAAAACACCCATTCATTTGGAGTAATTAGTCAATTTTTCCGCTTATGGTTCACGGTTGCGGCAGTTATGAATGAATTACACGAAGATGCTCAAGATTTCTCACTTTCAGATGAAAACGATTTCTTAGAGAGGAAAACGGAGCCAAGGTGTTTCACTCAGTACTTGCATGCGATCAGTTTTTTATAATAGGATATATCAGCATTATCAGTATACACGATTTGCAAAGTTGGATCTGGAGTGCGAAATCTCCGATGTAACTAACAGAGAAGGAACACATATAGACCAGGGTCGATAATTTTTGAAACCAAAAAAAATTACAGTAGGATGAAACCCATTAGAAAAAGAGGGGAATATGATAAGAATGAAAGGAAAAATAAATTACGGTCGATTCGAGATCGGGAAGTGGGAGGGGGTGAGTTTTTAAGGGTAGAAAATGGTTTATCTTGATTTCTGACAAATCTACACGTCCTATGGAAAAAAGTTGAATGGCAAAGTTGTAGGTAATAAAAAGGTCTATAACTTTTGTATTTTCAATTTTTTCACATAACCTCAAAATTTTGGTAAAAAATTCAAAAAACCAAGTTTTTGGTTTTTTGTTTTTATCTTTTTTTTTTTTTACTTCTGTGTCATCGGCATCAAACAAAAAATTTTTTTTACGAAATTTGGTGAAAACTTACCTTGCTATGTCCAAGATACACTGTAATTTATTTGTTTTAAAATATTCATTTTTTCGCCTTATTTTAACTTAATATCAAAAATGCACCCCAATTTTCAATCGAAAATTCTCGCGTCAAAACATCAGCTTTTTTCAAAAAGTTTGGGAGCTTTTTATTCGGTGGAGCCTTTATTTTCTGACGGTGTAAAAAAAATATACATTACTATGGAAAATCTTCTCAGAAAATGCAAAAAACTGAAAAAAACTCAAATTCGTAATTTTTTTTACTCACTATGTACAATTTCATCAAAAAAATGTGATTGCTGCAATTTTTTTATTTGAAACGTTTATTAATTAAATTCGAATTACATTTATATCATAGAAAATTTCAAAAAATATAAATATACATGTAAATCGCACTATTGAATTTAGATACTTAATTCTGATTACGTTATTCATTATATTTTTTTTCGAAAACGTTAATCTTGTCATTTATAAATATCTTATCTGAAATTCCCATTAGTTATTCATTAGTTTTTGTCTCTTTGAAGGCATTTCTTCATCGTTAGATTCGATAAACCTTTCTATCTCTAGTTGATCGTCGAAATCTTCAAGGCAATCATCTTCGTCTCCAATATTATTTCCAGTCTGGCTCTCAACTGTATCGTGTATCATAGCGCATTTGAGTTAACGCATTGCGTTGATACAAGGAAGTGCGCCAGCGTTATAGTATCAGCGTATTTAATTTGTCTGCGTTACCCATGACCACTGACTAACGGTTTTACAGCTGCTACGAAATAGCAGGTATGTAGTAAGACCCAGACCCTGCTAAGTCCGTCCCCACTTCTCCATGAAATACCTTACAATGGGCTAACATTTACCGTATGTCACTCAGGTATATAAATTATCTTACAGCAGCAATAAATAAGCATCTACAAAAATTATTTAAAGAAGATTCTACAACTTTTTCAAAATGTTGTAGATGTCTTATTAAATATTAACTTACTTGTTTGTTAATTATAGTAGGATATCCCAATTTGCAATTTTTTCGTTTATCAATGTGACATGAAGTCTCACGTTTTTTGAGTAAATAAGTGTAAATTTGAATAAATAGCTCAAAATTGTACATAGTGAGTAAAAAAAATTTTCGAATTTGAGTTTTTTTCAATTTTTTGCATTTTCTGAGAAGATTTTCTATAGTAATGTATATTTTTTTTTACATCATCAGAAAACAAGGATTTCAACGAACGAAA
This sequence comes from Callosobruchus maculatus, assembly GCA_951848785.1. NCBI lineage: Eukaryota > Metazoa > Arthropoda > Insecta > Coleoptera > Chrysomelidae > Callosobruchus > Callosobruchus maculatus. Next base: position 172,029 of record CATOUR010000316.1, read on the forward strand.
GGCTCCCAAACTTTTTGAAAATAGCTGGTATTTTGACGCGAGAATTTTCGATTGAAAATTGGGGTGCATTTTTGATCTTAAGGTCAAATAAGGCGAAAAAATAAATATTTTAAATCAAATAAATTACAGTGTATTTGGGACATAATAGAGTAAGTTTTCACTAAATTTCTTGAAAAAATTATTTTTTTTAAAAAAGATAAAAATAAAAGACCAAAAACCTGGTTTTTTGAATTTTTCGCCAAAATTTTGAGGTTATGTGAAAAAATTGAAAATACAAAAGTTGTAGATCTTTTTATTACCTACAACTTTGCCATTTAACTTTTTTCCATCGGACGTGTAGTTTTGCCAGAAATCAAGATAAACCATTTTCTACCCTTAAAAACTCACCCCCTCCCACTTCCCGATCTCGAATCGACCGTAATTTATGTTTCCTTTCATTCTTATCATATTCTCCTCTTTTTCTAATGGGTTTCATCCCACTGTAATTTTTTTTCACTTTTTATTATTTCTGAAGGCTTCGGCACTGGTCTAATAGGCAAAGCCATTGAAACAAACACCTGACCCCTCATATATCCTACATTTCAATTACATTTACAGCCAGGCGAAGTAAGAAAGCAGTTTCGGTGGAGCGTGCTGATGTCTTTTGACATGAAAATCGCCAGAAATCGCCAATATTTGACATGAATGAATGAAAATCGCCAGAGTGGCGACGCGGTTGTGAACGTATAGGGTGCCCCTGTAGAAGTGATAGGTTGTCTAAAAGGGATATCTAGACAGCTGTCAAAGCTACAAATGTCATCCAGCTGTCAAAATATTCATTAAGCTTTGATAATTCATCATGGATCGTTCCACGCTTGCCGATCGTTTGGAAATTATTAAAAAGTACTACGGAAGTTCCCGCTCAATTGTAAATACATAACGCATATTTCGTCGTGAACTCGGCCCCCAACATGGCTTCAGTGAACAGGCAATTCGTCGCACCGTGGAAAAGTTTGAGTGTGAGTACACTCTATTGGACCTAAAGAAACCAACCCGAATGCGAACTGGTCCACGTGAAGAAAATATCGCCACCGTAGCGGCCAGTGTTCACGACGACCTAAATTTGTCGTATCGACACCGAGCTGCAGAATTGGGCCTCTCCCAAGAGACAACTGGACGAATTTTGCGTTTGGATCTGGAACTGCACCCGTATAAGATCGTGCTGATGCAACAATTGAAGCCGGCCGACCATAGGCCGTCGCCGTGCGTTCACAAATTGGGCGCTACAAATGTTGGACGAAGATCCTCATTTTGGCCAAAAAATCATGTTCTCAGACGAAGACAATTCTTACCACAGTGACTGTGTCAACAAGCAGAATTCTGGATACTGTGAACAATCCACAAATGACCGAAGAACGGGTCCAGTACCCGAACAAATTGAATGTGTGATGGATTATGGCATGACGGTATCATCGGTCCTTATTTCTTTCGAAATGAGGAAGGAGACAACGTTACAACCAATGGGCCACACTACTGAGGGATGTTGGAAGGAAGAATTTATGTGGCCATAGCTCGACAACATCGATAATACCGACATGTGGTTCCAACATGATAGAGTCACGAGTCACACAAGCAACGCAACGCTCAAAGTTGTTCGACAGAAGTTTGGCGACTGGATCAACACCAGACGAGCGTTCATTGATTGGCCACCGCGATTGCGTGATTTGACACCTATCGATTATTTTCTTTGGGGGTACGTCAAATCATTGGTCTACTCCAACAATCCAGCTACTTTGGATGCCCTCGAAAACAATATTCGAGTAGCCATCAATGCCATAACGCCACAAATGCTCGAAAATGTCATCCGAAATGGGACCAACTGCTTGAAGCACTTCCAGCGACCCCGAGGCGGACATTTGGAGGATGTTCTATACCATACACAATGTCATGGATGTAGCTTCAAAACAAAGCCAAAACCGACTTGATATCTCAACCCGTTGTTGTTTTATTTAATTTTTCTTTCCTATCGTTCTTATTGGGGCACCCTATAGAACCCAAATGCACAGTGAAACATACTATGTGAGTGAGGATGGTCTCTGACCTACGGAACTGCTAAAATGTCAAACTAAAATTATCCTATGATTAGTCTGTGGTCAAGGTCATATTTATTGTAGAAACCAAGGGCTATTTTGTGGTCCTCTCGGCTTCCCAGGCCGCTTCATAAGCCTTAGACTCCTGGAGAAAATTACATTAAAACTGATGATATGGAACTGTTTTAACACTCTCAGCTTACTAGCTTCACGCAACGCAACGCTGTACATCTCAGTTCGGTACCAGGCAAAATTACTACGTATTTTTTTTTTACTTTAATAAAAAGATATTTCAGTATTAACTCTCTATCTGATTGAAATTGAAACTAATCTCTGAAATACCATATTCTAAAATCAAAATGTCAAAAAAATTACCATTTAGAAAATGGGGTTATTTTTACCCTTAACTCCTCACGTATGATACGCCTCTGATTAAAATAATGAAATGCTGAATTCAGAATCAGATTCAGCGTCAAAAGTTTACCCATCGTCCCTAATTTCGTAATTTTGTTATGAATGGTTTCGAGAATATCGAGGGAAAACTGTCTTCAGGGTGCCCATGTTCATATGACATTTTCTTTCTATTTTTCGGAGTACTATTCGTGGTTCAAGTTTGTTAACATACTTAATTAACACCCTGTATATTGTGGTGTCAATTGCTCCAAGTGAGTTGCTGCCCCTAGTATATGGCAACTATGCAAATCAGATTTTTCTTAATAAAGGATAGAATATGTTTTGGCAGATAGTACGGATTTGCATATATAAATTGATGGTAAGGTGAGAATGTTGTAATCTTTAAACGAAAATATACATTACATTCAAAATTAACCGAATCAGTCTTTTATGTGTTTTAAAGACTCTATTTGCTCCAAAACTGGATTATTTTCATTTACCTGACTATTTTCACGGACCATGTATGAACAGCAGTAATTTTTCGAACGGATGCAATTAGAACAGGTGGCTAATGCACTTTAACAGTCCGTTAAACTCCTTATAGTTCTTTGTCCTGAGACCACGGCAGGCAAAAATGTAGATCGTCCGTCGCTCGGTACTTTTAACGCTCCAATGAACTTGAAGAATTACCAGGGGCTTTTGATCAGTCCGTAACCTTTTAGAGAAAATAAATGTTTCTTTTACGGCAAAAAATCATGTTATTTTTCTATGCCTATGTCCTTTCAGCTATATACATTATACATGTAGTTCTGCGTGGCTCCATTTTTTTATTCCTTCTAAATAATAAGGTTCTTCAAGGCCCTCAAACTCTGTAAACACAGACAGCCGAGTAGCTCTGATGGTCTTGGCAAGTAACCACTATACTTCAAAAATCGTCTGGCACTGCCATAATACTCTGAAGCAGTGATGTTAACTCGTAGGGAAATTCCCTATTCGTAGGGAAAAATCGTCTTAAAAACAGATGATAGGGAAAAAGGGACAGAAATTTGAGAAATTCTATTTTGTAGGGAAATTTTTATCTTCAGGGTACAACGCACAACACCGTCTCAACTAACGCGAACCCGTCCTTTTGGATTCAATGTACAGAACTTGAAATTAGTGAAGGGGCAAATGTCAAAGTAGTTTTTAGTTCTGTGTGCTCGCGGCTCATGCGATTCTGTGCTTGAGAGAATGTGAGTGAGAATATTACCTTGTTTTTTTATAATACATGTATTTTAATAAATTATCTTTCTTATTATTAGCAGACGAAAAATAATATGGTATTCAGAAACCTAGTTGTGCAAAAAATGCAATAGGCCTCAACACCGTTTTTTGTACAACAGTCGTAAAAATGTATTTGAGAATAAGTCCGCCAAAAAAATGGCCGTCTAGGCGGTCGGCGGAGGTATTCTCCTATATTTACAAATGAAAAGAAAGACCATGGCCTAGAACGTGCTTAGACACGGGACGGCCATTTTTCTAGCGGATTTTATTAGCAAATAGTGTACAACTCTTCACTTGTCATCGCTCTGTGTGTCTGTGGTTGTTGGTAAGTCATACACAAAACGACAAAACATTTATAAAAAACACAGAAATAGTTACGTAGGGAAATGTAGGGAAATTTTCAAGTTGGCATAGGGAAAAGTACGTTTGGAGTGTTAACATCACTGCTCTGAAGACATTGGGGAAGACCAACAAGGTAACATTATCTTGGATGCCTAGTCACATGGGAGTACAGATCCAGCATATGGCACTAGAAGCGCAGGGACAGAGTGATAGGGAATGTTCAGTCTAAAGCGGCCTACAGACGTTGATGCATGCTGCGATACCTGAATCGACTCAAGGTTTCATGAAACTTGCATCAGTTGCATAAGTTCAACACAAGAATAGTATTAGGGCGGTGTTAAATGGATATAGTCTTTGCATCGACGCAATACTATACATCACGTTGAAACCTGCATCAGCGTCACCGACTTGGCGTCACGGCTCACCGACCAAAATGGGATTTCTGGACTCTGCATCGCTGCAAACTGCAACTGATGCCAAATACACGTGATTCAGTACTACACACGCTGCTACTTGCATCATGAAACGTAGAAGTCGACGCCTAAAGCGGCCTACAGACGTTGATGCATGCTGCGATGCAGAGTGTGGAATCCTATTTTGGGCGTTGAGCCATGACGCAGAGTCGGTGACGCTGATGCAGGTTTCCTAAGTGTTTCAACATGTATGGTATTGCGTCGAAGCAAAGAAATAACTCTACCCTACTATTCTTGTGTTGCATAAAATATCAAGTCGATTCAGGCATCGCAACATGTTTCGATTTGAGCAGGAACTTATGCAACTGATGCAAGTTTCATGGAACCTTGAATCGGTTCAGGAATCGACGTCTGTAGGCCGCTTAAGAGGATGCTGAGCGGAACCTTTTGTTCTAACACCGCAAACGCTCTCAGATTGAGCAGGAAGGAACTAGGAAAGGTGGTTTGATTTACAACTGGCCATTGGACGTTCACTGCACACCTAAAAAAGTTAGGGTTCGATGTGGAAAATTCTTATGCAGAGGAGGTGAGGTGAGGTAGAGGAAACAGTTAAGCACCTTATCTTCAACTATTCTGGCTTGAGTGGAAGCAGGAACTCCTATCTGAATGTAAACCACCAGGAAAGACAAAAGCATAGTCCAATGCATCTCAAGGCTCGCACAGGACTTAGGATGGGACACTCTGTTTCATCTCTTTGACCAGGGGTGCACAATAAGCCTTAAGATTGAGTGGCAACAATTAGTTTTAACGATGACCTCTTCATCCGACTCGAATCTCCTGTTCCTTCTACCACCTAGCTATTTCTTCAGGCTTGGAAATGGAAAATAGTTCTAGAGGGCTGAATCTAGACAATATGGAGGATGAGGTAGCTGCCATTTAATTGATGAATTATTGCCATGCTGACTACACACGTATATAATTCCATTGTCCTGAACACAACATCTGTGAATATTAATTTGTTGGTTTTAATATTTTCAAGATAATCTATATATAGACTATACTATAGCTTGGACAATTTTTGATTCAATTTCTTGAACAATATAAATTAGCTAGTTGTAGTAGTGTACTGTCATCCGCAAAACTATGGATTGGGTTTGTGGTGCCCTCAGAGTAACAACTGAACATAGAGGTAGTAAACAAACCATTTCAGCATGGCCTGCTCAAAACCATCATCCTAAGTAAATAAACAGATCTTTGACACTTCAGCCACCAAATATTGATCAGCTGTGACAGTTCAAATTGTAAACAATGCTGTGTAACGCCAACTAACCTGAAAATTCTTCCAATTCAATCCATGTTACAAACACTGCACTTTTTGAGTTCCATCTCGAAAAACTGTTAACTACACTCGAATATAGCACAGCAAGTCCGTAAAGCTTCACTAGAGTTATCAATAAATAGCAAATTCGATTTTACTGACCAAGCATAAAAGACGCACAAACAATAAACAAAGCAAACGTTTGACAGTTGAGGGCATGCGGCGTTGCCAGCTCCTCAAAATTATGCAAGACTTCAGAATTTGTATTTATGATGAAGAAATATGCAGTAACGCAGTAGAGGTCAACATATCTATTGATTTTGCTCTAATCATTCCTGAACCATCAAAATACCGTCTTCTTTAACGGAAAATGGAATATTTCTGGATACTATACAATTAAGATGATAGTAAATAATTATGATTGCCGTACGTGGTGGTCGATATGACAACGTTAGAAAACATGTCGGCCTATTAGAATTAGTTGTTTACTACATCTATGTCCAGTTGTTACTCTGAGGTGGTGCCATACATATAGAGAAGTAGATCCTGGATGTGAAGCAGAAACAGTGTCACATCCCTGTGGAACACCAGCGCTGATGTTATGGAAGAAAGAGGCGTGCCCGTAAAGCTTAACAGAAAGGCCGAAGGACAGAAGCTTGTTTAGGAGTTACATGCCACACTTGATTGAATGAGCTTTCAATAACTTGAATGATTTCAAACAAACGAAATGAAGCAAGTTACTCAAAATTTGACGCTCGCCTACTGACAGATGGCAGAAATCACTGCGTGGAAAATTCGAAAAGTTATTACAGTTATTAAACGTCCCCCGTAGAAAAGCTCCTTCCATGTCTATCAATACGAAGAAAAACGGTACGATCAAATTTCCTCGTGAAGAAAGCGATAAAAATACTAAGCAGAACCCGTTTGCCATGATCAACCATGACTCATTACATATTTTGTATCACGTTAATGTAAATTTTATTTATATATATTATGTTATTCCAACCTTGTGGCTAATTTTCAAAAATCCATGCTATCGTATGATGTAGCAGTATAGTTGAGTCATCTAGACTTGTATCATCTTGTAACAGCTATTGATTTGCGATTTTTGTTGAAACCCTTTGAAAGGCTGTAAGCCGCCGCCCTACTTATTATTAATTAAGTACGCCCCTGACCTGCGAATTCTGTATTTTAGGGCAGTGTGCGTGAGAAGTGATTTACGGAAAAACCAAATTCTTCGCCTCTTTGCTTCGGAGACCGTCCTCACGACGCGACGATCTCTTAGTAGTATGAAACCTCTATTTTTTTATCACGCTTTTATTAGCGTCACCTGTATGTTTGTTTGTTTATTTGTTTGTGAGCTTGTAACTCTTCTTTGGATTAAGAGTTCGGGCCGAATATTAAACACTCCATTTTTTCCGCGAAAACGATTTTGACGGCCTCAAATCGTAATATGGCACCTCAAAACATTCCCATTTTTTGCGCTTGTAACATGATTTGCGTTATCAAAATATTTTAGGGGTATTCATTTTTGAGGTTTTTGGTGACAATAAAAAAGACGGCTATATCCGTCGTGTCATATCACAGTAGACTTTATGGTCTAGAATGGCAACCACAGCTATAGCCGTCTGATCCGTGTAATCGTAAAACACATCTTGTGGGAAGAAAAGGACAATTTTCGAGACAAAAGCTAAAAAAAAAACAAAATTTTATTGTATCAAATTTATAAACAAAAACGCATCTCTCACGGTATCAAAACAAAAAATCAAATTTATTAGCAAACAGAGGTATCCCCGAACAAAACAGAATCTAGACACAAATTTATGTTTGATGCCACTCTTCAAAGCAGTCTGTACACAAAGCAGGTTTATTTTCACAACCCTTGCATCTATAGCTAGTTTCTTTACGTTTTCCAGACTTGAAACATTGTTTGCATCTAAGAAAATAGGATTTTCTTTTATGATCCTCTGGTAGGGGCAGTTTCCCTGGAAAATGTCCCACACGTGCTTCGAGTTTTGTATTGATATGATATGAAACAATATATTCTATATGTATAATAGGTGGACGACGAATATCTGTTTAGGATGAAAATATCTGGTTACCTACCTCCCACTCAGTACTGAACACATGAAAACCAAACAAAAACGCACTTGCGATATGGCAGCTATACACGTGGTCAATGCATCACATTGGAGGTTATGGACGGTTATAGCCATCGTGCTGTTTTACCCATGCACATTAAAACATGAATAGTTGGGATAGCGTATAGTGGCTTATAATTTGGCAATTTCAGAAATGAAGAGCTTTATGTTATGGCACTAACATTGCTCAACAAGGCAAGCATACCGACATTCTGACGGTCGTCGCCGTTCTCGTAACAAGCAGCTTTTTGACTGATATAGCCGTCGCGGCGTATCACGATCACTCCCCGCAGACGGCTATAGCCGTTGTGTCCAACAACGTGTTAAAGTTTGTTAATATTACACAGAGGCGTAGCGACGAGAGCGTAACATCTAGCTGTTTTGGAGTATTTTTGTGAAATTTATTCAGGAAAGTCGACAGTTTTAATTATCGTTTATGCCGTACCTAATGGTAATGATTATATGTTATGAATATTGATCATAAAGAATCGTTCATCTTCATTGCACCGAACACACACACAGAAACAAGTGCAATTTAAAAAAAAAACCGCTTTTGATGAACATCGCAATAGAAAGTTAAAAATAATTTTTAAAATAAGCTTAAAACAATAATGAACGAACAATACTAGGATGCTTGTGAAAAAAGTGTGGGCGCTTTGTGCTATATTTAGGGATTCATCAAGTCAAGTAGCTTGAGTTTTTTCTTAAATACTTGACCTGACTTGAAAGCTCAAGCTTTTGAAAATTTGATACTTGACTTGATTTTCGATCTGGCATACTTGACTTGATATAAAGTAAAATCAAACTACTTGATATTACTTGATATCGATCTGTAAAATGCGAATCGAAGCGTTAAAATAGGGGAATCACCGAGGTTACGACAGCAAGCAGGCAGCCGATGACCTTAAAACTTTAAAGTTGACCGACACAGAATGGTCGTTAGTACCTTAATGTTTTTAAGAGTATTTCCATCATTTTTGCATGACAATAAACCTGATCGAGATGAAACCGATGAACAGATTATAAATAGTATTCAATCAGCAAGGGACAGTACAGAAGGTATTTTAGAATGGTGGAAAAGACACAAATGTATTTTTCCAAACCTTGCCGCAATGACCAAAGACTTTTTGGCAACGCCAGCTTCTTCAGCTCCAGTTGAAAGGCAGTTTTCTAGAGCTGCCTTAACTCTTACCGAAACAAGAAATCGTTTAGGTGATAACTCCGTTAGAAGTCTTATGTGTCTCAAATCATGGATGGCAAATGAGGATATTAAATTTTTTTACTTCTGGGTCAACGGTATCGATTGCTCTGGTCATTAGCATCCTGTTCTGTATAGGCTTTGTTTTGTTACTGTTTCCCGGCGCCACTCTAGGAACAGTACTGTTAATTAGAAGGCTCAGGTGGAGATTCTTCGCTTTTTATGGATATTGATTTTTGATTGAAAAAACCAGAAATAAATTTCCGCCTCTAACGGGAATCGAACCCGGGACCTTCCGGTGACGAGCCCTCGACTCTAACCACTGAGCCAACCAACCCCCATTTGAGTTTGTTGTTTATATATGTATTATTGTCAGAATTCAGAATATTTTGTATTTTTATTTCATATTATTACGTTCATTATTTAACTAAGTTTTCGTTTTTGGATCGATTTTTAAATAAAAGACTACATTTTTATATACATAGATTTTTATTGTTATTGCGTTTTGGCAGTTAATCAGATTAATATCAAAAAAGAATTATTTTTGCAAGAAAAATCAAGTAGTTAGCTTGAAAAACTAAATTTTCAAGTTGACTTGATTTGAATTTCGAAAACAAATACTTGACTTGGTTTTGACTTGATATCAAGTCAAGTCAAGTAGCTTGAAAATCAAGTCAAGTCATGAATCTCTAGCTATATTATTCGTAAATCGGGCTACCGACGCTTTTTTCAGAATCACAAGTATTTTTCGTTCATTATTGTTTGAAGCTTATTTTAAAAATCATTTTCAAATTTTTAGTCCCATATCTTCTTTAAAATCGCGTTTTTCATTTTTTTTAAACTTATTGTGATAGGGTTGACACTTTTTGTCCTGTAGAGTTATATTTACTGCAAAGTAGTGTTACTACCGAAAGCAAAGTATTATTTAGTATCTGTCCTATATAGAGTTCAATTATTATCCTATCAACATTAATCGCAAAATTGAAATATCTAAAAATTAACGGCGCAATATTTCGCATATTGAGGTACGTTTGGTATTATTTACATCCTTTAACAAAACAATGGAATAAGTTTATAAACAAAAAAGTATCACGTTACAAGTTTAAAGGCAATAATGTGTGATGTGTGTAATCTCATGCTAATATGTAGGGTAAATAAATGGTCGGTAACAATTTAAACATTAATTGACCTACTTAATCGTAGGTACAGTAAAATTGCTGCGGATAAATTCTATTTCTACGTTGTAGAAGAAATGGAGTCAAGTTGATTGACTCAGTACTTCCCACATATAATAATGATTTCATTTTATTGTTTTCCCATTCATGAAGCAATATAGTCTGAAATCCCCTTGCAACCAAATCATCGCCCACCCTCACGCAAAAAAACACCAAACACAAAAACTCTCGTAAATAGTTTCTTGCGTCTAAAAGCGAGGTATGAGCTGTTTTTATATTTTTAGTATTTTAATTATCGTTGCGCCGCCACTGACACGATTTTTCAGACACTGGCGCGTTTTCCACTCTCGCCGCGATAGTCAATTCTGTGTCGAAATTTCATTAAAATCAATTTAATAATTTTTGCTTTCCGCAATATACGTAGAACGAAATTAAGCAATACTCGTATATGTATACATCACAAAACTCCCTTGGTTTCTGTAATAGGCAAGAAAATGTTCACATGGACTTAAAAAAATACGCCGGTACGTATTTCTTCCATAGGTCAATGGACAAACTATTATGAATACAACAAATCTTTCAGTTTTACAACCTCCCACCCCCCAACCACCACAATTTCACCCCCACCCCACCCCGTTAAAATTAATTGAATAATTTTCGCGATACGCAATATAGAACGATCTAAAACAATACTCGTATGTCTGTATACATCATAAATTCTAAGTTCCTTGGTTTCTATAATGAGCATAGCAATGTTCGAATGGACCTAAAAAAGTGTATTACTCCGCTAGGTTCACACCCCAAATTTACCCCTACCCAAAAAAAAGTGAAAAATTATCAGAAACCCCTAAAACGCCTAAAAACAAAGTTTAAGGCGTTTTTGTTTTTTTTTTGTTTTTTTTTTATTACTGCTGCGCCGCCACTGACATGATTTTTCCAAAACATATGCGTATTCCATCCTCGCCGCGGTAGTAATACTGTGACATAGTATCATTAAAATCCATTCCATAACTTTTACGTTACTCAATACAGAACGATCTAAAGCAATATTATTATGTATTTATCAGAAAATTCTCAAAGTCCCTTGGTTTCTGGAATAGGCAAAGCAATGTTCGGATGGGCCTAAAAAATGGTATTATGCCGCTTTCTTTTACAGGTCAATGGATAGCCTATTATGAGTACAACACATTTTTAAGATTTACAACCCCCACCCACCAACCACCCCAATTTCACCCCCACCCAAAAAAAGTAGAAACTGATCAGGAACCCATAAAACACCCAAAAACGAAGTTTGAGGAATATTAATTTTTTTTGTTTTTTGCTAATTACTCCGCCGCCCATGCACCGATTCTCAAAATTATAAGAACATTACCTACTACGACCCCACAGCATATCGCTTCCCAAATTTCAATACAATCCATGCAGCGGTTGCTGAGGCTAGATGAACGCCAACAGACAGACAGACAGACAGACAGACAGACCTCAGACAGACAGACAGACAGACAGACCGACAGACAGAGAGACAGACCGACGGAAATGAGTGACGTGGATTTTCGTTATGTAGACCTCATGAAACGTCCAAAAAGTGTATTATCTCAAAATCGAAAATTTTCGCGATCACAATACTCCCCTCACCTATCGGTGTGGGAAGTAAAAGAGTAAATATATTATGTTGTCTCCGGTGAATTAGTTTCTAAAAGATAAACCAGTTATTCCGCCAGTTTTATTGGTGTTTTGCTGCATATATCTTGTAGTCCAGAGGCTCGAACCCTTCGTAATCTCATAATTGATATTGTCTACATACGGTAATGATAAAAAAATGTTGGAGAAAATTCTCTGCAGCACTGCAGTTTCCACTTTAAAGTCACTTTCGTTTGAGATATATTTTATACTTCCGTATTTTCGTTTAAATCACGATCATATCAATGAGTACCCAGTAAGAGATGACTAATCCATAGCAAAACCCAGTAAGTTTTTAAATTAATCCGTGTTTTTTTTTCAAAATATACATTTCCAATTAAGCTTCCACAAGTTTAAAGTATAACAATAACGATATCTAGTTTAACATTTCTATTCATAACAGACCTTACACTTCTTCCATGTATGGTAAAGCCAAGCCTGCAATTGGCAAATATCACCTTGACCAACACAAGCTGCGAGAAGGATCTCGGTTTATTCAACGAAGAAAACAACTGCATGCGGTGTAGTTGGCGGACTGGTTCAGCAGAGTAAAAATCGAACATAAATATACCACATAGTAATGCATATAATGAATATGCTGTCTGTGGTACTGTAACGCAGACGACGTAATATTATGGCATAGTATAATGTTGTAACAATATTTGCAGTACTTTTGATGCGTTGCTTTCAGAGGAAAGGAAAATCTTAAACGACAGCAGTAATATCATAGTCATGTTAATCACTTAAGAGAATGGATGTCACACCTGTACAAAAAGAGCATTATTGCAAAGTTTACGGAATACATATAAGTTGGATCACTCTCCGTCGGCACTTTGAAGATCTCACATCAAAGCGATGCCGCGGCCGCACGCGCCAGTTAGTTTTTGCGTTGGTTTTTGCCCAAGTACGAGGGGGAGGACTTTCTAACGCCTGGGTTTTACGTATATACGAGTGTCATTGAAAAACTAGGTATTGACAGCCGATTTAGACATACAAATACATGACGTTTATTTTTCTAATACACTAAGTTACATAAATGGATATCAAACATAAAACCTCGTAAAACTATTACTAATGAATCTCAAATGATTTCACATATTGTAGCAATTTCGTAGATAAGTAACAATTGGTTCAAAGGTGCTGTATAGTATTTTTACCTTAATACTTTGTTTATTTGGCTTATTTTTGAGACCACAGCTTATAAAATTTATGGTATAGTATATACGAACTCGTATGTACAATTTTAAAAGCTAATTATGTGGAAATGCTTTACTTGGATGTGAATAAATTATTTTTGACATTTTGCTTTTCAGTGTCATTCCAATTGCTAATGTAGAAACTAAATTGTTAAAGTTATCAATAAAAGCTCTAAAATATAATTTAGAATGTCCCTGGGTGGTATGGCAAGACCACCGAATAAATATGTTGTCTCACTATACGCTTTTAGCGTGATACAATCGTTTAAGTACCTGTAGGTCTTGAATTAAACACTTTGAATCCCAAGTGTGCTAGTTTGTTGGAATTGTTTTATCGGGAGGAACACAGAAAGGCACAAATGTACAGGGTGTCCTATTAATAATTTTGAATCGAATGTCACGTGACCAAAAACAAATACCTCAATGGGTAGTACAATGACAAAAAAAGACACAACATCTGCTCTAATTTACATCCTCAAAATTATAATTCTCTACTACTGCCAGTTCCGACATATTGCTTGTCTTACTCGTCGTGAAACGCCCTGTTTTTATCTCCTTTACATTTCAAGGTTTACCACCAAATAAGCATGGATCCGTTAATACATTTAATTTATAACATCAAACTTCTAAAAATATTATCCATTTCCTGCAAACAAATCCGAGATAACAAAATCCGGTATTTTTGAGACACTGTATAGACTTCGCGTTAAACACGTTCAACCTCTAGTTTGCGCCGCCCCGTATCTCCCGGCTGACGTCGGTACACTGCTACCGGTGTACCGAGGAGACGGGGCAAGGGGCAGGCCGTTTTGATATTTTTGCGGAGTGATCCAACTTATATGTATTCCGTAAACTTTGATTATTGTCTTAATAGATATCGTTCCAAATCAATGGAAAAATCGTTCTTCATTGAAGGCCCGAAAACATATAAAATTATATATTTACAATTAAATTTCAAAAATTATTTTTTATCTCAGGTAGCGCCCACTACGAATACAACAATTTTTTCACATTCACAACCCCCACCTTCAAATTACCCCAATTTTACCCCCTCTAAAAAGACGTGGAAAACGATTAGGAACATCCAAATCGCCTAAAAACGAAGATTCAGCTGTTTTATATTTTTAGTTCGCTTCGCCGCTGACAAGATTTCTAAAAACCATACGTGTTATCCATCCTCGCCATGGTAGTAATACTGTGTCAAAGTTTCATTAAAGTCAATTCAATAGTTTCCACGTTACACAATACAGAACGATGTAAAACAATACTCGTATGTATGCATACATCAGAAAATTCTTGGTTTCTACAATAGGCAAGACAATATTTGCATGGACTCTAAAAAGTATATTATGCCCTTTTTTCAGAGGTCAATGGACAGCCTATTATGAATACCACACATTTTTCGGTTTTATAGCCCCTTTTTCCTAAACACATCAATTTCACCCCCACTAAAAAAAAAAGTAGAAAATGATCAGGAGCTCCTAAAACACCTAAAGACGAAGTTTGAGGAATAGTTTTGCTTTTTGCTAATTACTTCACCGCCCATGCACCGATTTCCAAAAACAGCATTACCTACTGCGACCTCACAGTATATCGCTACCCAAATCTCATCACAATCCATGCAGCGATTTTTGAGATTGCGAGGCTAGAAGATCGCCAGCAGACAAACAGACAGACCGACGGAAATGAGTAACGTGGATTTTCGTTACGTAGATATAAAACGCCCAAAAAAGCGGATTATCTAAAAATCGAAAATTTTCGCGCTCACAATACTCCCCTCACCTATCGGTGAGGGAAATGTGAGCCCATATTATATTTTTGGTCTCTACTCCAAAAATCACTACCAAAATGCCGCTGGTTCAGTCTCTTGTGTTCTCCATATTTTTGCATGCCTCGGGAACTTGGACTTTTAAAAAGGCAGATCGAGCTAGCATAGATGCTTTTGAAATGTGGACGTGGTGGACAATGCTGAGAAGTTCCTTAAGCCGCCCATCGAACTAACGTTTCCATAGTGGATGAGCTCGGTAATCCTCCATTGTGTCGACGAGAATGCTTACATTCTTCGGATATATTCACAGAAGCGATAATATGGGGAAAATTGTAGTTCAGGGTCACGCCCCGAGTGGGCGGCGCCGTGGCCGTTCCCTTACACGCTGGGTGGCTATGACGAAACAGTTGCTGGATATGAGTATCAAGAGCGCCACTGAACTGACAGTAAATAACAAAAGATGACGAGCTACAGATCTCGAAAACTATTGATAATATTCGTGTCGGCAATACTCTAGCTCCGACTTAATGCATTTTACGAGTTCACAACATAATAATAATAATAATAATAATAAATGCCTTTATTTCAAAATATACATTTTAAAAAAACAGGGTAAACAAAATATGGGCGAAGTTCAGCTTAATAGCTGCTCTTCCACTTAACCCGTGAACCAAGTCTGTGCATAAATAATTATTAAATGATCTAGTTATTACATACATACCCTTTCTACAAGCCGTAATCCTACTGTACAAAATTATAAGTCACAGTGTAAATTTTTGCGTGTTTAAGATGCGAGCTTAGCGTTGCTGGATTGTACGATGTTTATATTTTTTCAATTCACGTTTAAAGTTTAAGATGTTGAGACTCTTATATTGTGCTGGAATCGAGTTGTAAATTTTGCAAATATGATAGCTAAACGACCGTTTGAATTGTACCGTTCGGAATATCGGAGGCGTCAGCAGCCCCCTGGATCTCACATTGATATTGTGGACATCGGTCCTGAAAGTGAGTTTTTCAAATAAATAAGCAGGAGACTTAAAAAGAATGATTTTATGGAATAGTGTTGCCGTATGTAAGAATCTCCTTGCTTCCATATTCAACCAGTTCGCTTCCTTCAATTTATGTGAGATTCGCTCTTGTCTGCGTATACCATATATTAATCTGAGACAGGAGTTTTGGATGATCTGGATTTTTCTCTTATAATTTTCAGTTATGCAAGGTCCATATAAACAATCAGAAAAGTTAAAATGTGAAAGAACCATGGATTCACAGAGACTTATTTTAACTTTTATGGGAAAATTATGCCTATTGCTATACAAAACTTTTAGGGACGAATACGCTTTTCTAATGAGAGAGTTAACGTGTTTTTCGTACCTTAAATTTATATCTAGTATTACACCTAAATTTTTTGCATCATCCACAGTGTCAAGTTGTTCATCGTTGACTTTCAAATTCAATGAGTTTGCAATTACCTGACGGATGTTTTTTGGTCCAAATACCATTACTTTAGATTTAGTGGAATTAAGATTTAAACAGTGCTCTTCAGCAGTTTTAGTCAATATCTGTAGGTCGTTGTTAATCGCCACTCTCGCAGTATTAACATCGAGGGGAGGAAAACTGTGATACAGTTGAGTGTCGTCAGCATAGCAGTGAATTTTACACGTATTTAGACCTTTGCTCAAACTTGAAGTATATAACGCAAAGAGAAGTGGCCCTAAAATAGTACCTTGAGGTACGCCCGATACCAAGTCTAACAGACCCGAATAGTTTTCTTCCACCAAGACTTTTTGCTGCCTACAATTAAGATAGGTCTTGAGAAGGTTTGTACTGTGGTGATCAAGACCAATATAGTGTAAAATATTCAAAAGCAAATCATGGTTAATTGTGTCAAAAGCCCGGCTGAAATCTAACATTATTAAAACTGTACAGTGACCTTTGTCAGAAGCTCTAAGGATGTCATCAGTGACATGTAACAATGCAGTTGTACAGCTAAAATTTTTCCTGAAACCAGACTGAAAAGGTGGGAGTAAGGATAACGTTGATATATGTTCCATTAATTGTGACTCTATAGCCTTTTCCAATATTTTTGATAGCGCAGGTAATATACTTATGCCTCTGAGATGATTATACTCGGTGGGATTTGACTTCTTCGGAATTACTTTAACAATGGCACTGCCCCATGCTTTCGGAAAAACGCTTTCACTTAGACAAAAGTTGATTATATGCTTAATGTACGGAACCACATGGGGGCAGCAAAGTTTAATAAGAAATATGCTCAAACCATCGCAACCTGCAGCATTTGTTTTAATGCCCAAAATAGTTTGATGTACAAAGTTGTCATCAACTGCTTTAAATCTTACTTTAGAATTTGTTAGACAATTGTTTTTATAAAACGTTATCAAGGAATCCGGAGGTTCAGTCGAAGATGCAGAATTAACAAAATAATAGTTGAGATTATTCACGTCCGACAAATTAGGAGGCAAGGTATTGGTTAAGCCATCTTTCACCATTTTGTTTTGCTTCAAAATTTTCCACATTTGCTGCGAGTTGCTGTGTTGGAACTTATAGAAAAAATACGCCTTTTTCTCTCTTGAAATAGCACCATTGGTATAGTTTTTTAAGTTTTTATAGTATCGCAAATCTATTTCATCTTTGGTCCTTTTATATTTTCTAAGAGCTTCATTGCGCAGCCTCATCATTTGTCTTATTGTGTAAGTTAACCAAGGTGCTCTATCTTTCGTGACGCGCTTTTTCACCAAAGGGGCGTGCCTATCAAATAACTGAGTTAAGCAGTTTGTTAAATAAGCGACTTTAGTATCTACATTATCTTGGTCAAAAATTTGGAAAAAGGATATACCGCGAAGGTCATTCAAAAAATCAATTTCATTGAAGGATTGGAAATTCCTGTATGTGATAAATTTTTGTTTTGATTGCGCTCTGCAAAGAGATATCTCACAAAAAACAAGAAGGTGATCTGAAACTTGCCCTATATCAATTATTCCTTTGTCAACAACAAGTTCCTCACGTACCAATACCAAATCCAGGAGCGTCGCCGACGTATTCGATATTCGTGTCGGTCCATCAACAATTTGCGTTAGCTCAAAGACTTCTAAAACAGAGTAAAAGCTATTAGCGGTGTTACCACAATCTAACAAATTTATGTTGAAGTCCCCCGCTATTATAACATCATCTACTGTTGGATATATCGAACTCAAAGTAGTTTCAAAATCATTCAGAAAGTTGTTTATGTCAATAAAAGGGGGCTTATAGATAACACCGACTGCAAAACGACTATTGTTTAATTTAGCTTGAATCCACAGTTGTTCAATAAATCCCTTTTCCTCAATATGTAGCGCTTCACTAATTAAGGTTTGCTTTATGTAAATTATCAGTCCACCACCCCGACTTTGTCTATCTACTCTGTATAAGTTAAAATTATCAACTCTCACCGCATCATCATCAACCCCAGCATGCAACCAAGTCTCGCAAATTAAAAATATATCAAACGAATGTTCTAAGATTAGAGACCGAACATCGTGTATAGATGGTAATAATGATCGAACGTTTAAACTACCTATCTTGATATTTTCCATGGTTAATCACAAATTTTACAGATTAAAGTACTGTACGTTCTGTATAACAAATAATAAATTATCGGATATAATAAAAGTATATAAAAGTAAACAGTAGGTATATGTATGGAGACAGTCTATAGTAATAATTATCGGTAGTCTCACAGAAAAAGTATGTAAAAACAGAACAAGAAATAATTCCAACAAAAAACTATGGTACCACCTCTAAGCGGGTGGAGGTTCATTTGCACGAATGTTGTGCTGCAGATTAAAATTTTCCATACATTTATTTAGGAAACAAAAGTCAGATGTCATCTAACGCTACACAATAAGATAAATATGTTATTTATTAATCGGCACTGCAACTGACTGATCCAGCACATCAAACAGAAAAGTAAACAAACCAAACTAAAGTATTTCACCTGCTATAGGTATTAACATTATGATTCTCTTGCTTTCCATGGATAACCCTAACACCTAAACATAATATTATAGTTACAAACAAAAAAAAAGTAATTAGTTTTTTTTTGAGAAAGTAACACCATCAAAAAAAAAACAAACTCACAGGTGAACATAACTACAGACCCAATTATAGCTTGGCGATGTCGCTGGGTTTTTCTATCTTCACGATTCTTTCTTCCCCATTGTACTTGCAGAAAATAGTGCTGTTCATGGTCCACACTCTACCGTTTCTTCCAACTTTATTGATCGCATCCTTGAGTAGCTTCAGCTTGGACTGAGTTAAATCTTCTCGGATGACGGTACCCGACGACTTTAAGAGTTTCTTGTTTTCATAGACGAGCTGTTTATGGTACACGGTACCGAATTTCAGCAGAATAGGCCTATTTTTGTCTCTCTGGTATGTACCAACTCTAAAGCAGCTCTCAATCGCAGGACGCTCAATACTTAATTTTAGCTTATCTTTCAACATTTGAAGAATAGCGTCCATAGAATTTTCATTGTGGCTTTCTCGAACCCCATATATTCGCAAAGTTTTTCGCTTCGAATACTGCTCATGTCTTTCTTGCTTGGCTACTAACTCTTTCATTATTTCAGAGTTTACCTTAAGTTCAGCGGCGAGATCGCTATTTTGCCGCTTTAGTTCATCAATATCTTTTCTGAGCTCCTCATTTATGATGGATGTTATCGAGGTCGCAAGCTGGCCGATAAAGTCTTCAGATTTGCACAACTTGGAGACTAAATCTTTCACTGTTGCGTGCAATTCGTCCTCGCCTCGCCTGCCACCAAGTCTAGTACTACTCATATTGGAAAAAAGCAAGTGCAGGTTATGCAGGTTACAGTCCACCCTTCACAACGGTGCAACTAGTAATCAGCAGACAGCCACTAATAAGGTGCACTCGACAATCTTGAGGAATATTAGAGCACAACTTTCCGCACAATATTCAATTTTACTGCAGCAATAACAGACGCGTCTATACCATAGCGACACACAGACCAGACCCATATCTGTTAAGACATTGTGACTATGATGATATACTTCGACGCCATTTTAATTCAAAACAACAAAAGATACTGCATTCTCAAACCCTTATAAGGAAATAAAAAAAATGATTTTAAAAAAGTATTTTCTATGCATCATTGTTCAGCGGTAATTCTAGAAGTGCATCCATATACTTCAATATGTCTGTTGATACGACCGAGAGCATAACGCATACCTCTAGGTATAACAACATGACTAACGCATAACTGTACCTAGATGACATTTAGATCGTCGTACCTTGAAATTTAACAGTATAAACGCTCCATCATTGTCTCGGTCTTCGTCTGATCCTTATCCATCTAGTTATGCGTTACACAATGCCCGACGTAAGGCACGACGAAGAGACTTTCACTGTAGATAATGAAATTTGTTTCATCGACTCCTTCGTTGGCAAATACCGTACATGAGAAATTATTGGTTCGGTTTTGCTTTGATGAAATTTACTACGAAATAACCACCAAAAATAAACAAACACGTTTAGTAAAATGAGAATATCTGGTCAAAAGGAACCTTATGCCGTACCTTTGATGGTACCCTATTCAAACCAGACCTAGCGGTAATGAGAGGAGTAGTGTAGTGAGCAACTGGTCACTGTCAAAACCGATACCAAATTTAGAAATAGCCAAAGCGGTTAAGACGTCTAGTGGTGGAATTTAGAGCCCAATGTTGTATGTGTGCCCGTGGTAACCAGATTCTTTTAGCATGCATGTGTACCAACTCAGTGAGAATGAAATCAAAACACAGAAATGTTATAATATTGTTTTTTTATCATTTGTTTCTTAACATTTGTTTTGTATTTATTAATCATCCGAGTGTTTATGGTATGGTTTTATTACTTGATTCTTGTATTTATCAAATCATGAGTGCTTTGTATTTCATATATTTTACTGGTGAAGTATTTATATTGCTATGCTGAAATATACGATTCAAAATTGTCTCAATAATAGTGGTAAACTGGCTCTTGTTATTAATATTGTATAATAAAGAAATAGTTATAAGAAAGAAAGAGTCATAAACATTCACAGTCTAAATAATAAATAATAATAATAATAATACATGGTGGGCTAGGTCTCTGTTCAACGTCAGGGAGAGAAATGTCGATAGAATGTGGAAAAATGTAAAATATCAGCATATATAAATAAACATAACCAACACATAAAGGAGTAAATAAAGGATGTAAATGGGATAGGGTATATAAGATATAAGCATAGCATCGCAAGCATAGCAGCAGAGCAAGCATAACAGCATAGCAAGCATGGTATCTAAGCACATAAATAGATCATGAAATAAATATAAACAATAAACAACATATAAAAGGGCTGGTTAGAGGAATCGTATGGTTCGTGAACGCGTGAGTCAAACCCACTTCCACCTACGGTAAGTGATTAGGTCGTCCCGGGGACAGTCACCTTGGTTTCCACAACCATAAAATAAATATCGTATATACATAAAGAGGATCAGTAAAGGTTGAAATAGATACACCTAAATAAGACAGAGTTAACTCTGTTCACCATCAGCCTGCAATCCCTCAGGACCTAATACCCAGCGTAAACGTAAATCAGAGACCCAACACCATATAAAGTCGTCTTAAAAACCGGAGATATAGTATACTTTGTCAAACATTTTAAATATCGTAGCCAGTCCACATTAGTTAATAATACAAACTCAAAAGACAACATACCTGCAGATATTCGTGAAAAAGACTCAAAAACCCTTTTGTTGAAATTTTGGTCTCCCGCTTGTTATGTTCTTCCAAAAACAATCCCCTCTCGTAATAAATAAACAAAACCATGGCAACGATTTCCACGACCCACTACTTTATTCAAGTGACAAAACACAAAAGCGTCACAAAACTGTAGCTTTGAGTCACAGATTGAAAATGAACACGAAACTATTTACTCTATGAAAAGTCACTCATGATCTGACAAATATCAAAATATCTGAACAATATAGGATGTAGTAATAATCAAATAAATTACTTAACTGAACCTCATCGAATGACTACACTCATACACCTATATTATAACAATTAACAAATTTGTATCGCTTCTCTTTTCTACCATCTTTCACTGCCGTCAATGTCAAACTTCGGCAGCCTGACAGCTAAAGGTGCGTTCTAACGTATGGCAGCCAGGAGCGCGTTCCGGATCACCAGAGTAGGTATTACCTGTTTTTTATACCAACACATCCTACTGACTATGGTATGCGCAACCCTCTCACACGGATGTGCAGAATCTTGAACAGAAACAACCCTGACCATTTTAGATTTTTGGCAATCCCTTAGGGTCGCCAGGTTAAGGAACGAGTATATGGCATTGACAGCTGAGAACGTTGCAAATGGGTGTATAAAACATTTTTGTCCTCTGATTCACCAGAATGATGTGACTGTTCACCTCAAAACGGTAAGGTTAGAAGCGTGCCGACGCTGACTAGATGTTTCCTTTTCCGGTCAAATCGACCATTCACTCAAAAGCGACGTCGCTTGAATAGTTAATCAGTTGAATACATTTGTAAAAGACTGTTGGGACATGCCTAAACATAAAGTGATTCGTACCATAACCAAAACGACAATGGTTCGTACTCTGATGAGTTGCTATACAGGGGAGTGCAAAAGAAGGTAAACCACTGGACGTCCACAGAAATAAGGAAAAAGAAGATTAGTTTGATAATTTGTTCTCATTTTTGTGACTAAAAAGACACGTGCATAGTGGTGATAAAGCCTCAGGGCTCTGTTCTTGGCCCACTGCTATTCATACTCTACACAAGTGACGACCTAGCTAAATCAGTTTATAGTTGATTCTAGTAATGATTTGATTTGAGATACTAACAAAATTCATCTTTGATCACAGCAGTGGTTGTTGCGTCTGAACAAAGAAAAATGAGCTGCAGTCCATATAGACCAGATTAACTTCCAGGAAAAATATTTTATATTTTATAAATATATAAATATTAACACCATAGTAAAGATGACAAATAGTCTAGTTTACCTCCCAAGAAATCCTTTCACTATCACTAGAAAGAAATAATATTAAAACACATACAACATACATAGGTCCTTAACTAGAATTTGCACGTAACACTTAGAATTCCTACTTCACATTCACAGACATTCAGCATCATAGTCACAATGTCTTAGCAGACATGTTGTGAACTCGTAAAATGTACTCATTTTACGAGTTTCTCTCGGGATATCCTTAAGATCTTTAATGCAGTAGTTTCCCATTTGCTTTCTGCATCCTCATGCCGTTGACCAGATGTATCTACTGGTTCATCCGCCTTTAGGGGCAATTTCTCACCCCAAGGACAAGAAGGTGTCCTGACTCTTCTCAACTCGTCCACCCAAAGCTGTTGGTTGAGAAGAGGTTACTGCTTATACCGACAGTAGTTCGGTTTCTTTTAGTCGCCTTTTACGACACGCAGGATATACGATGGGAGATATTCTGACCCGCCCCCATACGGGGATTAAAGACATTGAACTTCTTGAAAGAGTTTAGAGAAGTCACAAAAATTCCTCCTTCCTTATGAATAACATAGAGTATCCTGAGTGAAAAACTTAAAAGGCTTCAACTTAATACACTCCAGGAGAAGAGAGTCCGTGGTGATCTGATTGAGACTTTCAAGTGGACCTGAGATCCCTCTAAGAGACCAGACAAAGTCAGGGAGAAGTAAGGGAAGACAAAGAAAGGAACGAAGGAGAAGAGCAAAGAGGAGGAAGTTTGTCCGTTGGAGGGTATAGCTTGACTTAGTCGATTTGGGTTCGGTAATTTTTGGTTGTAGCTAAAAGGGTTAACTTTGAGTTTGCTAGGAGTACCCATGTACTGCTACAGTACGTATATTGAGAGAAATCTCCATACTGCCTGCAGGACTAGAACGGTATACAAAAATCCTTCTGAAAGATCTTGCAGAAGGACAGATGCTTTCACACTCTATTACTAAGTCAGAGTAGTTGTCTTTTATTTGTGTAGATGTGAATCAGTTTTCAGATATAATTACCTACATATTGATTGTATTTTATTTGCAGGGAACCGAAAATGAACGTATCACACTCACCACATCAGCGGAAACAAGTGCGAAAAACCTCAATTTTCCAGACATTCGATTGGTGGACGGACCGACGATTTTATCTGGGAGGCTTCAGATCCGACATCATGGAGTTTGGAGAAGCGTTTGCACCAACTCGAGGAAGTGAGTATATCGTCGTTTCAATGATACGTTTTTTGATGTTGAGATACCAGATACAGTCATGAATGTCCTTATGACAAGTTTTCCGAATATTGGACATTGATTCAACTATAGCTACACATCATACTCCGTTCTTCAGACACTACAAAGTCTGATCACTCTCGAAATTAAACTATATTAGCATCTTCACGTTCACCTTAAATATCTAAAATCGTTACCTGACTCCCTGTCATGGCGCAAACTCGTATCGTGTATAGTTTGAGAGTGTCAATTTAAAATCTGGCTGTTGTTTTGAGTTTTAGCCTCAGGTAAAAAAGATCAAAAATTTTCAGACCCTCGGATATTCAAGTTTACCCTAAATATCTAAAATCGTTATCTGACTTCCTATCAGGACGAAAACTCGCATGGTGTACAGTTTGAGGGTGCCAATTTTAAATCCGGCTGTTGTTTTGAGTTTCAGCGTCAGGTAAAAAAAAATCGAAAATTTTCAGACCCTCGGTTATTCAAGTTTACCCTAAATATCTAAAATCATTATCTGACTTCCTATCAGGACGAAAACTCGCATGGTGTATAGTTTGAGGGTGCCAATTTTAAATCCGGCTGTTGTTTTGAGTTTCAGCCTTAGGTAAAAAAAATCAAAAAATTTCAGACCCTCGGATATTCAAGTTTACCCTAAATATTTAAAATCGTTATCTGACTTCCTATCAGGACGAAAACTCGCATGGTGTATAGTTTGAGGGTGCCAATTTTAAATCCGGCTGTTGTTTTGAGTTTCAGCCTCGGGTAAAAAAAATCAAAAATTTTCAGTCCCTCGGATATTTATTACCCTAAATATCTAAAATCGTTATCTGACTTCCTATCAGGACGAAAACTCGCATGGTGTATAGTTTGAGAGTGTCAATTTCAAATCTGGCTGTTGTTTTGAGTTTCAGCCTCAGGTAAAAAAGATCAAAAATTTTCAGACCCTCGGATATTCAAGTTTACCCTAAATATCTAAAATCGTTATCTGACTTCCTATCAGGACGAAAACTCGCATGGTGTATAGTTTGAGGGTGCCAATTTTAAATCCGGCTGTTGTTTTGAGTTTCAGCGTCAGGTAAAAAAAATCGAAAATTTTCAGACCCTCGGTTATTCAAGTTTACCCTAAATATATAAAATCATTATCTGACTTCCTATCAGGACGAAAACTCGCATGGTGTATAGTTTGAGGGTGCCAATTTTAAATCCGGCTGTTGTTTTGAGTTTCAGCCTTAGGTAAAAAAAATCAAAAAATTTCAGACCCTCGGATATTCAAGTTTACCCTAAATATTTAAAATCGTTATCTGACGTCCTATCAGGACGAAAACTCGCATGGTGTATAGTTTGAGGGTGCCAATTTTAAATCCGGCTGTTGTTTTGAGTTTCAGCCTCGGGTAAAAAAAATCAAAAATTTTCAGCCCCTCGGATATTTATTACCCTAAATATCTAAAATCGTTATCTGACTTCCTATCAGGACGAAAACTCGCATGGTGTATAGTTTGAGAGTGTCAATTTCAAATCTGGCTGTTGTTTTGAGTTTCAGCCTCAGGTAAAAAAGATCAAAAATTTTCAGACCCTCGGATATACAAGTTTACCCTAAATATCTAAAATCGTTATCTGACTTCCTATCAGGACGAAAACTCGCATGGTGTATAGTTTGAGGGTGCCAATTTTAAATCCGGCTGTTGTTTTGAGTTTCAGCCTCGGGTAAAAAAAATCAAAAATTTTCAGCCCCTCGGATATTTATTACCCTAAATATCTAAAATCGTTATCTGACTTCCTATCAGGACGAAAACTCGCATGGTGTATAGTTTGAGAGTGTCAATTTCAAATCTGGCTGTTGTTTTGAGTTTCAGCCTCAGGTAAAAAAGATCAAAAATTTTCAGACCCTCGGATATTCAAGTTTACCCTAAATATCTAAAATCGTTATCTGACTTCCTATCAGCACAAAAACTCGCATGGTGTATAGTTTGAGGGTGCCAATTTTAAATCCGGCTGTTGTTTTGAGTTTCAGCCTCAGGTAAAAAAAATCAAAAATTTTTAGACACTCGGATATTCAAGTTTACCCTAAATATCTAGAATCGTTATCTGACTTCCTATCAGGACAAAAACTCGGATGGTTATAGTTTGAGGGTGCCAATTTTAAATCCGGCTGTTGTTTTGAGTTTCAGCCTCAGGTAAAAAAATTCAAAAATTTTCAGACCCTCGGATATTCAAGTTTACCCTAAATATCTAAAATCGTTATCTGACTTCTTATCAGGAGGAAAACTCGCATGGTGTATAGTTTGAGGGTGCCAATTTTAAATCCGGCTGTTGTTTTGAGTTTCAGCCTCAGGTAAAAAAAATCAAAAATTTTTAGACCCTCGGATATTCAAGTTTACCCTAAATATCTAAAATCGTTATCTGACTTCCTATCAGGACGAAAACTCGCATGGTGTATAGTTTGAGGGTGCCAATTTTAAATCCGGCTGTTGTTTTGAGTTTCAGCGTCAGGTAAAAAAAAAATCGAAAATTTTCAGACCCTCGGTTATTCAAGTTTACCCAAAATATCTAAAATCGTTATCTGACTTCCTATCAGGAGGAAAACTCGCATGGTGTATAGCTTGAGGGTGACAATTTTAAATCCGGCTGTTGTTTTGAGTTTCAGCCTCAGGTAAAAAAAATCAAAAATTTTTAGACCCTCGGATATTCAAGTTTACCCTAAATATCTAAAATCGTTATCTGACTTCCCATCAGGAGGAAAACTCGCATGGTGTATAGTTTGAGGGTGACAATTTTAAATCCGGCTGTTGTGTTGAGTTTCAGCCTCAGGTAAAAAAAATCAAAAATTTTTAGACCCTCGGATATTTATTACCCTAAATATCTAAAATCGTTATCTGACTTCCTATCAGGACGAAAACTCGCATGGTGTGTAGTTTGAGGGTGCCAATTTTAAATCCGGCTGTTGTTTTGAGTTTCAGCCTCAGGTAAAAAAAATCAAAAATTTTCAGACCTCGGATATTCAAGTTTACCCTAAATATCTAAAATCGTTATCTGACTTCCTATCAGAAGGAAAACTCGCATGGTGTATGGTTTGAGGGTGACAATTTTAAATCCGGCTGTTGTGAGTTTCAGCTTCAGGTAAAAAAAACCAAAAATTTTTAGACCCTCAGATATTCAAGTTTACCCTAAATATCTAAAATCGTTATCTGACTTCCTATCAGGAGGAAAACTCGCATGGTGTATAGTTTGAGGGTGACAATTTTAAATCCAGCTGTTGTTTTGAGTTTCAGCCTCAGGTAAAAAAAATCAAAAATTTTTAGACCCTCGGATATTTATTACCCTAAATATCTAAAATCGTTATCTGACTTCCTATCAGGACGAAAACTCGCATGGTGTGTAGTTTGAGGGTGCCAATTTTAAATCCGGCTGTTGTTTTGAGTTTCAGCCTCAGGTAAAAAAAATCAAAAATTTTCAGACCTCGGATATTCAAGTTTACCCTAAATATCTAAAATCGTTATCTGACTTCCTATCAGAAGGAAAACTCGCATGGTATATGGTTTGAGGGTGACAATTTTAAATCCGGCTGTTGTGAGTTTCAGCTTCAGGTAAAAAAACCAAAAATTTTTAGACCCTCAGATATTCAAGTTTACCCTAAATATCTAAAATCGTTATCTGACTTCCTATCAGGAGGAAAACTCGCATGGTGTATAGTTTGAGGGTGACAATTTTAAATCCGGCTGTTCTTTTGAGTTTCAGCTTCAGGTAAAAAAAAACAAAAATTTTTAGACCCTCAGATATTCAAGTTTACCCTAAATATCTAAAATCGTTATCTGACTTCCTATCAGGAGGAAAACTCGCATGGTGTATAGTTTGAGGGTGCCAATTTTAAATCCGGCTGTTGTTTTGAGTTTCAGCCTCAGGTAAAAAAAACCAAAAATTTTCAGCCCCTCGAATATTTATTACCCTAAATATCTAAAATCGTTATCTGACTTCCTATCAGGACGAAAACTCGCATGGTGTGTAGTTTGAGGGTGCCAATTTTAAATCCGGCTGTTGTTTTGAGTTTCAGCCTCAGGTAAAAAAAATCAAAAATTTTCAGACCTCGGATATTCAAGTTTACCCTAAATATCTAAAATCGTTATCTGACTTCCTATCAGGACGAAAACTCGTATGATGTATAATTTGAAGTTGTCAATTTTAAATCTGGTTGTTGTTTTGACTTCCAGCCTCAAGTGAAAAAGATCAAACATTTTCGGATCCTCAGATCTTCAAGTACACTTTAAATATCTAAAATCGTTATCTGAGTTTCTACATCATATACGATCGTTGTTTTGAGTTTCAGCCTCATGTAAAGAAGATCAACAATTTTTAGACCTTCTCATCTTCAAGTTTCCCCAAATATGTAAAATCGATATCTGACTCCCTACCACGACAAAAACGCGCATGGTGTACTATTTGAGGGTGCCAATTTCAAATCCGGCTGTTGCCTTGAGTTTCAGCCTCAGGTAAAGAAGATAAAAAAAATCAGACCCTCAGATCAAGTTCACCGTAAATATCTAAGATCGTTATCTGACTCCGCCATGGTGAATTTAAATTCAAAAACTCACGCGCTCACTCTCCAACTAAAAACAGCTCAACCCTGCAAGTGCATACACATGAATGAAGTAAATGGTTAAAAGGTGCTCCGGACTAGATGCATGTGCTAGAGCAAATCCTTCGATTTTTAAGCAAATGATCCTGTCTCTAACACCAAAAAGGTGAAACCTTTTCCTTTAGAGCAACAGCTTTTCGATCCAAGCGAATCTTTTCTTTGTTTTTGCTTATGAATAAAATGAGAAGTGAATGCTTCGATTCTTACAAGTAAAAGCAAATGCTCTTCTTTATTAATATGGCCTAATGTCTCTTCATTCTCCAGTTGGACCGTGAGCGATATGGAAACAGCCTGTCGGCAGTTGGGCTTTCAGGGTGGCAGCTTTCACATGTGGTACAACCGTCAAATGCCACTAAAACCACGCTTACTGCTAGAAGAACCAAGATGTACTGGCACTGAAACCTCCCTGCTTCACTGCCGGTGGTCCACAAGACAGATGGGTTCAGGGGTGAGTTTATCAGAGAATAATGTTTCTCTGGAATATGTTGTTTATATTATTGCATTGAATGAATAGGATTGATGACCGTTTGAATTGGTTAGTAATTATTTTAGTCATGCTAGTTGAAACTGTTTCGGAACTTAGGAAACCATATCGCAAACTGGCAACAGCGCGCTGTTTTACAAACCCACAGCCTATCTTCACAAAAAGCCATAGTGACAGTGACGTAAATGCGCAGTGTTGGTCGTTTATTTTTTTTTATTTTAATGGTACACTTTACAAACACCTTGCTGGTAACTACATGCAAAGGCAAGCTAAACCTAAAGTCGATAACAATGAATAAACAACAGTAACAATAACAAACGACAAGAAAAAACAACTATCTAGGTATAAGTTATGCACTGATGCAGCAAGAGAGCAATTCCTTAAAAGTAATACTAAACAATAAACATATCACATATAGAGACCATGTTACCCAGGGATGATAGGCTCTTATTATCTACATAGAAGAGATCTTCTTCTTCTTCTTTTCCATCTTTTATTATAGGGTAATACCCTGTTTCACTTAACGCTTTAACCTTTCTTAAGGTGCATCCTCTTCCGATGTGAGCCAGCTTTGAGCCCATCTTATTATTGATATTATCGATCATGCGACAATATTCTTAAATTTATGTTCAACATTAAACATAATGTTACAAGTCTTTAGTCCGATTGGGCAAGGAAACAGTTGGTACGGATTTAATTATTTATTTGCACTAACACTATGTACACTACGCCTAGCCTAATACTTAACAGTCTAATTGATCTACAGTCACTACACTAATTTATATTGGTCCTACAGTTCACTAATTTATGTCATTTTTCATTTATTTCGCGCGCGCCACTGGAACGTCGCGTATTACAATACTACCGAACACTGACTGCTGCACTCTATTGACTCCAACTGTCACTGCGGCTGCCTGACTGCTGCTTATGTAGATGCCTGCTGAACGCCGAGAACCATCGCGCCGCTACCGTTGTTTCTGGAAAGCTTCTGGATGACTCAATTCTAGATCTCACGTAAATGGCCGGCCGTCCAGGGCCGGACTGGCACGCTGCCCCTCCTTAAGGCCGTTTCGTCCCAGAAACGTTCATGTCTGAATGGGCACAGTACGCCCTTCTTGCAGCCAGAGGTTTGATAAAAGAAGCAATCCACGGTTCTGTGTTCGGTCGGTCCTCTCGGGTTCCAGCTGCAGACCAGAATTTCCAGTGAACCTGAAGAGAACTTCCAGCATGTTTCGGATGATCCGCCAATCCAGGCCGTCCCGTCCGCCAGCTTCAAAACATTTGTGGTTAGCAACCTCTCTCTGAGGTCCAGGAGTGCCTCCCATACAGTGCGGTACGTCGGTTTCTGATAGGACTTCTCCTTCGAAATCAAGTGGTAGAGTCGCCTCTGGTCACTTCGTAACTGCAGCACTTGTCCGACTCGCCAACCCTGTCTCTTCAGCTTGTCCACTTGGCCAAACAGATGTTGGAATTCACTGGCAATCCCTCGGGACATCCGAAGATCTCTTGCGACACAATGTGCCAACGCGTACTCATCCGGTACCGTGAGCAAATCTCGATGTTTTTCGTCACGCCAAACCTAGCTTTCGCTGTACCAGTGTGGGTGGCCATGAAATCCTCGAAGTTCAGCTCTGGGTGGAGTTGCTGGAGTTCTCTAATTTCCAGCAAACGGAGCCAACCTGTTGAAGTGTACGACTCTGGGTTTTCCACCGTTGGCCTCCTTGATGCGATAGATTACGTCGTTGATCTTTCTGACGACCTCATACGGGCCCTCCCAAAAACTCTGGAGCTTCGGTGACAAGCCACGGCGTTTCTGAGGGTTATACAGCCAGACCAGGTCTCCAGGTTGGTACGCTGTTTCGCTGGACCCTACGTCGTACGTCATCTTCATGCGGCCGCTTGCAGTGCGAATATTATGGCGAACTTTCTCATGGGCCTCGTCCATTCTCCTGCGAAGGTTGGCAACGTAATCTTCGCCTGCCACATCGTCCCCTGGTTTGCAGCCAAACATGAGGTCACAGGGTAGCCGAAGCTCTCGCCCAAACACAATACTGATCTCACGTAAATGGCCGGCCGGCCGTCCAGGACCGGACTGGCACAATAATATAGTTTACAAGATCACAGTCGGAGTACTTTAAATTATTGGCAATATTACAGATAAACAACATAGCCTGAGTCTTTCTTCTAACAGATAACATACACAGGTTAAAACTCTTTAGCATTGAGTTATAAGAAATCATAAATGGATATACACTGTATTTTTTAATATAAAGGTATCTTAAAAATCTTTTTTGAACCTTTTCGATTTCATTGCTACTGACAAAAGTGCTTGGTGACCAGATAGAAGCATATTCCAAGTGTGCTCTCACTAAGGGGGTATACACTCGTATAATTGTTTGGATGTTAATATCTTTGCTATTACGCATGACAAAACCAAGAATTCTATAAGTTTTGTTAACAATGTGATTATAATGACTGATAAATCTAAACTGTTCGTGGAAAATCACTCCCAAACCTTTGACTTCTTGACACCTCTTTAGTTTGCAGTTTCCAATGTAAATAAGTACCTACATGTACCTTCCGAGAATATGAAACTACACAGCATTTTTCAAAGCTAACAACATTTTGTTGCCTGTAAACCAGTTCGTCACTAAATTCAAGTTATTTTGAAGAGCAACAGAATCATTCCTGCCATGTATTGGTCTGAATAACTTAAAATCATTTAGGTTAGGTTTAGGTTATCTTGCTTTGTTGGTTATCGTTTATGTGCAGATTTTTGATGATTTTTATTTTTATGTACTTAGGTTTGTGATTATCATCCAGACCTGGGAATAGAGTGTCAGCCAAGACATGATACACCACTGCCATTTTGGAGAGGGATTAGGTTCGAATATGCCGTGAACGACGAGAGACTGATGTTAGGGAATACCTTAAACGTGCCATTTTCTAGGTTTGTGTGTTTTTGGTAAATGACTGTAAACTGTCGCAATTTATATACAGGGTGTTTGGTAGAGAATGAGCCAAACCTCGTGGGCATATAGATGTAAATTGTCGCAATTTATATACAGGGTGTTTGGCAGAGAATGAGCCAAACCTCGTGGGCATACTCGTATAGATAACCCCTTTTCAAAGATATTTTATTGATGGACCTGCGCCCTTAACATTCCTGATTTTTTAGTATTTATAAGAATTAATTAAAGTTAACATTTTCACCTCTGTATTTATTTTTCAAATGATTACTAAACCTATTTTTAGCCGTTTTTCGATATGTAGAGTGGCCTTTTTTGAAGTGAAGTAATAACTAGTCACAAGTACTACTGAAATAATTAGTTGTGAGCTGACGTTGCTATCAAATATGTTAAAAAATTAGGGAGGTTAACTTCAACTTGATGTAAAAATACATAAATGCGATAAAGTTGTTCAAGTGCTTTTAAAAAATTGTCTACAGATTACTGTTACGCTATCACCAAGCTGCTTGATCCACAAACATTCAAATTTAATTACCCCTTTCGTGGATTTGGAAATTTCATTTTGAAATAGCTATACAATTAAGGGTTAGGGAGACAGATCATTAACTTATTTATTTTATTTAGATCTAAGTTGCATTACGTTGAACTCTACTATGCTGGTACAGGAAGAGATCAGAATACTTCAAGTGCAATAGATGTGATAGGAGTACCTCCTAGTATGGATCATATTGAAATTCGAGGATCAGCCTACAATGGAATAAACATCACTAATCCAGATGCTCCCGTAAGTACCGCTTTTTTATGCAGTAAATCGAATAAAAGCATTTCGTAGTATGTAAGAAGGTCTCAACGATATATCATTTGAGAGTGGGCGACAGAAAAGAAGAAAGTCACTGCTAAACAGCAGCAGACTTCCTGGTGGAACGCCACGGCGCGTTCGCTTGGCCTGACTATAAGATCGCGCTTCTATGTCAACTCCATATGAGAGTCGATATTTGAGGTTTGCTCTATATCTCAATCCACCAGTACGCAGACAGTTGTTTCACGCTTATTAGCGACCATCAGTGCGCCATAGGTGCGCACAACACCTTTGAGTGCCATTGAAACACTATTGAATCTTCCTCCTTTGGATCTGGTAATTCAAGGGGAAGCTAGAAAAACTGGGTTCCATCTCTGGAGTCAGGGTAGGTGGACTTTTATGAATCCAGGCAAAGGACATTCGACGATTCTAGCAGAGTTGCATGAGGATAGTCCTATTTTGTTGGCGAGGAGCGATATAGTTTCTCCTACGTATCGCTTCAATGGCAAATTTAGGGTGGTGTTTCCGTCAAGGGAAGAGTGGGAGTCTAGGGAAAGACAGCTCATCGAAGGAGGATGACAGGTCTGGTACATAGACGGTTCACTCGCTAGAGAGGGCTCGCGCTCGGGAGTCTACGGACCCCATACAAGACTTTCACTCCCTCTTGGGGGCACACCACAGTATTCCAGGCTGAGGTCTACGTGATACTTGCTTGTGTAAATCGTATTCGGGAAATTGACGGGTCTAGGAGGCGGATTACTATCTGCTCTGACAGTCAGGCAGCCATCAAAGCACTGAGTGCTTGGAAAATAACGTCGGGACTGGTCCTGGAGTGCAGGAGGGCTCTTGACGACATCTCAGTTAAACACAAGGTATCACTGATGTGGATAACTGGGCACGCTGGGGTAAAGGGTAACGATATGGCGGATCATCTGGCTAGGATGGGATCCGGCAACAGTTTTGTGGGCCCGGAACCAGCCTTAGGACTATCTGCAAACTTGATTAGGAAAACAACTGGAGAGTGGATCCAGAATCAACACTCTCTGAGATGGAACAACGCCTCTGGTCATGTCCGTCAAGCTACGGAACTATTACTAGGGCCTGCATCGAGAATAGGACGATTTTGTCTCTCTCTGGATAGGAGTAACTTGAGATTGCTAGTAGGCCTATTAACGGGTCACAACACCGTCAGGCGTCACCTGTTCGTGATGAGGGTGGTCAACGACCCGACGTGCACGTGGTATGGTGAAGAGGAAGAATCCTCGGCACACATCTTGTGTCGCCGTGAAACCCTGGGTTATCACAGGCAGACTATGCTGGGCTCAAGAACCTTGAAACCAATAGAGATCAAATGGATAGGACCTAAGAATGTACTTGCCTTTGCTAAAAGGGCAGGTCTTAGGAACTAGCGGAGATAGAGGCGCAAAAGGGCCCATCGTGTGGCCTATGCACCAGTCACATTCTGTGCTGGATAGCCTCTCGTCCTTATTCATTCATTCATGCGCCATAGGTCAATCGACCTCTTTATCTCCGTCAATCCTGCGGTTCATTTTTGCGTCGAATTTGTCTGGTTGGTTTGTATCTTATTTTAATAATTATTTGACTTCTGCAGTAGCCTCCCAATTCTCTCTGTTGCCCGGGGTATATTTTAGAATAAAAATATTGTTGGCTAAAAAAACCTATTTTTCTTCTTACAGGTATCAATAAATAACTGCAAAATCAGTCACAACCGAGGTTACGGCATCTTCATCAACTCCAGCTACGGCCTAGCTCACATAGACGGTTGCACCATCAACGAGAGCGGTGGTGACGGCATCAGATTCGTCAGGGCCGAAGAAAGACCGGACGAAAAACCAGACAGATACGGCTACCACGACTTCTGCCGCCTAGCTACCTCCTCTAGTCAAACTTTCCCCCTACAACTCTACGCCGAACAGACTCTGTTCCTTACCAAAGAAATCAGCTGTAACAAGGCCTTCACCACGAGGTTCGGACATGTCTTGACTCTACACTTCATCAGAGCCGTTACGGAAAGGAACGACAGCGCCTCTTTTGAGGTATACGACGGATCTGCGTTGAACCATCGACCTCTGATGAGCTTTCTGGTGCGAAACAACACAAGACCTCAGAGCTTGACCAGCACTAGCAACCAAATCTTTGTCAAGTTTAGAGCTGAGGCCAGCACCAACTTGGTGGTCTTCATGAGAATCATGTCAGGCTTGCAGAGGTCATACGACCTCAATGTGAGCAACTCTGACATCTCCGAGAATCTAGGTAATCATAATAATACATCGTTTTTGTTTTCAAATATACCATGGCCGACTCTACACTAGGCCGGAGCCTAAGATGTGGCAACGTGGCTTAGCTGTCAAATAGCGGGCCTATAGTTTCAGAACAATTATTACATTTTATATGTATTAGAGTTCATCTCGGTTAATAAATTAAGAAAAATACTTTTTAGAACTACTGCTACTAATACCACTTACATCTGATGTCTGGTTCATCATAGTGAGACACTACAAAATAAAAATAAAGCAACCTGTTTCCTGCTGCCACTTCCACTTCTACTTAAATGAACACTCAATTTACTTTGTAAATTGTCACTTGAGCTAGAAAAATTCACTATTAGGTCACTGTGAAGCCATTCTTGCTGGTCTTGATTCCCTTTTCAATATCAAATCTTTTCGTAGGTATGCCCAGATGCATGCCCAGACGAGTTCTATTAACTGTCTTTTTCTGTGATATTTGGGAGGTCCAGAAAACATTGTAGGTACCACATTGTGCTTTAAAATAGGTCTTATCCTTTGAAATGTTTGTAAAGTATTGTCTTTATCCTTATAAATATAACCAGCCCTTCCGAAGAATACCTTTCACCCACTTCTGTTTATGTCCCTTATTGGACGCACAATTGCTAGTACAACCTGGTACTACACACTTTGCAGGCATCTGTTTATCTTTATAGTTTCGTTTGTGCAGGTAAATAATTAGAAACACATTAAAAATCACCTTCCAATCTTATTTTTCACTCTGGAAGATTACACTAATGCCATGACTAATGACTTAACAACAAACAAAATGACGGCCCGCAGATTCAGTGTTGCCATATTTCATGCTCCGGCCTAGTGAGTACAGTCGGCCATGTGTAAACTCGTAAAATGAAATGAATATTATCGATAGTTTTGAAAACTGTAGTTCGCCATTGTTTGCGATTTACTGTCAGTTAGTGATAATTAAAAATCCCCCAGAATGAATCTTGACACATGCTTTGACGACATACGTGCCCTCATGATGCAAAATATCTGGAACACAAGCTAGTGCCTTTGGACAACACATGATTCTCCAAACGTCCAAGCCCAAGCGTTGAAAGCTGATATATCTAGTACAACTATCAGTAGTACAAAAGAACAATAGTTTGTGCAACAATAAAAATATATAATATGTACAAGAAAGCAGCCTTTACAATTAAAAAAAAATCACTGAATTATAGTTGAAGTACCCAGCAAGAAGCTAGCTTATTGCTGTTTTTCACTGTGTTCTGATATTATTTATTATAGGAAAGACAAGATTCTTTGACAATGGTCTAAAATATCTGAATAATCACACAAAATACAAAAATAACGAGATAAAATGGTTTAAAATTATTTAAAACGAAGTTGTATTAAGGTTTTCGCAACGCCCCTAAACAGTAAACATAATAGATATTTTTTTTCAACTTACCAGTGAGAGGTAAAAACGCCATACTGAGGTTTATGACAATATTTCTTACAGATTTAACACTGATGAATCATTTTTTTTCATCACTGAATATTGTAATTGTAAATGTACACGATCTTTGAACAGCAGTAGATGAACTTTGTCAAGCTGTCAACTGGTATCTGTCACAACTGTCAACGGTTAACGTTGACATTTTGACTATTGGCGTTCCAGTGTTGCCACGTATCTCAGAATTGTATTGAAATTTGGGATATGCAGAGATGGTTTTCTTTAGTTCTTGTGACCTAAGACACGTTTAAATACAACATTGCAATACCTTCGATGGGTGATTGGTACTGTTACAAAACAGCTTTAACATTATGACATCACAACATAATCATGGCGCGTTTATAGTCACGTGATTTTGTTTCAAATTTACTCTAGTTTTAATTGTTTATAATCAATTGAACTAATCTTTTCGCCTCAAATATGAATATTAGATATTAATACTAAATTTTTTTAATACATCTAAAAAATCAATAATTTTTTTTTCAAAATCATATTTTCATGAGAAACATTCTTAAACATGCTATCCATTTTTAAGGTAGAGGTATCGCAGTAGACAACTTGAGGTCGCAAGTCCACGTTTACAAGACCAACCTTTCGAAAAACGAACATGTAGCTGGCTTGCATGTTACGAGTGGCGTAGGAGATATCAACGTCACTGAAAGCAGGATATCGTTCAATGAAGGCGATGGTATCAACATCACGTACACTGGAGGTAGCAGAAATATCTCATCGTCTAGCGTAAGCTCCAATAAGGGATATGGAATTGCGATTTGGTTGAACAACACACAAGAAACAGAGTTTCTGTTCGTGAACCAAACTAGCGTCGTTCAATATTCCGAAATCTACAAGAATTTGGATGTTGGGGTGCTTCATGGCAACTATTGTGGGGATGCACTGTTTAACTTCACTTACAACAACTTTAAGAATTGTCCGAATGACGCATTGGAGATTTTGTCCTGTTGGAAACCCATGAAGGTAGGTAGCAAGTACTTTGATATTGATTAAAAGAGATGTTACGAAGTCAAATCTTAGGAAAATTTAGTTACGACTCTATTCAAATATCAGACAGCCATGAATGCTTTTTTCAAATTTAAATCTTCGCCTTTGCAGGTTCTAACAAGAGTCCAAGTGAGTCACAACAAGTTCATTGGCAACGAGCGGATCTCAGTCAAAATCTCACCGGCAGTGAACTTGAAAGCCACCATCGAATACAACCACTTCAGACAAGGCTTATTCGGAGGACTTCTGATCAAAAACAAACCTATGGAGGAGTTCAACGTGCTAGAAAACGACATCCTCGTAGTCCAAAACTACTTCAAGAATAATTCGGGAACTTACGTTGTGAACCTAGCTCTTTCTCCATACGCGCTGAACCAATACCTGCTGTTCACCAGAAATTTCGTGAAAAGCAATAGAATCGCAGAACCGTTCCAAAGCGAAAACACCATGGCGAACAGTTTGAATCCAAGAAGCAGGGTGGCAGCACCCGTTGTCATTGGCTCAGATAACGTGGAGGTTTTTAGAAATATTATCGAAAATCCTGAGTCGAAGTATGAAATAGGAAGTCATCTGGAAGACCAAAGCAAGACTATCAACTGCACCTACAACTGGCTGGGGTTTTCTCACGATGAGTACATCTTCCATAGGATATTCCATAGATATGACAGGTATGTTAGGTTAGGTTGAAAGTGAGTAAGGCGATTATGTCTCCTTCCACTGCGATAGCGAAAATTCTGACACCTCTCTCTACCTCAATGTCTCATCATCATAGTCACAATGTCTTAACAGACATGTTGTGAACTCGTAAAATGCATTAAGTCGGAGCTAGAGTATTGCCGACACGAATATTATCAATAGTTTTGAGAACTGTAGCTCGTTTACTGTCAGCTCAGCAGCGCTCTTGATACTCATATCTAGCAACTGCTTCGTCGTATATCCACCCAGCGTGTAGGGTAACGGCCACGGCGCCGCCAACTCGGGGCATGACCCTGACCTACAAGTTTCTCCATATTATCGCTTCTGTGAATATGTCCGAAGAATGTAAGCATTCTCGTCGACACAATGGAAGATAGTCTCTTTGGATTACCGAGCTCATACAGTATGGAAACATTAGTTCGATGGGCGTATAAGGAATTCTCAGCATTCTCCTCCACGTCCACACACACAGGCCAAGTTTCTGAGGCATACAAAAATATGGAGAACACAAGAGACTGAACCAGTGACATTTTGGTAGCTTTAGTGATGTTATGGTCACGCCATATTTTAGTAAGCTTTGTCATGGCCACCAGTGCCTGTTGAATACGCCGTCGAATCTCATTCTCACAGCTACCTGAATTGTCGATCAAAGAACCGAGGTACACAAAACTTTGAACTTCCTCACAACGGCCTATTGACTTTATTTCTCGATGATTGTCGTGCTCTCTATCTACGATAATAACCTTGATCTTTTTATAGTTAATACCAAGACCATATGCTGCACTGTGTTGTTCTAAAACGTTCAATAGAGCTACTAGTTCTTCCTGAGAAGCAGCAATAAGGGTTGTATCGTCAGCAAATCTTAAGTTAGATATTTTGCCTCCGCCAATGTGGTTATATTGAACAGGGTCTCCATGACCTGTGTTGGTGTAGGAGACATGACTCCAGTAATAGTCAAGCAGACGCCAACTTGGTTCTAGCTGTCTGTTACAAACATTTCTGCCACCAGACAACAGCACCATATACTACCATTGGTTTTACCGCCGTCTTATATATCCAGTTTAGGACTAACGCCCCAGGATTGGTCGCATATCCTCCTGAGTGTCCAGAAGGATGGTCTGGCCTTATCAATTCTGTTATCCAGATGGGAGTTAAAGGTGGATCTTTTGTCCAGTATAGAACCAGGATACTTCACCTCCTCCGCAAACTGGATTGACTCTCCCGCTATTCTAGATAAGCAGAGCTCCTCTAGTTTCCGACTTTACAACAGTTTTGCGAAGGTTTATGGACATTTGTTCCCTCCTGCATGACAGGCATGTTATTATATTGGCCTTCAATTAGTTGAAGGATTTTTGCAGTGATTTTCACTACAAGTACACACTCCCTGCTTGTACAAGATTTAGCAAAAGAAAGAACTACCATCAACAAAGTATTAACTTTTACAGGTACAACTTGGCGAGAATCACTTTCATACCCTTCCTGCTCCACAACACGAACCATCAGACTACGAAGATCAACAGCAACCCCTTGTACGTGCCAAAATTCACCACCTCAAACTCCGACAAGATTGGAGGTGAGATTGAGGGCGAGGAGGCCATACCTAGAGGCGAATACGTGGTGGTCAGAGACATCAGCATCAGACCTGGTGGGAAACTCACCATAGAGCCAGGCGTAACGTTGAGATTCCCACCGTCCATTGGGATGATGGTAGGAGGCAGATTGGACGCTAGAGGCATAGAGCCCAATAGCATCAGGTTCACGCTCAAAGAAGAACTGATTCACGCTCCAGACAATATCACCTACGAGATAGAAACTGAAAAGTACGATGTGGAGACAGAGCTGATCAAAATAGAGCCTGATGTGCCGATCAGGTTGCTAGGAGGAGTCTCTGAAACGGAAGGCAGGTTGCAGATTAAAGTGAATGATCAATGGGGAACAGTTTGTAATTATGGATGGACCATGAAGAATGCAGCGTTGGTGTGTCAACAGTTGGGTTACGTTTTGAACCCTGA
The DNA here is from genome assembly GCA_951848785.1 of Callosobruchus maculatus. Lineage (NCBI taxonomy): Eukaryota > Metazoa > Arthropoda > Insecta > Coleoptera > Chrysomelidae > Callosobruchus > Callosobruchus maculatus. The sequence goes on from CATOUR010000316.1 coordinate 212,612, forward strand.
AGATTGGTAAGTGTATTTAACTAGCCTCAATAAATGTACAGAAACAGATTGGAGTCAGAACCTCATCCATTCGTTCAGATGTAAAAAAAAAACATCTAAATTAGCAGAAAGATACCGACGAACCAGAGTAAAGAGACAAGATTATAGAAATTGGGACAAATCATCTCTAACCAGAAATAACAGCGGTAACATATCTAAGGCCAAAGATTTCTTTTTTTTGCGATCTTGCTTATAGATGCTGAAAAATTTGAAGGGCTCCAGTCAAGAGTATCGTTACTTTTGACTTTGACAGCAACCGTCGCTGAAAGTTTTCATTTGATGTCATAGTTTTCAATCGTTTTGGAAAATATTAATCTCTATTGCATTGCAGTAGCTAGTAGGATGTGAAAAGTATCCATTTCTGTCGTACTCCAGCTTCTCTTTGGCGTTAGATATGTTAGCGCCATTATTTCTGCTTAGAGTTGAACTGTTTTGTAAGGAATTTTCATAATATTGTCCCTTCATTCTAGTCCGTCTGTATCTTTCTGCTAACTTAGTTGTTTTCTTCCGTTTGAACACATTTTTGTTTATATTTCATGGCCTGCTGGGTTGCTTGAAGGTAGTAAAATTAACAATGACCGATTTGATTTAAAATTTCAAATGAAATTAAAACATGATCACCTACTTTAATTCAATACGCTTACACTAATTCAATACCATCATAAATAGACGAAAAGGTTCAATACCTTGAAAACAAAACAGATATTGGCAAAGATAAAATAATTAAAGTTATAAATGACAAATTGAAAACCTACATTCAGTAGCATAGCCAGGATTTCAATTCGGGGGACTCAGCGTACTGAGTCTATTTTAAGAATATCTCGTACTTTGATGATTTTTTTAAAATCCGCTGCATTTCAAAGATACGGGAAGAAAGTTGTCACAACTACATATTATTATCAAAAAACACATCGTTAGTGGCTCAGTACAACAATACATGTTCAAAATGACTCCTACCAGCTTGGATACAAGTCATCAGTGATTGCCGATTTTAATAAAATTTTGACACAGAATTTATTACCGCGGCGAGAATGGAAAACGACTCTGTTTTTGAAAAACCCTGTCAGTGACGACCCAGCAATAATCAAAAAACCAAAAATATAAAATCAGCTCAAACCTTGTTGTTAGACGGGTTGGAGGCTCTTGATAGTTTCGCATCGTCCAGTTGAAGCACGCAGAAAAAAACTTTGGCGTTCTAGTTCCAAAGGAGGAAGACGCAAGAAACTTTTTACGAGGGTTTTTTGTGTTGGATGTTGTTTTTGCTGGCGGATGGGCGATAATTTAGTTGCAAGGGGATTTTAGACTATAGTTTCATGCAATGGGAAATAATAAAATGGTATCATCATTGCGTGTGGGAAGTACTGAGTCAATCAACTTGACTCCATTTTTTTAGTAGTAGTACAGTTTGAAATCATGAATACCTAATATTACCAAATGGTATGAATAAATTATTTGATAAAAAAAATTAAAAAAAATGGACAGGCTGAGCTTTGAACCATAGACCAACGGATCCATTACCCAACACTCTAACCACTAGGCCAGCCGAACATGCTCCAGATAGTTTCAACAAGACATATTTGATTAGGTACTTACTTACTTACTTACTGGAATCTGTAATCTGATTTCAAACATTCAAAAAGATATTTATTTCGATCGTAGAGGTCGTCTCGAGCTGCAAACTTCATTCATCGGCTATATTGCAACAAATGTACACTAGTTACTAGCAAGTATTTTCGCGATTGGCTGGGAATCTAGAATCTAGTATCAATGTAGGACGTCGTTGGTCAAAGGAGCATGTTAAGCGCCATCGTTACGTCACACGGGTTCGGGAGCCGTCGGCGTGTTTTCGGTACTCGATTCAAAAACCCATTTTTATTTTGATATAACTTTTGAATTATTGCGAAAAAAAAAGAAAACAAAAACAGTTTTATTATAAAACTTATATATGATCTTTAGATTTATGACAAAAAAAAAATTGATTCAAAACCTCAATTGTCGCAAGTTTTTTAAATAAAAGTGGTGACCATTCATGGGAAATACTTTTTTGTATTTATATGATGGCATTGAATAATTAGTGTAAGCGTATTGAACTAAAATAAGTGAATAGTTGCAGCTAAATTTTTTGCATTTTTGCTCATCTATCTTGCCCCGACAGCCCTGTATAATATTTTATAAAATTTTCAGGTACTTAGAAAGAGCAGAAATTCCACAAGCAGGCACATCGGAAAAAGTCTTGCTGTCCAACGTTCAATGTGACGACTATGATCTTGATATAACAAAATGCAAATCGGAAAAGATATCTGTGGACTTCGAGAACTCGTGTAACCATGATAACGACGTTGGGATCAGGTGCTACAAAACATCTTGGGCCGGAGTTAGGTTCGGATCTCTTGCCGAAAGGACCGACATACAGTTCCTCACCATAGAGCAGGCAGGACTCCTGGATTACGCTACCAGCACTCTCAAGCCAGCCTTACAGCTGGATTTTGCACACCAGAACTTTGAAAACATCAGGATTGTGAACAATAACTATCATGGACTTGGTATCATGTACTCGGACATATTTTCTGAGTCGGTGAACAACATAAAAAACTCTGAGTTTTCGAAAAATAGAGGTGCTGGGATCACGTTGAAGCAACTAGGACTGACGTTGTTTAATAACAAAATTGAAAACAACTTTGTGGGGATCGAACATAACCCTACTCTGAGTGGATTGCAGCAGAGAGAACTTGGAGGTTAGTATCATCCATCGGCGATCAAAAAAAGATAATACCTATATGTGATTATGCATGGCCGACTCTACACTAGGCCGGAGCCTTAGATGTGGCAACGTGGCTTAGCTGCCAAATAGCGGGCCTATAGTTTCAGAACAATTATTACATTTTATATGTATCATAGTTCATCTCGGTTAATAAATTAAGAAAAATACTTTTTAGAACTACTACTACTAATACCACTTACACCTGATGTCTGGTTCATCGTAGTCAGATACTACAAAATAAAAATAAACGCAACCTGTTTCCTGCTGCCACTTCCACTTAAATGAACACTCAATTTACTTTGTAAATTGTCACTTGAGCTAGAAAAATTCACTATTAGGTCACTGTGAAGCCATTCTTGCTGGTCTTGATCCCCTTTCACTATCAAATCTTTTCGTAGGTATGCCCAGATGCATGCCCAGATGAGTTCTATTAACTGTATTTTTCTGTGATATTTGGGAGGTCCAGAAAACATTGTAGGTACCACATTGTGCTCTAAAATAGCTCTTATCCTTTGAAATGTTTGTAAAGTATTGTCTTTATTCTTATAAATATAACCAGCCCATACGAGGAATACCGTTCACCCACTTCTGTTTATGTCCTTTATTGGAAGTACAATTGCTAGTGCAACCTGGTACTACACACTTTGCAGGCATCTTTTTATCTTTATAGTTTCGTTTGTGCAGGTAAATAATTAGAAACACATCAAAAATCACCTTCCACTCTTCGTTGTTACTCTAGAGGGTTATGTTGGTATGTCCTTGATTGGAGGCACAATTGCTATTGCAACCTGGTACTACACACTTTGCAGGCATCTTTTCATCTTTATAGTTTCGTTTGTGCAGGTAAATAATTAGAAACACATTAAAAATCACCTTCTACTCTTCGTGGTTACTCTGGAAGGTCATGTTGGTATGTCCTTGATTGGAGGCACAATTGCTATTGCAACCTGGTACTACACACTTTGCAGGCATCTTTTCATCTTTATAGTTTCGTTTGTGCAGGTAAATAATTAGAAACACATTAAGAATCACCTTCCACTCTTCGTTGTTACTCTGGAAGGTTATGTTGTAATGTCCTTGTTTGGAAGCCCCAATTGCTATTGCAACCTGGTACTACACACTTTGCAGGCATCATTTTATCTTTATAGTTTCGTTTGTGCAGGTAAATAATTAGAAACACATTAAAAATCACCTTCCAATCTTCGTTGTTACTCTGGAAGGTTATGTTGTAATGTCCTTGTTTGGAAGCCCCAATTGCTATTGCATCCTGGTACTACACACTTTGCAGGCATCATTTTATCTTTATAGTTTCGTTTGTGCAGGTAAATAATTAGAAACACATTAAAAATCACCTTCCAATCTTATTTTTCACTCTGGAAGATTACACTATTGACTTAACAACAAACAAAAGCTCGGCCCGATATCCAGTGTTGCCATATTTCAATGCTCCGGCCTAGTGAGTAAAGTCGGCCATGGATTATGCGAAAGATGGTCTGACGGATGACATATAATGATTCGACTTATGTAGAAAAGCTTGGGCTGAAGATATAACGCTGTAGTCTTTATTAGACCGAATATTGGATGGGAATCAATGGGACGAGACAAAAAAGTATGGTTATGCTAAGTATTTGTTTGAAAATTGAAATTTAGTTTAAAGGAAGGTCTAACATTCCTACTAAACAGTTTTTTTTAAGCTCACTTACCTACTTTCTTGCAGACTTTATTATTTGCTAAGCAGTTTCTATTATTGGGCATAAAGCTAAATTCAGATGCACACGACATCCGACGATACGACGGTACGAAACTGTTGCTATTGGTTGAAATATGTTGGTTTGACATCATTTTGAATATTTCAACCAATAGGAACAGTTTCGTGCCGTCGTATTGTCGGCTGTCGTATGCATCTGAATTAAGCTTTATTAGTAGGTGCTTTCCTTTTACATCTGCACTAACTCAGATCACTTAAAAATCAGATGGCTCGGCTCAGTTGGAAACCTCAGATGCTCAGATGCGTTAAAGGAACGTGTTTGTGCAGTTAAATGTCATTCCTCGAAATTTTTTAATACGCTATGGTTCTATAATCTGTCGATCCTTTTCATAACCTATTTTTTTAAGTTTTTCGTAGCTCACCATACACTGTCGACTATCCATACACCACAAAACTCGCTAAAATTCAAACTTACAAAAAATTCTAACCTCATTTATTTGACATCTAAATGATCTGAGACAACTGATCTACCTTTCGAGCTTCTGCAGATGGGCTTAAGTGGGGGTAAAATATCTTAGTCTCAGATTCAGAAGACAAAAGGAACGTACATTGAAATGAGTCATGACGTCACAAGTGAGATTTATCAGATAAATCAGGTAAAAGGAAAGCGCCTAGTATTTTTGTTTTAACGAAAATGAAAAGGAAAAAATAAACTGTCAATATAAGGCAAACCTGTTTTTTTGATTTCTTTAAATAGGTATTTTTATTTTTCGAAATTAATTTTTTTAAGAAGAAATGTTTGATAATTAATTATATCATCTTATAATGATCATATATGTATAACATTTATAACAAAATTAATTTTTTAATCCAGTACCTACCGAAGACACGCCGATAGCTCCCGAACAAAACCGAGCGCGTGTGACGTCATAATGTTAGTTTCACTCATTGCATTTCAAACAGAGATAATAAATACAGTGTTTTATCCAAAGAGTTAACATCTATAGAGGGAGTGTAAACAACAAAATGCACAGGTCGCTGACCAGCCAACATGTAACGGAAATTTTGACAGCCTGAGGGCATTACCAGTAGCGTGCGACTTTATATTAAAATTGGATGTTCATTAATATATTCAATTATTACTGTGATGTTACAAACTGATACCAATAAGTTGTATTAGTATTTAGCTATACTTAGAGAGTTACTCTTATTATAATTTCATTGTAGCAGTTGATAATTTATTATTACCATGAAGTGTTTTTCAAAACATATCTAACAGTGTTCTGAAAGGTAGCCTGTTGGAATGGCTGCATCGTGTTTTTACTTCAGCAATAAAATATAATAATTGCATTAGGTAATATCCAGTTCTATAAAATTCTCATAGATAGATTTTCTGTAAGTAAATGTGGCATACATTTTTGCATTTCACGTCCTCAAATAGTTTAAAAAATGGAATTTGGAAAATTCATGTTGACTGACATGAATGTAATGCGTGCACAAAACATACATTAAATAACCATTATTATTCCTCAAACTGGAGTGAAGTTACTTTTGTTCCCAGTTATCCCCATATATCAAGCTACTGAAAACTAAAACAAAACCTACACTCACCTATGATAAGAAGTGTTCACCGATTCGTCGCTATTACAGCAAACTATGCACTTTTTATGTTGTCTCATCATGCAATTATGACAATATTGTTCATAAATAATTTAATTCACACCACAAAAAGTCACAAAGTCAGTCAAATATACACTAAAATCACAAAAATCTCGACACACGCAATAACCACAACTTCAATGACAGCCACATGACAGCTTAAGAGCTCGCCGATTGTAGTTTGCCAGATTTATAACATATTAGAAGTTATTGCGACATTCCGCTATGAAATTTACCATTTTTGAGATTTCATTAAATCAATACAAATTATCTTCACGTAAATCAGTTACATTGCAAGTATATTGGAATGTATAGTTAAATACTTTGTCTTCAAACTGCCGGATTTTGAAGAAACTGGAAGGTCCTTAAGCTCTAGAGATGTTAACTCTGTGGTTTTATCCTAATCCTTTCCTAATGATGAATGCATCAGGTGCAAAATGTCTGAAACACAATCTATATAGTTCCTTTGGGCAACGCATGCTTCTCCAAATGTCCAAACCTCCAAACCCAGGAGATGAAAGGTGACACTCGTATTTCTAGTTCCACTATCAGTAGTAGTAGTTTACAAAACAACACTAGTTTATGCAACAATAAAAATATTCAACAACAGTATATACTTACTAAGCCAATTCTCTGTATATAGAAAAATTTGAAGAAAGCAGCTTTCAATTAAAAAAATTGCAGTGAATTATGGTTCTGATACTATTTGTTACAGGAAAGATAAGATTCCTTGACAACCGTCTTAAATAACGAAATAGTCACACACGCCCGTAAACAATAAACATAATAGACATTTTTGCAACTTACCGGTGACAGGAAAAATCACATACTGAGATTTATAAGAATATTTCTTACAGTCATGGTACTGATGAACCATTTTTTATCACTAAATATACACGATCTTTAACTTTAAACAACAGTAGATGAGCCTGGTCAAGCTGTCAACTGGTATCTGTCACTTACCTTTGACACTTTGACTATTGTCATACCGATGTTGCCGCGTCTCTCAGAATTGTATTGAAATTTGGGGAATCTTGTGGGGTATACAGAGATGGTTTTCTTAAGTTCTTGTGACCCAAGACGTCCAAAGACAATAACGCAATACCTACAAAGCAGGGGCGTATCCAGACTTCAGTCTTGGGGGGGTAGCGGGGCATGAAGTTGTGTGCGCTTTCACCATTTTTTGTAATACCTTCGTGAAGGACGTTGATGCAAGAGAAATGGAAGGTGTTAATAGTATTAAAATAAAAAAGAAGATATAAACAGAAAGTAAAACAGTGGAGTATCAGGCATTTTGGGGAGATGAAATAAAAAATCTATTGATGCATTAATCAATTTTAATTTTACGGAATTCAAATAATATCTAATATGTATCATCAGTGAACATTTTATTGGCACAGCATACAAAATTAAACGATCATGAACACTCAACAGTCAGGTACCCTAGTAGCCACAACACGTACTCCGTTTTTTTAATTAATGTTTTAACTTTTCTAATCGGTGCAATTTTCAAACCAGGTAATTAATGAGTTTAAATTTTTGTGACAAGCTACCCCGTTGTATAGGACATTCAACTGTAATAATGCAAAACAAACCCTTTTGTAATTTAGTTACTGCAAAAAAGATGTTTTTTTCAATGCGACAATTGCTTAAATAAATAAGTCAAAGTTGAAGTGAGTTTTTTTTTCATAAAGCTTGGGAGGGGTAATTACCCATGTTACCCCCCTCTTGTATACGCCTGTGCTACAAGGGGGATTTGTACTGTTATAAAAAAGCTTTAACATTATGACGTCACAGGTATGGTGACCTATCGTAGCGCGTTCGTACTCACGTGAAAAATATTTATTTCTAAACTTTTCGCATTAAATATCAATATTACTAATAATCAATTTTTAAAACATAAGAAAAAAACAGAAATCTTGTTTATAAAAATCGCAAGTTTCGTTTGTGGACTTTATGGTTGATATCAAAATATGGACATCTTATTACTGCAAATTACTCGCTGGATATATTTTGCAGGTTGGTTCTTAACAAACGAAGACGAACATAACTATTCGCCGTTTCTGATCCCTCACAGTTCAGATCAGAATGTGATCGAGTTGCAACGCTGGGAAACGAAGATCCTGGTCACCACCAAGGTCTACGGAGACAGCATTTCCAGGTCCTATAAAATACGATGCGAACCCGGTTGGGTTCTGGGACTACAACTCCTCAACCCCATAGAAAACAGAAGCTCCGAAGAAATTATAATCCACGATTCTCTATTCACGAGGGATGATCCAGAGGTCTTCGTGGTCAAAAGAGACCTGACAGTGTTTCCTCTGACCTCCAGAGGCCATGGAGTGATTTTAGAGTACGCGAGTGGTACAAACGCTTTGGGCGGTACAGTTATAGTACTGAATGCTGTCAGAGCTCCTCTACAGATCATCCCAAACCGAATCATCAAAGGCCCTGTGCCGACTTTATCTGTGATACGTAGTACTATTAGGAATAACGTGTTTGGGGTGCAAGCGTCGTACTACAATAGGTACTTGGATGAGTTGGGGAATCACTTCTTGAGGAAGGCGAATGAAACCATGAAGTTTTTGAATTGTGATATAAGGTTGGTATCTTCTATTTACTGTTAAGGGCCCCACAGACATCGTTCTTTTTCATCAGGTTTGCACGACGTGCCAACCGATGTCGGTTAAATCGAGTGTACGATACCTCCACACACTGTTCGGTTTCCTTTCAGTTTCTCGCAAATTTTTGGTCCGTTAACATGGATAATACTTTAGCATTGGCGGCGGCTTTAGCTATTAAAGTGAAATACAGCAAGAAAAAACGTTCTAAATGGGTGAAACAGTGGCTTTAGAAAGAGGCCAATTCTCCCATATAAATCTCTTAGAAGAATTGCGTCTGGAACCAGGGGATTGGTACAATTATTTGAGGATGGATGATGAAACATACTTAGAATTACTTAATTCAGTAGCACCTCTAATAAAAAAGCAGGATACCTGGATGAGAGAAAGTATTTCCCCTCATGAACGTCTGACGGCTACATTGAGATTCCTTGCTACGGGTAGAAGCTACGAAGATTTGAAATTTTCAGTTGCGATATCCCCCCAAGCTTTATAAATTATACCTGAAACCAGAACGACACTGCAAAATCCCGTCGTGATTGCACGATGAACGGCCACACATGTACCGAGTTGCACGATGGCGTTCGAAACCGACGGGTAAAATCAAGCTCGGACAGATTGTTTGGAACGACGGTCAACACGACGATTTTTTGGCACACATGGACCGAAATGAGTGTAATCGGTTGGCACATCGTGCAAATCTGATGAAAAAGAACGATGTCTGTGGGGCCCTTTACACTGTGACCATCATAAGTTGACCATCACGGCATGAGGAAGGGTAGCAGGAGGTTCCCTCAGATAGCGACCGTCATTATCATGTCGAGTTTAAAAAGGGATAGAAAACATAAGTATAACAGGGACATCAAATATCCCATCCCGATGCAGGACCGTCTTTAAGGTAGGAAATAAAATTTGCTGTTGCCGGTTGTAGTCTCCTCTATGGGTGTTAATTAAGTATGTTAACAAACTTTAATCACGAATAGTACTCCGAAAAATAGAAAGAAAATGTCATACGAACATGGGTCCGGAAATGCTTCCTAAGGGAGCTACGCTCCTTTGCATGGGGCACCCTGAAGACGGTTTTCCCTCTATATTCTCGAAACCATTCATAACAAAATTACGAAATTAGGTACTATGGGTAAAACTTTTGACGCTCAATCTGATTCTGAATTCAGAATTTCATAATTTTAATCAGAGGCGTATCATACGGGAGGAGTTAAGGGTAAAAATAACCCCATTTTCTAAATGGTAATTTTTTGGCATTTTAATTTTAGAACATGGTACTTCAGAGATTTCTACGTAGAAATGGTCTCTTGGTACATTTCGATAGGGCTAACCGTTTTCGAGAAAAGTGCATTTATTTATTTACAATAGCCTGCATCGATTCAATAATTTGCATTTTTCTCGGGGGGGGGGGATGTTTTCGGGGTTCTCGGTCGTGTTCTTCTTTTTTTGGGTGGGGGTTAAATTGGAGGGGTTAGGGGGTGGGGGGCTGTAACACGAAAAAATTTGTTGGACTCATAATGGCACAAATGACCTATGAAAGGAAGATCTAGCTGCATAATACACTTTTAAGTCCATCCGAACATTGCCTTGCCTATTACAGAAATCAAGGGACAAATGTTCTCATGTCATACATACGAGTATTGCTTTAGATCACTCTGTATTGTGTGACCTGGTAATTATTGAATTGATTTCAATGAAATTTTGACACAGTACCGTGTCGAGGATGGAAAACGCATGTGGTTTTTAGCAATCCTGTCAGTGGCGGCGCAGCAATAATGAAAAAACAAAAAATATAAAAACAGCTTAAACTTCTTTTTTAGTTGATTTGGGGGTTCCTGATCGTTTTCCCTATTTTTTAGAGAGAATAATGCATTTAAGTGGAAAGTATTGAAAGTGCGTCTTTTTTCAGCCATAATCAGCAAGAAGCGGTTTTTGTACACTCACCAAACTGGGACTTACACAAAAGTAACCTATCTGAAGTGACTATCATGTTCAATAAAACGGCAATAACGAATAATGGAAGAGGAATATTCCAGTTTTCAAGAGACATGAGATCGTCCAATAATCTGTTCCATTACGTTTTCCAGGATAATACTATTGAGACGAACAAAGGTAAGTTATTAGACAATGGTTTTTGAAATATTTTTTTTTAATGGTCAGCCCTCCGACAAAAGCTGAAAGCCTATGGCGTTGTAGAAACGCTGTGAGAGGATAAGTGTCGGTGCACGTTATATTTGAAACGCTGCAAGTTGTAGCCGTCGGGAAACAAATTCCCCAGCAGCTCATTCCACAGCGTCGAAGTTCTCCAAAGAAGGAATGCTGGAGGAGACTGGTTCGGGAAGTAGAGTCCTCGACCTGGTAAGAATGAGCTTTTAGAGCCTCTCTAGTCTTCCTCGTTCGGACGGCCTTTGGTGCTATTAACTGGGAGAGCTCACTCGAACATCTTCCGTGATAGAATCTGTAAAACAGAGAAAGGTCAGCCACCCTTCTTCGATGTTCCAGGCTGTGGAGGTCCTTTGTGAGGTTAGGCGTATCGATTAGTCTGATTGCTTTCTTCTGGATAGTGTCCAGAAGCTTCAGAAGGTGCTTCGGAGCGCATCCCCACACATAGGAGCAATACTCCAAAGATGGTCGGATCTGTGCCTTGTAGACCACAAATAGGTAGGTAGTTGCTCTGATGTATACAGCTTCCTACAGTGGAACACAACTCCAAGTTCCTGGGATGTCATTTTAGCAATACTGACGACGTTGTCGAGCCAGGAAATGTTATTGTTGATGATTCTCACAGTTGGTAAGCCAACGTGAGACTTATTTGTCAGTGTTGTTGTCTGAGCTTTCTGTACGTTAAACTGTACTTTATTTACTAATCCCCACTCGACAATTGTTTTGATATCTAATACCATTGATTAACATATTTATACGTATGTTAATCAATGCTAATACGTTGATCTGTGAGGCATGTTGCTGTCGCCGACGTACTGTTTCCTGAGATGATAGTGGCTTGCCTGCTTCCATGCACGATATTATTGTACTGTCGTCTGCGAAGATTGGATTAGCTGTTAATTTCAGCAGCTCGTTGATGTACAGCAATGTAGGAGATAGGACAGATCCCTGAGGAACACCGGCGTTTATTGAAAATACGTCTGATGAACAGCCTTCGACTACAACAAACAGGTGGTAGTCCATAAGCAGCAAGCTTGTCCAGAAGTCCCTCATTCCACACTCTATCGAGAGTTTTCTATGTCATGTGTCAAGTGCAACAACACGGGATTCCCCATTATTTCCAATTGGTCTGTTCCAGAAGTGAGTGACGTAAGCCAGGGATGAGGTCACCCGTAGACCTATGCTTATGGAAGTCATCCTGGATGTTATTGTTGTCCAGGTATTTCAGGGACTGTGTGTTAATGACAGTCTCCATAACCTTAGATATGATGCTGAGAGGAGCCACAGGTCTATAATTGGTGGAATCAGTTTTTTGCCTTTCTTAAGGATGGGTTGTACGTAGCCAATCTTCCATAGAGCAGGAAACACACCTCGCTGATACGATAGTTTGAAGAGCTTGCAAAGAATAGGTGCAAGCTCTCTCTACCTCTCGGAGGAGTCGTTTCTCCTGGTTCACTGCTTTCACTGTATAGTAAATAAATAGACAATTTTATATTCATATTATCAGAAGATTATGTTTTATCTAATATATTCCAGCTGGCGGTTTTGACGTGGCTCTTCCATACGTCTGGCAGTACAACGAAAACTTCACCCACTCAGTTTACATGGACAACAACACTTGGTCCAACAACAAGAAGTTCGGCATCTCAATCGACGGCCATTTTGCTCAAGTGAACATAACCTACAACGTCTTCAAGGACAACAGCTGCAAAACGGGCCTGTTGGCCCTTAAGGGCATGGAGAAGAAGTTGCTCATAGCCTACAATAAATTCATGAGCAACAACGGGAAATACATCGTCGAATTTAATTCTGACAGTCAGTCTGAGATCATAGGGAACGTGCCTGCTGTTTTCATTTATAACGAGTTGAGGGATAATCAGTTCGCGGTGAGAGGAAGAAGCGGGGTGCTACAAGTAGATAGGGATCCCACTTCTACTGTAGGTAAGGCTATAACCGTTTTCACTGTACCATGTTCCCATAGAATGAAGCTATAGTCTGTAGTGAGCAACAGGTCACTGTCGAAACCGATACCAAATTTAGAAATAGCCAAAGTGATCAAGACCTCTAGTGGTGGAATTTAGAACCCAATGGTATGTGTGTGTCCGTAGTAACCAGATTCTTTTAGCATGCATGTGTACCAACTCAGAGAGAATGAAATCAAAACACAGAAATGTTATGATATGGTTTTTTTATTACCTACTTGTTTCTTTACATTGTTTTGTATTTATCAAATCATGCGTGCTTTGTATTTCATATATTTTACTGGTGAAGTATTTTATTGATATGTTGAAATATACGATTCAAAAATGTCTTAATAATAGTGGTAAACTGGCTCTTGTTATTAATATTTTATAATAAAGAAATGGTTATAAACATTCACAGTCTAAATGATAAATAATAATAGTAATAGGTCTCTGTTCAACATCAGGGAGAGAAATATGGATAGGATGTGGAAAAATGTAAAATATCAGCATATATAAATAAATAAATATAACCAACCATATAAAGGAGTAAATAAAGGAGATAATTGGAATAGGTCCGATCTGAGTTATTGCCAGGCTATCGGCCTTCCGTAAATAAATATCATATATAAATAAAAAGAAATCAGTAAGGATTTAAAAAAATACACCTAAACACCACCAAGCTTCAAGCTCCAGGACCTAATATCTAGAGTAGACGGAAATCAGAGACCCAACGCCATATAGTATCGTCTCAAAAGCAGGATGTATAGTATACGTTGTCAAACACTTTAATATCGTAGCCAGTCCACATTAGTTAATAATACAAACTCAAAAGACAACATACCTGCAAATATTCGCGAAAAAGTTTCAAAAAACCCCCTTTGTTGAAATTTTGGTCTCCAGCCTATTTCGTTTTTCCAAAAGCAATCCCCTCTCGTAATCAATCAACAAAACTATGGCAACCATTACCACGACCCACTACTTTATTCAAGTGACAGAACACAAAACCCAAAAGCATCACAGAACTGTAGTGTAGCTTTGAGTCACAGATTGAAAATTAATACGGAACTGTTACGGAATTGGTTGCTCCATGAAAAGTCACTCATGATCTGACAAATAACAAAATATCTGAACAATATATGATGTAGTAATAATCAAATACATTACTTATCTGAACTTCATTGACTAATTACACTCATACTCAGACCTTACATTTTTTTTATAAATCATCCGTCGATGACATCAATGTCAAACTTCGGTCACGTGACCGCTAAAGGTGCGTTCTAACGTCTGGCAGCCAGGAGCGCGTTCCGGATCACCACAAGTCTGAGATCACCTTTCAACCAAATCATCACCCGCCCGCAAAAAAAATCCAAAAGAAAAACTCTCATAAAAGTTTCTTGCATTTCTCTCCGTAGGAACCAGAACGACACAGTTTTTATTCTGCAATTTTCAACCGATCGATATTCCAAGCAAATAGCACGATGGTTTTCCGATATTTAAAATCAAATTGTATTATCAGTATCAATCTTCAAAGGAAAATGAAAAGTAGGTTCCCCAACCATCCTATCTGAGACCTCATCCTACCTGGGCTCATTTTAACTACTGAAAAACTAGGCAATGATTAGAGATCCCTAGAGTACCCAAAAACGGAGTTTGAATAGCTGTTATATTATGTATATTGTTTCTTCAAATTTAGCTTCACCGCCACTGACACAATTTTCAAATACCATGGACACTAACTACAGGGCCGTATATAAGGGGGGGGGGGTTGGGGGGTTCAACCCCCCCCCCCCCCCCGATGAGTATTCCCATGAATGAAATAACTACTGAAATAATACAAAATAAAAATAATCAAGATGCTTTCTCCAAGCTTAGTGATATATGCTACTACTAACCCATCCCTCCGCGCCCATGACATATTAGCAGCGACACCATCTCTACGGGTTTTAAGCAAATTAAGACATTACATAATTATTCTTTTATACATGAACCCCCCCCCCCCTAAGGTCACCACGAACCCCCTCCATGGTCAACGCCTAGCTACGGCCCTGATAACTATCTTTACCAAGGCATAGGGTGGTAGTGATTAGCTACATACATTACAAAATTATCTACAATATAATTTCAAAGATTATTTTTCTAGGGCAACATTCGAATAAAGCTGAAAAATATGTTATGTCGTTCCTTTATAGGGCAAAGAAGAGCTAACTAAGAATACCACAGATTTTTCAGTTTCGCAACCCCCACCTCCAAACTACCCCCATTTCATCTGAAAAGAATATTTGAGTTTTTAGTTTTTTTTACTATTGCTGCACCGCCATTAACACGATTTCTAAAAACCTTACGGATTTTCCATCCTCGACACGGTACTGTGTCAAAATTTCACTAAAATCAATTCAATAATTTCCACGTTACATAATACGGAACGATCTAAAAAGCAATACTCGTACATACTATACATCAGAGTCCCTTGGTTTCTATAATAGGCAAGACAATGTTCAGATGGACCTAGAAAAGTGTATTATGCCGCTAGGACTTTCTTTCAAAGATCAATGGCCAGCCTGTTATGAATACAAGAAATGTTTCAGTTTTACAATCCTCACCTCACAACCGCCCCAATTTCAAACCCACCCAAAAACAAGTAGAAAATGATCAGGGGCCCCTAAAACACCTAAAAACGAAGATTTTATATATTATAGCAGCATAGCCTACTACGACCCCACAGCTAAATTTTATAACAATACATGCAGCGGTGACTGAGATTAGGAGGCTAGAAAAACGCCAACAGATAGACAGACCGACGGACAGACAGACAGACCGACGGAAATGAGTGACGTGGATTTTTGTTATGTAGATATCATAAAACTCCTAAAAAGCATATTATCTCAAAATCGAAAATTATCGCGATCACAATACTTCTCTCACCTATCAGTGTGGCAAGTAAAAGTGTGTCTTGAATATGAGTATTTTTCGAACCATTTTTTTGTATATTTATACTACTAAATTATTGTTTGTAGGTTTTAAAGGCATCCAAAAGGTCCGGGTAAACAGAAACCTCTTCTCAAACAATAACTTGGACTACCAGCTGTTAGCCGGTATAAAAACTGCAAAGATGAACAACTATCTGAACGTGAGAGAGAACTGGTGGGGGACGAACATTGAAAGAGAAATCCGCAAACATATTTTCGACTTCAACGACTGGAACAACCATGCCATAGCTACTTATCTGCCTTACTTGTTAGAAGATGACTTCCAAGCGAGTTATTCAGCTTCCGTGGTGCCTAATGCCACTTTGGACATTGATAATTTAGGTGAGAACATTTCCTCGTCAATTCCATTTTTTTTTTTTTTGTAACGGAAAATTTGATTCTCCTTAGTATTAAAATTTATCATCATCATCATCATCTTGCGATTTGTATACAACACTAGGGTCGTTTATCGCATCCTATCTTCCACAGCCTGCGGTCTCTCCAGTCGCCATCAGACAGGTTCCTCTGCCTTATGGCTTCCTCAACATCTCCAATTTTTCTTTGGTCTTCCTCTTCTTTTCCTTTGACCGGGTGTCCATTGAAGAACTCTTTTGGGCCATCTGTTGTCGGCCATTCGACATACATGTCCATAGCACCTCAATCTTTTCGCATCTATCGTATCAATGATGCTGGTGGCGATGTTAAGTCTGTCCCTTTTATATCTACATTCCTGATTCTGTCCTGGATCCTCAGTCTGCAGCAACTCCTCCAGAATCCCATTTCCATCGCGCTAGGAGTTTTTTCCTCATAGCCTCTGTGGTTTCCCAAACTTCAGCTCCATAGGTGGCGATGCTCTCCACTATTGTCTTGTACAGTCTGACTTTAGTGTCGGTCTTTATTTGCGTACTCCACAATAGACTACTTAGCTGTTTAGTCGCGTACATTCCCTGCCCGATACGATTTCTCATTTCAGCTGCACTTGTGGCTTGCTTCGTAATAGTCACACCCAGGTACTTATATGAGCTTACATCTCTAATTACCTTTTGTGCTATACGCAAATCTTCTCCAGAATCGCCAACAACGACATATTCTGTTTTATTGGTATTAATTGTGAGGCCCTATTTCTTGTATTCTTCATCCAGTTTTCTCACCATGTAATGTATGTCATCCTGATCCTCTGCTCAAGTGCGGTATTCAAATATACCTTGAACAAGGTGGGCGCAATAGGACACCCTTGACGAAGTCCTTTAGTGACCGGAAATGAAGCGGATACCTTCGAGCTTATTTTTACACTACTGGGTGGTATCTGAATACATCAAAATTCAGAGACACTATAATAATCAGAACAGATCTTAGACTTAAACAGACTAATGAAAAAGCCAGAGAGCATTATTTTTCAGTTTTTATCTGCTTTGTGGACTATTCTAAAGGTGTTTGATAACGTAAAGAAGGCCTAAACCGGGACCATCGAGAGCTACCGGGCCTGATGGTGCTGCGTGTGACGTCACACCAAACGCCGCACGTATCTGCAGGGATTAATAGAGAAATTACGGCGCTACGAGCATTTTCTTGAAATACTGAGAAAACAGTCAAATATACAAAAGCAATGTATAGGAATGAATTCATAGGAAATTGAATTTGTGATGAATGGAGCCAGTTGATATCTATTTAACTAGAGTCGTTTGGACGTGAGAAAGTTAAAAGTTGGACTTAAACCCATCCAAATGATATAAAATTATCTATTATTCACAAAATGATGTACACAGTCAAATTATAGCTGTCATGATTGCAGTAGCAGTAGTAGCAAAAGTGGATGTAGGAGCTGTAGGTGTGCCAGAATTCTCCTTGACACGTGATATTATTCTCCTAACAGAAGAAGTTCAAACTAAAACTGAGTGGAATTTTTTAAAGTACTATAGGGTCAATCATGTACTATGCTTTCAAAACATTTTCTTTGTACTTCAACCGTTAAAACTCCCCCCAGCTTGTCTTCATGTAGCACTCAATAGTGCTTCACAAAAAAATCTTTTATTTTATTTAAATCTTATAGTAGCTTTGATTTTATACACAAACCTATTTTTTGCGTAGTCATTGTATAAATAAAATAAGGATTTGTTTGAGAGTTAATATTTATTTATAATAAAACACAGATAAAAATGAAAACTAAGTGGGCGTTTCAAGGGTACTGAAGGACATATAGGAGATATCATACTTTGAAAACAAATTTTTGTATTGGAACCCCTAAAACTCACCCCCAACATTTTTTTTCCTACATAAATGAGGTCATTCTTTGTAGTACCTTTCACTTATAACACAAAACAGTTTTCTTTTGTATAGTCAAAGCATAAGATAAATAAAATGAGGGTTTTTCAGGCGTAATATTTTCGTGATAAAAAATGATAAAAAGACATTTGTTTTCGAAAGCATGTATGATAAATCATTCAGTACCCTTAAAACACACTTAGTTTCCCTTTTTATCAGTTTTTTGTGTCAGACAAATTCTTATTTTATTTATATTATGCTTATAATTTTACAAAAAAAAATAGGTTTACAATCAAAGCACCACAAGATTTTAAATAAAATAGGAATATCATTTATGTAGGGAAACTTATGGGGTGCTATTTGAAAACAAAAAGTTGGGGGCGATTTTTCGGGGTTGACGTGCAAAAAAATGTTTTGAATGCGTGCACTTTACAGTAATTGTTAAGCAGTATTTTACAAAATCTTTGAAGACAATTTAATCTTAGCTCGAAGAACTAATAAAGTCGTACCGTCGAACCTTATAGCAGTATCAGTACGAATTATAAATCTCTCTTCGAAGTGTTTGGTGGATATTACAGAAGAATCCATTATCGTGAAGATATCTCGATGTATAGTGCGTAACCACTGATAGATTACGTTTCATTATGTCTTTGGGAAATTACAACACAGGTATCTGTATCTATATAATTACTATTGCAGAAGGGTGCACAGCAACTATAGACGGTATTCTTGGCCAAATACACGTAAAACCCAAAAATTCTATTAAAAAAGCCTGCGGGTATTTGACGATTACAAACGCGACCGGACGGTCGCTCGGCGCCTCGCGTGACGTAGACGCTGTGGTGGGGATACCCATCAGGCCCGATAGCTGTCGACGGTCCCGCCTAAACTGTGGGAAATCCTTATTCATATGAGAGTCCCTTACCACTTAGTATTTCTCATACAGCAACTCTATGAGTCTAGCTCGGCTCGTGTAAGAAGTGATGGTAACCTGTCTGGTCAAACAGCAACCAGAAAAGAAGTTCGTCAGGGATGTGTATTATCTCCGATGTTATTTAACATTTACTCTGAATTTGTGATGAGACAGGTATTGGACAATTGGAATGGCGGTATAACTTTGGCGGAAGCAAAATATCCAACTTAAGATCTGCTGACGATACAACCCTTATTGCTGCTTCTCAGGAAGAACTAGTAGCTCTATTAAACATTTTAGAACTACACAGTGCAGCATATGGTCTTGGTATTAACTACAAAAAGACCAAGGTTATGATCGTAGATAGAGAGCATGATAATCATCGACAAATAAAGTCAATAGGCCGTTGTGAGGTAGTTCAAAGTTTTGTGTACCTCAGTTCTTTGATCGACAATTCGGGTAGCTGTAAGAATGAGATTCGACGGGCTATCGAGCTGAAGAAGGCGTAAAAAATATACGCCGAAACGTCGACTTTTTAAGTAAAAAAGCCCCGCAGTATTTTTATCTCAAAATCCGAAGAACCTCTTCTACGAAATAGTATTAATAAACTGTGATAGGATTGACTTTCTACTGTATCAAGGATATTTATTTGAAGGAGGAATATTGTACGAAGACCTGACACTGAACAACAGAGGTAGGCCATACATCGTCCAGTCGGACATTACAGTGATGCCAAACGTCACTCTCACCATCTTCCCTGGAGTTACGTTGGAGTTTGCTCCTAATATCGGCATCCTGGTGCTTGGAAGACTAATCGCCAAAGGCTACGCAGGCAGTGAGATCGTGATGAGGCCTATCACCGGTTCTTCGGGCAATTATAAAGAGAGCTCCGTCAGAAGGGAGAAGAGGGAGATGGAGAAGTTTTATGGGCAGGAAAGTATAAGGTAAGATTCAATTGAAAGCAAGTTAATTTGGTTTTTGCAACAAAAAATGTGATATATGGAAAGATCATATACGACGATTAAGACAAGCAATATATCGGAACTGGGAGTAGTAAAGAATTGTAATTTTGGGGGTGTAAATTGGAGCAAATATAGTATCTTTTCTTAGTATTATGTCACCCAACGAGGTATTTGTTTTTGGTCACGTGACGTCCGATTCAAAATTTTTAATTATTATTTAATATATTTGTGACTTTTTGTATTCCTCCCGATAAAACAAACTAGCATACTTGGGGTCTAAAGTGATTCATTAAGAGCTACAGGTACTTAAAGGACTGTACCACCACCATTATGAAACACTACTAAAGTAATTTAACTGTAGGGGTACATGTTATAATAATCAATAAATGGTAGTGGTACCATGCTTTAAGTACCTATGACTCTTGAATTAATCACTTTAGATCACAAGTGTGCTAATTTGTTGGAATTGTTTCATCGGGAGGAACACAAAAAGTCACAAATATACAGGGTGTCCCATTAAAAATTTTGAATCGGACGTCACGTGATCAAAAACAAATACCTCATTGGGTGACACAGTAATAAGAAAAGATACTATATTTGCTCTAATTTAAACCCCCAAAATTATAATTCGCTACTACTTCCCAGTTCCGATATATTGCTTGTCGTGGTACAAGAGACAAGGATATAAGTTTTATAACAAAACTATTTCTTTTTCTTTTTTTCCGCAGTAATTCCAAAGTTATATCAAAACAAAAATTAATTTTTGAATCCAGTACCAAAGACAACAAAACCAAACAAGTGTGACGTCAGAATGTTAGTTTCCATCAACGACGTCCTATTTCGATGCCTATTACTATATTATTTTTTTCTAGATTCCCAGCTAATCGTGAAAATAGTTACTTATGTAACTAGTACACATTTGTTGCACGATAAACGATGAATGACGTTTGCAGCTCGAAACAAAGTCTGCGTTCAAAATAAATATGTTTTTGAATGTTTACCACAAATTCCAGTAATAAAGTACCTAATCAAATACAGGGTGGCCAATCGGGTGACGATAATATTTTTTTTTTAGATAGCCCGTACCGAGACCTATCCAAAACACCCCCATGTATGTGTACCGATTATTGATAGTTTTCGAGTTATGATTTTTTTTTGAAAACTTAGAGATTTTCCAGTTTTTCCAAGAAATCGCCAAAAACAAAAACAAGAATGCTTTTTGGCTTTTATTTTTTTCTGCAGTTATACTCAGTATTAAGCCTGTTTTAATAGCCAATAAAGAGAACCTATACATCCGAACAATAATTAAGTACATTTTGGGGCCAAAGTTTGAAATCTCTGTTTTTAGTCAGGAGACCAAAACCTCCAAAATAAGATTAAAAATACTTATGCCTGGTTCTGGAGCTTCAGACTAATCTTAAAAACTTTGCAAGGCATTGCACTTTCGAAATAATAATGAAAAAGTAGCACTTATGGGGACATTTTACGCTGTGCGTGAGTGTTAAAGGTAAAAAGGTGACAATTCACGAATTTCCAAAATGATTTAAAAAACTATTATTTTGCTTTATTATGACAAATTACAGAAAAAAAACTCGCAACAACTAATAAACCCGATAATCATTGATGTTTTGATGACTTTCAATAAAAAACTAATACCTAAATTGTGAGTTTTGAAGTGTTTTTGCTATGTACTATTGAACTTCCGCTAAATTAAGTTGTATTGAAAGTTAACAAAGGAAAGGAATAATAAACAATAATCTGACTTCCAATTTCATGATAGAATTACCTGGGAAGCGATGTCGTAGCATACGTCATCCCTTTCTTTCAGAGTAGCTTTTTGCGAGATCATGTCGGCGAAGCGAAGTTGTGTTAATTCATTTTCGGTAATAGGCAAGGCAATGTTCGGATGGACCTAAAAAGGTGATTTATGTCGCTAGGTCTTCCTTGACAGGTCAGTAGACAGCCTATCATGAATACAACAAGTTTTTCAGTTTCTCAACCCCCCACCCCCCAAACACCCAAATTTCACCCCCACCCAAAGAACCCCAGAAAATGATCAAGAACCTCTAAAACGCCTAAAAACGAAGTTTGAGGAATATTTGATTTTTTTTTAATTACTCCGCCGCCCATGTACCGATTTCCAAAATTATAGCAGCATTACCTACTAAGACCGCACAGCATATTGCTGCCCAAATTTCATCACAGTCCATGCAGCGGTTACTGAGATTACGAGGCTAGAAAAACGCGTACAGACAGACAGACCGACAGACAGAACGACGGAAATGAGTCACGCGGATTGTCGTTATGTAGGCATTATAAAACGCCCAAAAAACCTATTATCTCAAAATCGAAAATGTTCACGATCACAATCCTCCCCTCACCTATCGGTGTGGGCAGTAAAAGGGGTGGCGTATGCGTCGATAACGCTTCCCAGGTAATTCCGCCATGGAATTAACAGTCAGATTGTTGTTTTATTATTCTTTTCCTTTGTTAACTTTCCATACAACTTAATTTAGCAGAAGTTCAATAATACATAGCAAAAAGCACAGGTATTAATTTTTTTATTAAAAGTGATTAAAACATCAATGATTATCATGTTTATTAGTTATTATGAGTTTTTTTTCTTTAATTTGTCATAATAAAGTAAAATAATAGTTTTTTAAATCATTTTGGAAATTCGTGAATTATCACCTTTTTACCTCTAACAGTCACGTACGGCGCAAAATGCCCCCATAAGTGCTATTTTTTGATTATTAATTCGAAAGTGCAATGTCTTGCAGGTTTTTTAAGATTAGACTGGAGCTCCAAAACCAGGTATAAGTATTTTTAATTTTATTTTGAAGGTTTTGGTCTCCTGACTAAAAACAGAGATTTCAAACTTTGGGCCCAAAATGTACTTAATTATTGTTCGGATGTACAGGTTCTCTTTATTGGATATTAAAACAGGCTTAATACTGAGTATAATTGCTGAAAAAAATAAAAGCCAAAAAGCATTCTCGTTTTTGTTTTTGACGATTTCTTGGAAAAACAGGAAAATCTCTAAGTTTTCAAAAAAAAAAATCATAACTCGAAAACTATCAATAATCGGTACACATACATGGGGATGTTTCGGATAGGTCTCGGTACGGGCTATCTAAAAAAAATTTATTATCGTCACCCGATTGGCCACACTGTATGTTTTGTAGAAGTAACTTTTTCGGCGTTAGGGTGCTTCAACAGCTAAGCACGAGCCTTCCAAACCACGATGTCCGTGGGTTCGACCCCAGGGCTTGACAACTTTTTTTTAATTTTTTTTACGAAAAAAAATATTAATATGATTTTTGAACATGTTACATTTTTTCTGCGATCGAAATATGTTTTTGAATCAAATTAATTTTGTCATCAATGATTTTGTTCAACATTTTACAAGTACAACAAAAATTAAATACTGATAACTTTACTTTTTTAAATTGAGTTCGATTTTGATACCGCAATGAGAGCAATTGATGGACAAACTTGCATTTCCACTAATTTTTTGAATTCTAGTGCCTGAGTACTGTGCTTGCGGTACTTACTGTTTGCACTAGTGCAAGTAAAATGTCTAATAAAATTTGATTCTAATAAAATATTACTGAAATTCTATCTCGTTTGACTCTTTGTAACTTTCAAGGCTTTGCAAGACGAGAGGTTGCGAAACAGACGAAGAATACCGATCTAACGAAGGCTTTTTCGAATACTTTAATGGAACCACTTTGCAATGGATACCAATGTGCGATTCAAGATTTACAGAAAGAAATGCCCAGGTAAGTTTGCGCATTTTCCAATACCAATGCAATCAATACATATTTTTCTTGCTCTCCGAATTTTTACCTCGTCAACTTTTCAACAACAGGTCATTGCAACCATTTTTTTATTGATTAATATTGCTTAAATTAAAGAGTAGCAATTTCATTCATTCATCCGAAACCAATTACAGACGACGTCGTTTCGCTTTTATTAAAGCTTGTCAGTGTGATTTAGGTCTCAGACGAATAAATGAAATTGCCTGTTAGTGCCTAGCTGGCAAAACTCGTACTAGTAGCAGCAACATATAGATATTGGGAAGCAGTACTTTCAAAGAGTATTGGTTCGCCATCTATCTACCAAAGCCGGTACCTGAGCGTTTGATTTTAGTATCCGAGCACTGTTTATGTGACCCATTTAAAAGCATCAGGTATAGAAACCTGCGGGTACGACAACAAACAGACCCTTTTTTGTGGTACACTCATTGAACACTTTCGACATTCGGTTTATGCTAAAAAGCAACTTAACACATAAACAGCGCTTGGATACTCAAATTAAAAGCTCAGGTACCGGCTTTAGTAGATAGATGGCGAACCAATACTTTTTCAAAGTACTGCTTCCATATGTTGCTACGATTAGTATTGCATAATGGCGTCTAATAGACCTAGACTTTCATTTTCTATACAATTTTTCTATATCAAAACTTTTAGATTAATATATCTTTTGATAAAAAAATCCTTGATATTTAGGGCCGATTTTATCAACATGCATATTTAACAAAGAATTTAACAAAGCTTTTCTATTGGATGCTATTTAGCAAAAGCTTTCTATTGGGTATTGAGGGCTATGTTAATAAGTATCATCCAATAGTATTTTATCAATATTGAAAACAACACGTCAAAGCTGGATGACACTTTTGTCAAAGATATTTTAGAAATTCATGGATCAAAATCATAGCAGGATATCAGAGCAAAGCGATTGATTTGCAAATTATTGCCACATTTTCCATGTTTACATTATAATTATTGTATAATTACTAATTGCAAACTGGGATAATTTGTGATAAAAGTAGTAGGTACCTATATCAATCACAGCAACTACCTACCTTATTTAATAATTAAAAATCCCACGTCCGTCAGTCAGATGGATTATGTGAAAATACATACTTTTATGAAGAATCAGTCTTTCATTTACTGGATGCATGTTTGTTATAGATCTTCTTATAGAGGTATTCACAGGTGCATTTTACATCAAATAGGGTTATACTTAATTTTAATTATAAAATGGCAAGCTTTGGCGCTCTGGGGTTCTGGATAGACAACCAGTAATGCACATACGTTTGGGAAGTAGCTGTAACCTTTGAAATGTAACAAAATGCTATTTTTACCTCTTTTTACTATAAAACAAAGATATATTGCAGGTATTCATAATTATTATCGATAGTAAATTATTGTTTTATCCAAATAATGCAATGAGTGAATTTCTTGTCATCATAGCATTTAATACAGCATGAAACCAGCGATCAAATGGAAATGGAATCTGGAATCTGATTGGTTGAAATTAGCAATTGCTAAACTTTTGATTAAACAAGAAAATGCAATTTTTCACCGATTTTGGATGGAAAATCAGACTGGAAAAGATGCTAGATGATTTACAATGCTTGATTGTATATAAAGTATGTCATTTTTGAGCTTTTTGAGGTCAACTTCAAGAGAAATCAATAATTTTCGGAGTACTTTGACAGATGCATGTTCTTAAAAGGGCTGCTCTGATTGGTCAAAGTCTTTGTTAAAATCTGCATGTTGATAAAATCGGGCCTTAATATATTATAAAATATTCAAACTACAACGAAGTAAAGTTTATCTAATCGTGGACTTTTGCAGTGCATTTTTAACAATCTATTAACTCTTTCCAGGTTGTTTGTAGAGAGCTGGGATTCGACCCAATGAACGCATTTTTCGACTTCGGTGATAGAATCGACTTCCACAGCAATTCGTTAACCAGAATATGGACATGGCCAGAACCTCTGCAATGCAAAGGGACAGAAAACAAGTACGAGGATTGTCCTATAAGACTCAACGGGCAGCAATATGGTCACAGGCACAAATGCGAATGGAACTCCAAGTTTGTCTTCATACACTGCGATAGAAACGTCGATAGACCAAAGTAGGTGTATACAATGTGTTCCACCATCTTGTCGACAAACTTTGAGGTATGAAAATATAATTAAAGTTATCGAGAAAAAATGCGAAAAAAAGGGGTCAACCTTTTAATTAATTTTTTACTACATTTTCAATTTCTGTATCACGACTCCATGGGTTCGCGCAGTTGTAGCACCATAGCTTAATTATTTATCGACCGATTCACGACATTTTGGACTCATTTCATAGAAGAATGACTGGGCATATCAACTAAAGCAAACAAATATAATACCTGATAATTTCTAAGGCTAAAAAAATTCACCAAACTGAAAAAAAAAACTTTTTTTGTAATGCACTTATTTGGCTTACTTACAAATAATTTGAAAAATTGAAAAAAAGCCGTATTAGTACCTATTTATTAAGACATTTTAATATTTAGCAGGATGTTTCCTGTCTTACCACATGCAATTCGTGTATGTAGCACTAAAATTTTCGACAGAATAGGCCATTTTGTATTATGACTTCTTTATCACAGCGGCATGTGTAAGGCTAAACAAATTCACCAAACTGAAAAAAAAATTTTGTACTGCACTTGTTTTGGTTACTTGCAAATAATTTGAAAAAAAGCCGTATTAGTGCCTATTTATTAAGACAGTTTAATATTTAGCAGGATGTTTCCTGTCTAACGACACGGAATTTATTTATGTAGCACTAAAATCACCGACGAAAAAGACTTTTTTATTATGACCAATTTTGAGGTAAACAAGAATTTGGTATGCACATTGTCTTTATTGGACTTCGGTACAGATTATTACTTAAATGCAATTTACATGAACAAATGTGATTATTTAGTATTTAAATTGATCAACGAAATTTTCAAAATGTCCGCCATTTTTATTTCGGCACGCTTGACTTCTGAAACTAACTCTCTGGGTTACTCGACGCTAAGCTACGCTCCAGTCTGTTTTCTTTGATTTCCAAGTGATTCCAACATATCTCATTTCAATTAGTTGCCTTTCAGTCATTTGGCTGAATACTAAATAAATAATACTAAAAATAAAAATAATGAAATTTGTTCATGTAAATTGCATTTGAGTAATAATCTGTACCGAAGTCCAATAAAGACAATGTGCAAACCAAATTCTCGTTTATTTCAAAATTAGTCGTAATAAGAAAGCCTATTTCGTCGATGATTTTAGTGCTACATAAACAAATTGTATATCGTTAGACAGGAAACATCCTGATAAACATTAAACTGTGTTAATAAATAGGCACTAATATGGCTTTTTCCAAATTATTTGCAAGTAACCGAAACAAGAGCATTACACTTTTTAAGTTTGGTGGGTTTTTTTTAGCCTCAGAAATTGTCGAATATTATTTTTTTGCCTTAGTTGATATGCCCAGTCATTCCCTTATAAAATGGGTCCAAAAACTTGTGAATCGCTCGATAAATAATCAAAATATTGCGTTACAACTGCGTGAACACATGGCGCTGTCATACAGAAGTCATAATACAAAAGGGCCTATTCTGTCGAAAATTTTAGTACTACATACACGAATTACATGTGGTAAGACAGGAGACATCCTGCTAAACATTAAAATGTCTTAATAAATAGGCACTAATACGGCTTTTTTTCAAATTATTTGTAAGTAACCCAAATAAGTGCACTTCAAAAAATTTTTTTTCCGTTTGGTGAATTTTTTAGCCTTAGAAATTATCAGGTATTATCCTTTTTTGATTTAGTTGATATGCCCAATCATTGTCCTATAAAATAAGTCCAAAATATCGTGAATCGGTCGATAAATAATCGAGCTATGGCGCTACAACTGCGCGAACCCATGGAGTCGTGATACAGAATTTTTTTTTCGCATTTTTTCTCGATAATTTTAATTGCATTTCATACCTCAAAGTTTGTCGGCATGATGGTGGAACACATTGTATATACAAGTATTTTCTTTTTGTATTTCATTTGTGCTCAGTTATAACAAAACTCCGATATTTTTCCAGATACTGGGGAGGCATACGTTTTGCTGACGCTGAGTTCGAACAACATCTTTACAACCATCGTATCCATGACATCCACACCCACACCACACTGCAAACATACGAATCCACACTGGAATACGTGAAAATCTACGGAGCAGGCATTCTTCACAACGAAAAGTCATCAGCAGTACAAAGCATCATCCGAAGTCCTAAGATCCAGTACGTAGAGATCAAAGATTCCGCCTTCCATGGCATCGACTTGATATCACCCTCCAATACAATGAACTTGCTGCACAATAAAGTCCAAGACAACTTAGGAGTGGGAGTAAACATACTGAATCTATCAGGAGAAGGCAGAGAAGCGGAAGAATCAAGTTTCTCGCCCCTGAAAGATCTTCACATCCCCTACAATCTCTTCAGTCTCATCGATATCTGCGACACCCATAAAGAAATCGTTGTAGAGGAACGAGTGTTGTTGTACTACAAATACGACAACCACCCAGTAAACTGCATCAAGATCTTTAGGAGTTCGTACAATATCAAACCTTTGGCTTTGAGACTGCTCCAATTTGATCTTTTTAATTCTACGGCAACCAAGTATAGCATTCCTGATTTCCTGCAGATGTACGACGGAGATGTCTATAATATCTCTTCTGAGGTGATTGATACTGTGACGATGACTTCTGGCAACGAAAGGAAATTCTTCAGAACCACCAAACCTAGTTTGAGCGTAAAGTTGTTCGCGAATGGGGCTTCTAATGAGCATGGATTCATCGCTGAGGTGGTCACTTTGCCCATATCTGCAATAGGATTCAGTAAGTAGAACTCAATTTTGTACAAAGATTTTATAATTAGCCCGCTAAGTCCTCGTATACATATTGTTTTCAAAGACATTTCACACTCTAGTCTAAGTCTAATTGGGTTTTTGAAAAAAAATGTGTTAAATCTAAAGATTATACAGGGTTACTGGTAACTCGAACATTTTCCTGCAAGAGGTTATAGAGGGACTCAAATGTAATAGATTTAATCCCCCATACGTAATTCCGAAAACCGATAGTTTTCGAGATAATTAACATTTAATGTTTTTCAACCAAATGTCCAAATTTCCACACTAGATCCTAAACTAAGAAAAAAACCTGTTGTTGATTCTGATAATTTTCATTTTAGTATTTAACTAACACATACACAAAGCTAACTTAGTATTAAAATGTTTCAAAATACTAAACAGTTCCAAACTAAATAAAAATATAAAAATAATCAACAAAATTTTTACATTCACCGTGAAAGAAAATTATCTAGCTCAAACAAAAATTATACAAACGGTTGAAAAAATCGCTAAAAAAACTTTCCTACCTAATAACCTTTTCAGAAAGATTATAAACAGCAATGAATAAAAATCACCTATTCAAAAAGAACGAATGACAGTACAATCATTATATTGACAACTCAGTTACATACTAGAATGTTTGCAAATGCGGTCGATGATTTTATCCAAGTAAAACAAATTAAATCCACTCAAAGGTTCTAGAGATCTTGCTCAATGCGTTGCCCTTGATTTCGGATACAAATACGGAT
Organism: Callosobruchus maculatus; assembly: GCA_951848785.1. NCBI lineage: Eukaryota > Metazoa > Arthropoda > Insecta > Coleoptera > Chrysomelidae > Callosobruchus > Callosobruchus maculatus. The sequence goes on from CATOUR010000316.1 coordinate 242,104, forward strand.
CCGCTTCCTCACTTCCGTTTTTGTAACTCCGCGCAGGCCATGGGATGGGTTCACCCCTCCCTATCCATTTGTTCGGGTATGTGTTGTCGAACAACTGCCGAATTGTGATACGGTAATGTGGTGGACAACCATCATGCTGGAATATCTTGTTGTTGATGATTCTGTATTATGTTGATAAATTTTGTTAAATAGTTACCTGTGGTTATACTGTCATTCTTGTCCTTGGAATAGGCCATCAGATAAGGAAGTTTTTAAAATAATTTGTTTGACTGGTTGTGTATCTTTTTTTGAGCTAGACAATTTTCTTTCACGGTGAATGTAAAAATTTTGTTCTATATTTTTTAAATAATTATATGTAGGTTGAAACTGTTTAGTATTTTTACACATTTAAGTACTAAATTAGATTTGCGTATGTGTCAGTAAAAAACTAAATTGGAAGTTACTAAAATCGACAGCAGGGTTTTTTCCAAATTTGGGATGTAGTGTGGAAATTTGGACATATCGTTGAAAAACATTAAATGTTAATTATCTCGAAAACTACCGGTTTTCGGAATTACGTATGGGGGGTTAAATCTATTGCATTTGAGTCCCTCTATCACTTCCTGCAGGAAAGTGGTCGAGTTACCAGTAACCCTGTATAACTCCACCGTCAGCTCCAGAACAAAACCAAAGGCGTGTGATGTCACAATGTTAGCTTTCACTCATTACACTTCATGAAGATAATGTGTACAGTGTTTTCATCTAAATCCTGTTGTCATTGTTAGATACTTCGTTAATGGTATTCAAATTATGACCCCTATATTCATTGGTGCGGAAATACCGATAATTCAGTCGCATTGGAAATTTCAATGAAGGTTATCTCGAAAACGGTTACCTCTAAGGCCTTAAATAAAGTATACCTTTTTCATAAAACATATCCAGGAAACGATTTTTTTGATACTCACATTGATGCACCAAACCGGAAAAAGTTTTGACAATTTAAATGATTTCAATGTTTCGTAGGTGGCGCCTTCTGTTCATGATAGGAAAATCGTTGTTGAATTTGGATTTCTCGCCCTGAAAAATCTCCCAATACGTAATTTTAGATTGTTTTGTGCCATTTTATTGCGGAATAATTGAGGAAAAACAAAAGTATCAGTAAAAATTTGACACCCTGTATCTTAAAAATTAAGCACTGTATGGCTTCATATTCCTATCTCAATGTTCATAGAAATGTGAGGTCTATCACCTGTCAAGCGTTGTGGGACACCCTGTATATTTCCACTTTATGTCAAATTATCCCTTTCACAACTTCACAAGCATCTAGTAAGTATCTTGCTTCTTTGCTTAAAACCACAGCACATTAACTTTTGATTATCATATATCACATAACCTTACACGTACACAAAACAACAAAGTTGCTCCCGTGATATTAGTGGGCCATGGTCCAAGGTCAAGTTTTTTAACATTATGACGTCACAGCCTAAGGCGTTTGTAGTCACGTAATTTTGTCTCAAGTAATATTAATTTTTAATTGTTTATGATTAATAGAAAAAACTATTTTCAAGTTTTTCGCATTAAATATGAATATTATTATTATTAAAATCCCAATTTAACGTTGATTTTTATAGATCGTGACGTTCAACACAACATATCAAGCTCTGTGATAAACAACAATGGCCAAAGTGCTTTGCTTTATATGGGAGCTGGAGAAGTGAACCCAATTGTGACCATAGAGAAAAATCAGTTCAGAAATAACTGCAGGAAATTGTATGGAAACTTCACTACATGCAGATCAGCTATTGAGGTGGATGTGCAGAACACTCAAACTGTCTTCTTTAGGGTAAGATGTCTGATAAAATCAGGGCTTTTCAATTAAATTATATTGGATGTTTCGATAAGATTTTAAGGTTTAAAAAGGACAAGGTCCTTTCTATGAAATTATTGAAATACTTATAAATCTAAGAATTTATGTATGAAATTAAATATATTTAGATACTCCATTATCTGACCAATTTTATGTATTATCCCTCTTCTAGAATAATCTGGTGGAACAAAACCAAGGAGGACTATACATCAAAGCGGACTCCCGAGGTTCAGCGACGTCCTTGAGAGGCTGGATCCACAACAACCTCTTTGTGAACAACTCTAACCTCCCTACATTATACATCGAAGGTCGAAAGTCATCTCCCTACCAAGAGGTTACAATTTACAGAAACTACTTCACAAGGAACTACGCTCGCTACCACAACAACATCATTCTGAGACAAGTGGTATCGAACTTCACCTATAACTACGTAAAGAGAAACGTGGGATTGCAGAATTTGGAGGTTTCCGGCTTCGATGGTGTTAGATTAAATATCTACCAGACTACAACGCATAATGGATTTTACAAGTGAGTGAAATAATATAATACAGGGTGTAACTTTTAAGGATGTCCACACCTATACCACCATGTAGATCTCGCTGAGCTGATCATTTTTCGATAAGCAACATGGGTCCAAAAACGAACCGTTACGGAGATAACGCTACCGAAAGTTATCCTTGCTGACGCTTGAAGTTAGGCAATTCATTCAACGCCTCGTAATTGGCAGAGGAGAGAGGGGGTTACGGATCAGCTGCTAAGACAGATTCGGCTTGTCAACATTTAATCGTCATGGCCAAAATGTCAAAAGTAAACCAAACAAACAAAACAAAAAAAACATTGCAAAAAAACAACAACAAAAAACACGAGATCAGTCAAAAATCAGTGAAGGAGAGGCTCCACGTGGCCATCGCCTTCTTGCTCGCACAATCTGGCTCGATGGATGACCGATGCAGTGGCAGCGTTGATTACCTGTGGCTGCTCCCTGACGTCTCCAGCTGCTGCAATGATGCGTGCAATCAGCTCTTCTGCTGTATGCGGTGTACCCCCTTGGTAGACAAGTGCTTCCAGGTGACCCCACAGGAAAAAAATCCAGGGGATTTAGATCCGGAGACCGCGCCGGCCACGCTACTGGCCGCAAGGCGTCGAATTAATTGCCTAACTTCAGGCGTCAGAAAGGACTACTTCCAGTAGCGCTATCTCCGAAACGGTTCGTTTCCGGACCCATGTTGCTTATTGAAAAATGATCAGCTCAGCAAGATCTACACGGTAATATAGGTGTGGACATCCTTAAAAGTTACACCCTGTATATAATAATATAATATGTATAATAATAATAATAATAATTCCAAAGCAAACAGACAAACTTCCATAGGTCGATAGTAAAGGCAGACAAAAACTATACTCCACTAAACCTATCCCGCTCAGATCACTCAGCAGACGGACACAATCACATAGAATTATAACAAGAAAAAATAAATACCTGGTCACAAAAATCACTCCATGGCAAGCACAGATACCGCGTCACACAAGAGCACATTAATGAAAGACAATCATACACCTGGCTGCAGGATGGCCAACTCTTTCCAGAAACTGAGGGTTTTATGCTTGCTATACAGGACCAAGTGATTGCGACAAGGAACTACATGAAATACATAATTAAAGATACATCCATAACCGACGACAATTGCAGAAAGTGCCACCAACAAAAGGAAACAATAGACCACATAACTCTGCAACCAAGGTCATTCACCAAGCACTAGCCACAACAAACAAGCTAATAGAAAACACAGATCCATATTACAATTACACACCGACATCAGTACTCGAAAACAATGAATACAAACTGTACTGGGACGTTGAAATACATACAGATAAGACTATCCCGGCAAATCGGCCAGATATAGTTTTCCAATCGAAGGCAGACAAAGTTACCTATTTGATAGATATCGCTATTCCCAACGATACGAATATCCAAAATACCTACGCTGGGAAGATATCTAAATACACTGACCTTGCGATAGAGATAAAACGACTATGGAAGCAAAACAAAGTTACTATTGTCCCCCTAATTATGTCGGTCTCAGGCCTTACACCAAACACTTTTACACCACACCTACAACAGTTAGGCCTAGACGAAAAGTTACACAAAATATTTCAAAAATCTGTAATCCTGAAGACCTGCAATGTTGTACTATCCTTCCTAAATTCCGATCCGTAATAGTTCAGGTGTTGACTTGGCATAGCCCGTCAACATTTGTAGCTACCGCAGTCATGCGAGAGAAACTTGAAAAATCAGAATAATAATAATAATAATGTCGGTCTCAGGCCTTACCCCAAATATATTTACACCACACCTGCAACAATTGGGCCTGGATGAAAAGTTACATAGAACCTTCCAAAAGTCTGTAATCCTCAAGACCTGTAGCATTGTACGGTCCTTACTGAATTCAGAATAATAATAGGTCAGGTGTTGACTTGGCACAGCCCGTCAATACTTGTTACTACCGCAACCATGCGAGAAAAAATAAGAAAAGCAAAATAATAATAATAATAAATAATACAGAGTGAGTCTTAAGTATGGCGATTGCACGATTTTCATGAATTATGGGTATGGGTATTTTGCAACACGGCCGACCTTACGGCGGTATTTACAATGTTGTCATATCTACCGTTTCTCCGGAAATATAAAAAACTTTGTTATATCAAATGGATCACCCTGTATATTCTTCCTTTTGAAATCTTTTAAAAATACTGATTATTTTTTGTACAATATTTCCTATACCTAGATAATTTGATGGTTATTATGTAGTACGTAGTTTTAATTTTTTGATTGTTTACAGTAATTATGCTACCAAGTGGGATAGCAGATCAACAATCATCGCTGGAACAGCTGGACAGCATTATGTCGATAACATTTTGTTTGATCCAGATAACGACTACGAAATTATCACTGTCAATAGATCCCTGTAAGTACATTTTTGAGAAAATATACAATAGTATAAGTGTTTCGAACCGACCATATTCACTCTATTTTGCATTCTACAAATTTTTTGTATATAAGTGACACTATAGGTACCTACTTATAACCAAAATAGCTTCAAGACAAGGGATTTTGTTTTTTCTTTTTAGATTAAGATTATTTTGATTTGTATTGATTCTGTATTTCAGTTACAATTATTGTACTATATCACTTATTTGCTAAGGCCACATAAACATATATTGTTATCCATGCACTAGATCAGTAAACCTTTTACACAATTTTAATGCAAATTTCTTTTGTTGCACACAGGTTTGAGTTTAACAGGTAAGACTTGTGCCTAGTATTGTGGTTGTCTTTGTTCTTATACTAAATCCACTTTCCAGTTGGTAAAATCACTGTCTATGTAACTCAAATCTGTTGGGGGCTTTTTGCTATGGGAGTTTGGTTAACGGGCTTAAAACTTTATACATTCCATTATACAAGGGCAAATTGAAAAGTTATCAACATGAGTCGACTTATAGATGCTTCAGTCAACATGATAAATGTTCAGGAAACTGGTTCAACTAGTAATTATTTGAATGTTATTTGAAATTTGAACATAACTGTTGAACCAAAACGTACAACTATAAGGCGCGTACTTTTCAAATTACCCTCGTAACGCTTTTCATACAACCATCATTTGTTGGAGTTTCACTCTAACTTCCATGATAAGCAAATATACATTTCACAAATATTGAGGTTTAGAATGAACAAAAAAATAATTTTTTTGTGATAAATGGAAAGATCATATATAAGTTTTGTTTTCTTTTTTTCCCAATAATTCAAAAGTTATATCAAAATAAAAATGGGTTTTGGAATCCAGTACCGAAAACATGCCGATGGCTCCCGAACCCGTGTGACGTCACCAGGGCGGTAGGATGCTCCTTTGACCAACGACATCCTACTCCGATACTTGATTCTAGATTGCCAGTCAATCGTGAACATACTTACTGGTTTCTAGTGTATATTTGTTGCAATATAGACGATGAATGAAGTTTGCAGATGAACGAGATGAAGTCTACGATGGAAATAAATATGTTTTTGAATGTTTGAAGTCAGAGTACAGATTCCAGTAAGTCAAATATGTTTCGTTAAAAAGATCTCCTCAGTCGCGGGATGGCCTAGTGGTTAGAGTGTCCGATAGTGGATCTGTGGGTCTTTGGATCGAAACCCAGGCCTTCCAACTTTTTTTTATTTTTTTTTTGTCAAAAAATTTATTGATGTGCTTTTTGCACTTGCTACGCACATTTTTTCTACGATCAACAACTTTTTTAGATAAAAAAACTTGAAAAATGAATGGAGTGAATGGATGAATGGATTTTGTTTTATTAACCAGCTATTATATTTAAAAAAATTAACGGCGATTGATATTGACGGACAAACCTCATTTCCACTGATTTTTTGAATTGTCCACCGCCTCCTGTACTTAGTTTTTGCACTGTGCAGTGCAAGTAATATGTCTAATAAAATTTGATTCAAACACATATTTATGTTGATCCTAGAAAAAATGTGCATAGCAAGTGCAAAAAGCACATAAATACATTTTTTGACAAAAAAAAATTAATAAAAAGTTGGTAGGCCTGGGTTTCAATCCAAAGGCTCACAGATTCACTAGCGGACACCCTAACTACTAGGCCATCCCGCGATTGAGGAGATCTTTTCAACGAAACATATTTGACTAGGTACTTACTGGAATCTGTAATCTGACTTCAAACATTCAAAAACATATTTACTTCGATCGTAGACTTCATCTCGAGCTGCAAACTTCATTCGCCGTCTATGTTGCAACAAATATACACTAGTTACCAGACCAGTAAGTATTTTCACGATTGGCTGGGAATGTGGGAATCTAGTATAGGAGTAGGACGTCGTTGGTCAAAGGAGCATCCTGCCCGCCCTGGTGACGTCACACGGGTTCGGAAGCCGTCGGCGTGTTTTCGGTACTGGATTCAAAAACCCATTTTTATTTTGATATAACTTTTGAATTATTACGAAAAAAAGAAAACCAAAACAGTTTCGTTATAAAACTTATACATGATCTTTCCATTTATGACAAAAAAAATGTATTCAAAACCTCATTTGTATATCAAGACTTACCTTATTGCGTATATGGGATAATGCCATAATTTACAGTATTTAAAGACCAGTAATATGAGCAAGAACGAAAAAATAAGTGTTGAAACTTCGAAAAAGCTTTTATGTCTACAATGAACTAGGTAGAAACCAGATAATACTACACAGATAAAAAAAAATCAAGTAGCTGTGATTTGGCGACAGTATAAAATACCTTCAAGGGCTTCAAGCCAATAACTTTCCTTCCTACTCTTAACTAGATGTGAAGGGCTTCAAATGCTTATTGTGTGTCATCCAATCGCATTTCAATAATACCTTCTGTCATCTTCGTGTAGCACATTTTCGTTATGGGACACCAAAATCGATGCCGCAAACAACTATTGGGGTCTCAACGTGTCCTTGGCTGTGAGAGGAAGAATAAAGGACCAAACGGATGATATAAGACTGCTGGAGGTGATCTACGAGCCTTTCTATATGAACAACAGATCGATTTTGAATGGAAAATGCCCTCCAGGATGGGATCCTGTAGGAGAGACTTGTTATATGTACGTTGGAGCTCCTATGACCTTCTGGGATGCCAAGGCCTTCTGTCATGTGAGTAAAATTCTGTATTGTTTTTTTATACATCACGCTTTATTGGCTATGTTATTTGGAAATCAAAACCATTTAGGACCGATTTCTCAATGTCCAGTTAAATATTTATCTGCAAGATAACAGCAACTGTTAGATAAATTGTTTAAACAATTGAAGGCTAAACTTACGAAGTCACGTAAAGCTTATCTGACAGTTGTATCCATAGCAACGCTATCTGGCAGATACCTATCTGACACTTTAACTGGACATTGAGAAACCGGCCCTTACTAAGGCAGTTTCTGGATTATTTCAAAGTACAGACTTTCGTTCGTTATTTTCTATATTATTACGAATAAAATATGAAAAAATTGAGCTTATACTTCAACAAATCTGAGGGATTTTGTACACCTTTGCTACCTGTTACCTCCCAAAGCCACCATACCGAGGTTTCATAAGTGGGGATCATTCTTACCTGTATTGAAGCTACACATAGAAGATTTTTCAGTTTTTATAAAATTTTGAAATATCTGGCCCTCACAGGATTATAAATGAGTTATATTGTGGTAATTGTGTAATATAAAAGGTGCCCATGTTTTTGTAGGCTGACAATGCTTCGATGCCCTACCTCTTGGGCAACATAAACTACTTACCAATCTACGACTTTCTCAGAAGACAACATCAGTGGTATCAGTATTCAGACAAAGTTTGGGTCCAACACATTGACAAAATCAACGAGTGCACCATATTCGCTTACCAGACGGTTGAGATTGAAGACTGCAACAGGCTTAGTCCTTTCATATGCGAAATAGGTGAGTTTAACTACTATTCATTGAATAATAAGGCATGGGGGGGTTGGTTCATTCGGTGGGTAGATTAACGTATTGTTCGTTAATCAATGGTAGAACTTAGGGCTTGAGATCACGAGGTTCCAGGTTTTAATCCCGCAAAAACCTCTCAATGGTCGCTTTTCTAGTTTGCCGTTGCACGGCACGATAATGTTGTAGGTCGTGCCGTGCCGTGGAATACCGCTGCGGTATGAACCGTCGGAAAAACTTTTATAATTCCACGATAAAATCGTTTCAGTCTGCTTCAGTCAGTGATCAGTCATGGACAAACGGCGGTTAATCCTTCTTTATTTGTTGTATTTAAGACTTAAAAAGAGACAAATCACAAGGAGGTATTGGAGACACCCGATGTCAAAAGTAAAATACCTCGAAGGGTCGTACTTACACACTTTTTGAGAAGCTCAAAAAATATCCAGAGAAATTTTTCAATTACTTCCGGATATCAATGAAAACGTTTCATTATTTTCGGTCACTACACTTCGGTCTTTAAATTCTGATATAGATTTATCCCAAATACAGGGCCTAGCTTCAACGAGTTCCAACAAAGTTATTATACAGTAATTAAACGCCATTTTGTTTGTCACAATACGCGCATACTTGTTGCAAACAGGTTTCTGCCGCTCGGCGGCACGATAGGGAGCTAAACGTGCTTGCCCACTTAGACGAAGCGTCGCGAACGGAAGCGGCGCGAGGCGAAGCGTCATTTAACCGATGTCCGCACACTGGGGGGGCGAAGCGGCGCGAAGCGTCGCGTCTTTTACGGCGCAACGCGAATTTTATTTGTTTTTAAGCAGTTGAACGAGGTACGTTGTCTAGTGAGGTACGATGAGCAGGTCATCAGAAGAGGAACTCTTTGTATTGAGTTTAATTGCCACTATGGAAGAAGGAGAAAAGAAAAAAACAAAAGAAAATGCTGGGTAATTAAATTACCTTTGCAGTTGATGTCTTTGTATCACGGCCAGAGACTGCAATTTGGCAGCACTTCCTACAAAATACTGCTAAACATTGAAAATATGCGAGAGGCATCAAGAAATATTTGGATCTTCTCGCCGCCTGGTACCGGGCATTCAGGCGAAGCGAAGCGTCAAGAGAAACGACGCCTAGTTGGTCCGAAGAGAATTCGCGCGTCAAACGACGCGCCTCTTCGCTTCACCCCGCCTGAGTGTGCGGGCTGCCATATAATCTAATGTAAATTTCTCTGGCGTCAAATCCCCAATTTTCTTCGCGCCGCTTCCGTTTGAGACGCTTCGTCTAAGTGGGCGAGCACATTAAGACAGCTACGACAACGGCACGGCATAACGTTGACATTCACGGCATGCCGTTACCGTCGACGGTAAATTAAAAGCATCTCCATATAATCTTGTACATTTTGCTCTCTCATTTTACCGTAATGCTAAAAACGTACCGTACCGTGCCGTGTGACGGCAAATTATAAAAGCGACCAATCACTTGTAATATCCCGTTTGTAAAATTCCTAAATTGATTCTTTTTAGCTCTCACTGACTCACTGAAGTCACTGAAAAGAGTTTATGCAGATCTGTCTGTCCGTCCGACCGTCCGTCTGTCCGTATACAAAAGATAGCCAAAACTACAGGTGCTAGAGAAAAACTAAATACAGATTCGGAAGCAGCATGTAAAAACTAGTCCGGGAAAAATCCGGTTTTGTCAATATCGCTTCCGGTTTAAAAAAAATTTGAATTAAATTACGACAGGTAACTGACGACGTATTATGTACGGTGTAGCACAGGCAGCGTAGCCGAGCGGTTAAGTCGCTAGGCACCAGTCCGAAAGGGCGTGGGTTCGAATCTCACCACGGTCAACAACTTCTATATTCTTTTTTTTAAGATTAAATGTTAAATTTGTTGATTACTGAGTCTGAGAAAAATCCGGTTTTGTCAATATAATAAAAAAATTAAATTTTTATACCAACAAATTCCACAGCGTCGTTTGAATTTACTCAAGTAAATTATTTCCTAATTTTTTTAACTGTGTGTAACATTATTTCTGTCTGCTCGCACATGTTTCACATGTTTATTAAACATGGAAAAATTGATGCTCTCTATTTCCGTCAATCGACCTATGGCGCACTGATGATCGCTAATAAGCGTGAAACAGCTGTCTGCGTACTGGTGGATTGACGGAGGTTTAGAGCAGCCCTCGTATTATTTGAAAAGCTGTTGATTCGACATAAGCAAATGACCCTCAGAAGTTTTAAAATAAACTGATCTCACTGGGAAGTTGTTTTAATCTCAATCAGATAGACAGAGAGTTAATACTGAAATACCTTTTCTATCAGTTGCGTTGGAGATTTCGTACTCCAGCTCCAATCTTGCCAGTCGTGTATATGTGACAGTTATTCTTTTAAATTCTAGATCCCAAGGTGTCCATACGAATCCTGCCTTTAGCCGACGACATAATTACTATCTCTGTGATAAGCAGCCTTTCGCTGGCTCTCATCCTGATAATCCTAGTGATCGCCTGTTGGTGGAGCAAATCAAAGTATAGGCAGGCTCAGAGATTGGAGAGAAGGAACAGTATCAGGCAGAGTCTGCATTCGTTGAGATCGGTGGGCTTGTCTCAAAGCAGTTTCGCCGATCCCGTTTATAGAAAGAAAGCTGGACAGCTGGTAAGTCGTTTCATTATTCATTCATCTTCTGACCATACATGAAATGAAGCTTGGAATCAACATTTCAAATGAACTATCAGGCGCGTAACCACGGGGGAGATAGATTAAGATGAAATCTCGTGTTTTAGATAATTTGAGGGTGCTAATTACAAATCCGGTCGCAATTTTCGGTTTCGGTCACGTTTGACGAAAATCAAAAATTCCAGAACTTTCGTATTTTTAGATTTGCCTAAAGAATCGAAAACCTTTACTTGACATTCTATCAAGATGAAACCTCGTATTTTGGATAGTTTTAGGGTGCTGATTACAAGTACAGTCGCTGTTCTAAGTTTCAGTCTCGTCTGACGAAAACCAAATTTTGGACCTTTTATATTTTCAGGTTTGCCTAAAGAATCGAAATATTTATTTGACATTTTATCAAGATGAAACCTCGTGTTATGGATAACTTGACGGGGCTGATTACAAATCCAGTCGCAGATTTGAGTTTCAGTCTCGTTTGACGAAAATCAAAAATTTTAGAAATTTCAGATTTTTAGGTTTGCCTAAAAAATCAGAAATCTTTATTTGGCTTTTTATTAAGATGAAACCCCGTGTTTTGGATAATTTGAGAGTGCTGATTACAAATCCAGTTGCAGATTTAAGTTTCAGTCTCGTTTGACGAAAATAAAAAATTTCAGATCTTTCAGATTTTCAGGTTTGCCTAAAAAATCGGAAATCTTTATTTGGCTTTCTATTAAGATGAAACCTCGTCTTTTGGATAAATCGAGGGTGCTGATTACAAATCCAGTCGCAGTTTTAAGTTTCAGTCTCGTTTGACGAAAATCCGAAATTTCAGATCTTTCAGATTTTCAGGTTTGCCTAAAAAATCGGAAATCTTTATTTGGCTTTCTATTAAGATGAAACCTCGTCTTTTGGATAACCCGAGGGTGCTGATTACAAATCCAGTCGCAGTTTCAAGTTTCAGTCTCGTTTGACGGAATTCCGAAATTTCAGATCTTTCAGATTTTCAGGTTTGCCTAAGAAATCGGAAATCTTTATTTGGCTTTCTATTAGGATGAAACCTCGTGTTTTGGATAACGGTGCTGATTACAAATCCAGTCGCAGTTTTAAGTTTCAGTCTCGTTTGACGAAAATCCGAAATTTCAGATCTTTCAGATTTTCAGGTTTGCCTAAAAAATCGGAAATCATTATTTGGCTTTCTATTAAGATGAAACCTCGTGTTTTGTATAACCCGAGGGTGCTAATTACAAATCCAGTCGCAATTTTAAGTTTCAGTCTCGTTTGACGAAAATCGGAAATTTCAGAATTTTCAGATTTTCATGTTTGCCTAAAAAATCGAAAATCTTTATTTGGCTTTCTATTAAGATGAAACCTCGTGTTTTGGATAATCCGAGGGTGCTGATTACAAATCCAGTCCCAGTTTTAAAGTTCAGTCTCGTTTGACGAAAATCCGAAATTTCAGAATTTTCACATTTTCAGGTTTGCCTAAAAAATCGAAAATCTTTATTTGCCTTTCCATTAAGATGAAACCTCGTGTTTTGGATAATCTGAGGGTTCTGATTACAAATCCAGTCGCAGTTTTGAGTTTCAGTCTCGTTTGACGAAAATCCGAAATTTTAAATCTTTCAGATTTTCAGGTTTGTCTAAAAAATCAAAAATCTTTATTTCGATTTCTATTAAGATGAAACCTCGTGTTTTGGATAATCCGAGGGTGCTGATTACAAATCCAGTCCCAGTTTTAAAGTTCAGTCTCGTTTGACGAAAATCCGAAATTTCAGAATTTTCAGATTTTCAGGTTTGCCTAAAAAATCGAAAATCTTTATTTGCCTTTCCATTAAGATGAAACCTCGTGTTTTGGATAATCTGAGGGTTCTGATTACAAATCCAGTCGCAGTTTTAAGTTTCAGTCTCGTTTGACGAAAATCCGAAATTTCAGATCTTTCAGGTTTTCAGGTTTGCCTAAAAAATCGGAAATCTTTATTTGGCTTTCTATTAAGATGAAACCTCGTCTTTTGGATAAATCGACGGTGCTGATTACAAATCCAGTCGCAGTTTTAAGTTTCAGTCTCGTTTGACGAAAATCCGAAATTTCAGATCTTTCAGGTTTTCAGGTTTGCCTAAAAAATCGGAAATCTTTATTTGGCTTTCTATTAAGATGAAACCTTGTGTTTTGGATAATCCGGGGGTGCTGATTACAAATCCAGTCGCAGTTCTATGTTTCAGTCTCGTTTGACGAAAGTCCGAAATTTCAGATCTTTCAGATTTTCAGGTTTGCCTAAAAAATCGGAAATTTTTATTTGGCTTTCTATTAAGATGAAACCTCGTGTTTTGGATAATCCGAGGGTGCTTATTACAAATCCAGTCGCAGTTTTAAGTTTCAGTCTCGTTTGACGAAAATCCGAAATTTCAGATCTTTCAGGTTTTCAGGTTTGCCTAAAAAATCGGAAATCTTTATTTGGCTTTCTATTAAGATGAAACCTCGTGTTTTGGATAATACGAGGGTGCTAATTACAAATCCAGTCGCAGTTTGAAGTTTCAGTCTCGTTTGACGAAAATCCGAAATTTCAGATCTTTCAGATTTTCAGGTTTGCCTAAAAAATCGGAAATCATTATTTGGCTTTCTATTAAGATGAAACCTCGTGTTTTGGATAATCCGAGGGTGCTGATTACAAATCCAGTCGCAGTTTTAAGTTTCAGTCTCGTTTGACGAAATTCCGAAATTTCAGATCTTTCAGATTTTCAGGTTTGCCTAAAAAATTGGAAATCTTTATTTGGCTTTCATTAAGATGAAACCTCGTGTTTTGGACAATCCGAGAGTGCTGATTACAAATCCAGTCGCAGTTTTAAGTTTCAGTCTCGTTTGACGAAAATCCGAAATTTCAGAACTTTCAGATTTTCAGGTTTGCCTAAAAAATCAAAGAGCTTTATTTCGCTTTCTATTAAGATGAAACCTCATGTTTTGGATAATCCGAGGGTGCTGATTACAAATCCAGTCGCAGTTCTAAGTTTTAGTCTCGTTTTACGAAAATCCGAAATTTCAGATCTTTCAGATTTTCAGGTTTGCCTAAAAAAACTGAAATCTTTATTTGGCTTTTTATTAAAATGAAACCTTGTGTTTTGGATAATCCGAGGGTGCTGATTACAAATTCAGTCGGTCTCGTTTGACGAAAATCAAAAATTTCAGATCTTTCAGACTTTCAGGTTTGCCTAAAAAATCAAAAATCTTTATTTGGCTTTTTATCAAGATGAAACCTCGTGTCTTGGATAATTTGAGGGTGCTGATTACAAATCCAGTCGCAGTTGTAAGTTTCAGTCTCGTATGACGGAAAATCAAAAATTTCAGACAGAAATTTCAGATTTTCAGGTTTGCTTAAAAAATCGAAAATCTTTATTCGGCTTTCTATTAAGATGAAACCTCGTGTCCAAGGGTGCCGATTACAAATCCTGTCACAGTTTTAAGTTTCAGTCTCGTTTGGCGAAAATCAAAAATTCCAGCGCCATATGCCGATGTCAGCTAGGACTACCCATAACGGGGACTAGACATTCAACTGTTTCTATATTAAAACGAATCTTAAAAAAGCAATGAATATACAAAACCATCACAAATCACGTTCAGCCATCCTTGGGCTTGTTCCTTTCCAATTCTCTAATCATGTTGTCGATCGACATATTGATGATCTTGTCGTGCAGTTCCGGAGACAACGCAGCCAAGACTTCTTTCTGCACCCACTGGACAAGATTTTTATGCATGATTCTTTTGTTCACCAGGCCTACCGCCACATGGTAGTTCAGCCTCTTCAACACTTCTTTGTGTACCTGCACCTGCCTTTTTCTGAACTCGTCTTCTAACTGCAATTGATGTATGGCACTTTTCAGAGATGGATATGTTAGGAGCAAACACCGATTTCGGCCAATGGACGGAAAATATGGCCAAAACGCGTTTTGGCTGCTACCATTTTGCCAATGTCCGAATTATCGCTTTCCGGCTGTAGCCCAAAACGCGGTTTGGGTCAACTATGATTGCCAGAACACGTTCTATATTCTACGGATAAATAAATCTCAATTATTTGCCGTGTTGTGTTACAATATTTTCTCTGAGCTTAGAATCCATAACTAAGATGAATAAAAGCACTTGTAGATCTTAGGTCCGTGAAAAAAAAACTGAAAGAAACATACCTCACAATCTCTTATGTACAGCTCCCACATGAGAAGAATGAATAATGTCAAATAACTCGTGGGTCATGCAAAAATAACGCAGTTCGGCTGTTTCGTCTGTCCTTCTTTCAATTAGCTTTTCGGTATAACCAATTTTTAAAATATCATACCTTTTCAATCGTTGTCTTTGTTTCGAAGATATTGTATCACCGTTACTTTTACAAGCTTTTGCCGCCTTTACCTCTGTAAGTGTTTGGTCGTATCTTTCTCTTGTACAAATATTACTACGATCATTGCTACCACTTATGACTTTTTGCAGTTCGTCATTAAAACATAACCTTAGGTCTTCCATGGCACTCTCTAGCTACTGTCTAACCCGCACAAAGCTCAAATACTAAATGAATACACTAGCTCCAGAGGTATCGTTTACAAGCTGAGACACTCACAAAATACACCACGCGTTATGGCAATCGCAGTAGAACAGGACGCGTTTTGGCAATCGTACTTGAACCAAAACACGTTCTGGTCTACATTAAACAGTCAGAAAGCGATAATTCGGACATTGGTAAAATGGTAGCAGCCAAAACGCGTTTTGGCCATATTTTTCGTCCATTGGCCGAAATCGGTGTTTGCTCTTAACAAATACACTAGCTCCAGAGGTATCGTTTACAAGCTGAGACACTCACAAAATCCACCACGCGTAGAACAGGACGCGTTTTGGCAATCGTAGTTGAGCCAAAACACGTTCTGGGCTACATTAAACAGTCGGAAAGCGATAATTCGGACATTGGTAAAATGGTAGCAGCCAAAACGCGTTTTGGCCATATTTTTCGTCCATTGGCCGAAATCGGTGTTTGCTCTTAACAAATACACTAGCTCCAGAGGTATCGTTTACAAGCTGAGACACTCACAAAATCCACCACGCTTAGAACAGGACGCGTTTTGGCAATCGTAGTTGAGCCAAAACACGTTCTGGGCTACATTAAACAGTCGGAAAGCGATAATTCGGACATTGGTAAAATGGTAGCAGCCAAAACGCGTTTTGGCCATATTTTTCGTCCATTGGCCGAAATCGGTGTTTGCTCTTAACAAATACACTAGCTCCAGAGGTATCGTTTACAAGCTGAGACACTCACAAAATCCACCACGCGTTGTGGCAATCGCAGTAGAACAGGACGCGTTTTGGCAATCGCAGTTGAGCCAAAACACGTTCTGGTCTACATTAAACAGTCAGAAAGCGATAATTCGGACATTGGTAAAATGGTAGCAGCCAAAACGCGTTTTGGCCATATTTTTCGTCCATTGGCCGAAATCGGTGTTTGCTCTTAACAAATACACTAGCTCCAGAGGTATCGTTTACAAGCTGAGACACTCACAAAATCCACCACGCGTAGAACAGGACGCGTTTTGGCAATCGTAGTCGAGCCAAAACACGTTCTGGGCTACATTAAACAGTCGGAAAGCGATAATTCGGACATTGGTAAAATGGTAGCAGCCAAAACGCGTTTTGGCCATATTTTTCGTCCATTGGCCCAAATCGGTGTTTGCTCTTAACAAATACACTAGCTCCAGAGGTATCGTTTACAAGCTGAGACACTCACAAAATCCACCACGCGTAGAACAGGACGCGTTTTGGCAATCGTAGTTGAGCCAAAACACGTTCTGGGCTACATTAAACAGTCGGAAAGCGATAATTCGGACATTGGTAAAATGGTAGCAGCCAAAACGCGTTTTGGCCATATTTTTCGTCCATTGGCCCAAATCGGTGTTTGCTCTTAACAAATACACTAGCTCCAGAGGTATCGTTTACAAGCTGAGACACTCACAAAATCCACCACGCGTAGAACAGGACGCGTTTTGGCAATCGTAGTTGAGCCAAAACACGTTCTGGGCTACATTAAACAGTCGGAAAGCGATAATTCGGACATTGGTAAAATGGTAGCAGCCAAAACGCGTTTTGGCCATATTTTTCGTCCATTGGCCCAAATCGGTGTTTGCTCTTAACAAATACACTAGCTCCAGAGGTATCGTTTACAAGCTGAGACACTCACAAAATCCACCACGCGTAGAACAGGACGCGTTTTGGCAATCGTAGTTGAGCCAAAACACGTTCTGGGCTACATTAAACAGTCGGAAAGCGATAATTCGGACATTGGTAAAATGGTAGCAGCCAAAACGCGTTTTGGCCATATTTTTCGTCCATTGGCCCAAATCGGTGTTTGCTCTTAACAAATACACTAGCTCCAGAGGTATCGTTTACAAGCTGAGACACTCACAAAATCCACCATGCGTTATGGCAGTCGCAGTAGAACAGGACGCGTTTTGGCAATCGTAGTTGAGCCAAAACACGTTCTGGGCTACATTAAACAGTCGGAAAGCGATAATTCGGACATTGGTAAAATGGTAGCAGCCAAAACGCGTTTTGGCCATATTTTTCGTCCATTGGCCGAAATCGGTGTTTGCTCTTAACAGATAGATGGATTAGCTGTTTGTCTAACAAGTACATAAATTAGGTCTTTATGGACGAGTCCCAAAGTTTATGGGAGAGCGAGCAAAAAAAGCGGGGCCAATAATTTGGGCAAGTTCATAAAGCAGGGGCGGTTCCACCTTATGGCAAAAGCAAAAAAAAAAATACTTTTTAGTAGATACATAGGTATGTATGCAGTGCTAGTATGTACCTATTTCTAGCTACCATCGGTTGCCTCATTTGTAACTAGCACAAAAAGCTCGGACTATAAAAACTGGAACGCGCAGCACACTAAGCTCGAACCTAACCAGTGTCTTGTCTCGTGATTGACTGGAGGCACCACAGAGTTAACATCTCTAGAGGGAGCCTAATTTGAATATTGGACAGCCAACATCTATAGCGCTATTGCCACTCTTCTTCGTCCGCTTAAGGACCTTCCAGTTTCTTCAAAATCTGGCAGTTTCCGCAGTTTGAACACATGTTCCTCAAAGTATCTAACGGGGTATTTAACTATACATTAAAATATACTTGCAATGTAACTGATTTACGTGAAGATAATTTGTATTGATTTAACGAAATCTCAAAAATGGCAATTTCATAGCGGAATGTCGCAATAACTTCTAATATGTCGTAAATCTGGCAACCTACAATCGGCGTCCACTAAAGCTGTCATGTGGCTGTCATTGTAGTCGTGGTTATTGCGTATGTTGAGATTTTTGTTATTTTAGTCTATATTTGAGTGACTTCGTGACTATTTGCGGTGTGAATTAAATTATTTATGAACAATATTGTCTTAATTGCATGATGGAACGAAATAAAAAGTGCATAGTTTGCTGCAATAGCGACGAATCGGTGACCACCACTTATCATAGGTTAGTATAGGTTTTGTTTTGGTTTTCAGTAGCGTAAAATATGGGGAAACACTTCATGGTAATAATAAATTATCAACTGTTACAATCAAGTTATAATAAGAGTAACTCTCTAAGTATAGATAAATACTAATACAATTTATTGTATCAGTTTGTAACATCACAGTAATAATTATAAATAATATTACAAAGATGAAAATAGGTAAGTAGATACTAATACAATGTTTTGACAAAACGAAGCAAACGGCTTTTTTTTTGTTGGTTAGGCAGGATGATAAGTAAAAAATTATTAAGAAGTAACATTTTGTGATGAGTGATAAGCGAAACACTCTTAAGACGTGGCGTTTTCTGAGACTAAAAAACTTTTAAGAAATAACTGTTTGTGGAAACTGAAAACCTTTTATGATGTGCAGGGTGCATCTGCGGCCTCAACAAACTCTGGTAGGATTTTCGTGTAGTTTTTTTATTTCAAATTTAGTGCGGCTCCCTTTCAAAAATGCAGCAACCGAACCGCCATTGTCATAAAGCCTAATTATGTACGAGTTGCATACAAAGCTTTATGTTCGACTACAATGCAGAAATTTTATTTTCTGAAATGGCAATTATTATATTTGTCATCTTATTACTGAAAAATATGAAGTGTGCTTGTGCGTTTCTTACCTTAGTAACCAAACCACCAGATTTTTAATAAAACGGAGATAATATTTATGTAGGAAAACCCATGTTGTGCTAGTGCTATTTCAAAACAAAAGGTTGGTGGTTAGTTTTCCGGGATGACGTAGTAAAAAAATACTTTTAATGCACGGTATGATAGACCCTACAGTTCAAGCAACAACTCAGTTGTTGTTTGAACATTTTTCGTAACGAAAATAACACTTGTAAAGGAAATTCTGGGACACCCGGCATATCCTGGTAAAAATTTACCTGTAAAGCAACGTTTTCTCGCTTGGCGGCAACCAACATCAACTGTCCGTCGGCCTGGTACTGGTGGAACACTTCATCCTCGATTTGCTGATCCAAAATCTTCGCTTTATCCTTTCGACTCTTGCTCCATCCGGCTTCGTAGTCCTCGACCTCTTTGTCCAGCATCTTCGCCACCTGCGGACCAACGTATGTCACTGCCCCCCAACACACTATGGCCATGGATAAACCGCCGTAATAGTTGTGTTCCAGAACGTACTTTTCTTTACTCAACAAGTACGTGCCAAACGTAACTGAAACCAAGGATTAGATGAGGTTAGATCTTAGAGTAACAACTGAATATAGAGGTAGTAAACAAACCACTTCAGCATGGCGTGCTCAAGCCATCATCTTTCACACTTCAGTCTCCATACATTGATCAGCTGTGACCTCGCAGTGACAGTTCAGATTCTAAACAATGCTGTGTAACGCCAACTAACCTGAAAATTCTTCCAATGCAACCCATGTTACAAAAACTGCACTTTTTGAGTTCCATCTCGAAAAACTGCACTCGAATATAGCACAACAAATAGCGAATTCGAAACAAGACAAACGTTTGACAGTCGAGGTTCTACCGTAAATAAGTCGCATGAAAATTATATCGGCGTTGCCAACTGTTCAAATTTTATGTAAGTCTTCAGAATTTGCGTATATGATGAAGACATATGCAGTAACGCGGTAGAGGTCAACATATCTATTGATTTTGCTGTAATCATTCTTGAGCCATCAAAATACCGTCTTTTTTAACGTAAAATGGCATATTTCTGGATAATATACAATTAAGACGATAGTAAATAATTATGATTGCCGTATATCTGGTGGTCAATATGACAACGTAAGAAAAGTTGTTGGCCTACTAGAATTAGTTGTTTACTACCTCTATGTTCAGTTGTTACACTAAGGGTTAGATTCATCATCATCATAGTCACAATGTCTTAACAGACATGTTGTGAACTCGTAAAATGCATTAAGTCGGAGCTAGAGTATTGCCGACATGAATATTATCAATAGTTTTGAGAACTGTAGCTCGCCATCGTTCGCGATTTACTGTCAGTTCAGTGGCGCTCTTGATACTCATATCCGGCAACTGTTTCGTTGTATCCACCCAGCGTGTAGGGGAACGGCCACGACGCCGCCCACTCGGGGCGTGACCCTGAACTACAAGTTTCTCCATATTATCGCTTCTGTGAATATGTCCGAAGAATGTAGGCATTCTTGTCGACACAGTGGAGGATAGTCTCTTTGGATCACCGAGTTCATCCAGTATGAAAACGTTAGTTCGATGGGCGGTATAAGGAACTCTCAGCATTCTCCTCCACGTTCACATTTCAAAAGCATCTAAGCGAGCTCCATCTGCCTTTTTAACAGTCCAAGTTTCCGAGGCATACAAAAATATGAAGAAGACAAGAGACTGAACTAGCAATATTTTGGTAGCTTTAGTGATGTTATGGTCACGCCATATTTTAGTAAGCTTGAGGTTAGATAAGATCAGATTTATTTGCTTGAGGTGGTGCTCTCGGTCAGGTCCAGGAGCTTTTTCCCAATATGCAGCCTGTTTCCTGATCTGTCTGCATCACACCAAAGAGAGCCCTTCTCCTTGCCCTTGTGTCCCTCGCAGTCCAAAATGGTAATTCGGGCAGTCTATTCAGACAAAGGCTACACACTATGTGATGGCAAGTCCATTAGGAAGAGCAATAACCTGCCTAACATCATTTACTAGCTAGCTAGTCAACCACTTAAAGGAGTCTGTATCCAGGGGATCAGACTTCTCCTTGGAGGAAAAAGGACTGCAGCGAAGCTTGATGCTGTCTTTCAGGCAGAGGTGTACACCACAGAGTTAACATCTCTAGAGGGAATGTAAAAACCAAAATGCACAGGTAGCTGACCAGCCAACATGTAACGGAAATTTTGACAGCTTGAGGGCATTACCAGTGGCGTACTTTATATTAAAATTGGATGTGCATTAATAGATTCAATTATTACTGTGATGTTACAAACTGGTACAATTATTATTAGTATTTAGCTATACTTAGAGAGTTACTCTTATTATAATTTGATTGTAACAGTTGATAATTTATTATTTATTACCATGAAGTGCTTCCCCATATTTTACGCTACTGCAAACCAAAACAAAACCTATACTAACCTATGATAAGTGGTGTTCACCGATTCGTCGCTATCGCAACAAACTATGCACTTTTTATTTCGTCCCATCAAGCAATTATGACAATATTGTTCATAAATAAATTAATTCACACCACAAATAGTCACAAAGTCACTCAAATATACACTAAAACAACAAAAATCTCAACATACGCAATAATCACAACTACAATGACAGCCACATGACAGCTTTAGGGGACGCCGATTGTAGGTTGCCAGATTTACGACATATTAGAAGTTATTGCGACATTCCGCTATGAAATTTACCATTTTTGAGACTTCGTTAAACGAATACAAATTATCTTCATGTAAATCAGTTATATTTCAAGTATATTGGAATGTATGGTTAAATACTCAGTTAAATACTTTGAGGAACATGTGTTCAAACTGCGGAAACTACCAGATTTTGAGGAAACTGAAAGGTTCTAAAGCGGACGAAGAAGAGTGGCAATAGCGCTATAGATGTTAGCTGGCCAATACTCAAATTAGGCTCCCTCTAGAGATGTTAACTCTGTGGTGTATACCATATTATCGAGTGTGACGCACTCGACGGAAGTCGAACAGTATTCAGAACAAGGTATGTACCTATATGCTCTAACAGCCAGACCGCTCTGAAAGCGGTGGCAACTCCAAGGAACAGATCAGCTCTGATGATCGCAAATAAGCGTGAAACAGCTGTCTGCGTACTGGTGGATTGACGGAGGTATAGAGCAGCCCTCGTATATAGAGCAACCCTCGTAGATCAGCTCTTGTTTAGAATCAGACAGAATTTCAGCTAATAATTTTTACCAACAAAAAATAAAATTAGCTGATAAAACCCCAGTGTAACAAAAATTACTTGCTACGGAGGAATTCATCATCACCATAGTCACAATGACTTAACAGACATGTTGTGAACTCGTAAAATGTTTTTGAGAAATGTAGCTCGCCATCGTTCGCGATTTACTGTCAGTTCAGTGGCGCTCTTGATACTCATATCTAGCAGCTGGTTCGTCGTATCCACCCAGCGTATAGGGGAACGGCCACGGCGCCGCCCACTCGAAGCGCGACCCTGAACTACAAGTTCCTCCATATTATCGCTTCTGTGAATATGTCCGTAGAATGTAGGCATTCTCGTCGACACAGTGGAGGATAGTCTCTTTGGATTACCGAGCTCATCCTAGCATTGAAACGAATTACCCCAAGCAATTATGTAGGATGAAGATGTTATGATATCAATATCTTACACAAAAAGGTCCCAAGGCCAGTATACCCCGTCTTGGGTACGAAATACAGCCACCACTCCACGGGAAGACAGGCGAAAAGCACCTCTCCAGGCTGCGCTCTTCTGACGGGTCTCATACTTGAAGATTTGGTTGGACCGGAAATGTCGCCCCCCGCGGGCGTTCCAGCTGTGCCTGCAGGAACTGTCCCCTGGGGCATAGGCGGGTCCTTCTTCTGCTTCTGTTGAAGAATACACGTTTCATCGTTGAATTTCTTGCTTTTGGCTAGCGATACGCTCAAGCCTGTCGAGGAGGTCAGGACTACCTGTGAAGAAGAAGAAAGCTAGTGTTGCAGAAGTTCATGAACCAAAAATCCATGTTTGGAATTTTTTGATGAAGTAGTTGGTAAGACTTCGTCTTAGCGGGGTCGAGAGTGGTGTCAAACGACGCGGTCTGACGTCCTGAATCGAACGAGACCGCTCCCAGACCCAAGAAACGTTCTGCTGAAAAACTACGGCATTTTGAAGTTTCATTACCTAACCTAACTTATCCAAAAAAGTTGACTTGTTGAGCTCAAAATGGGTGTTAATCGACGTGACTGGACATCGTGTCTTAAACTTGACCACTTCCACAGTGAGAAAGCATTCCGGTGAAAATCTACGAAATTTAGAAATTTCAATACCTTACCTGACACATAACCTAACCAAATCGGTCGGGTTAAAAAGGAGTATCAATTGACTCGGTTTGATGTCCTGACTGGAACTGTATCAATTAATAGACTGTGAGAGCAGGCGACAGAAAAGATCTGCCGGTGCGCCATCTGGTACCCGAAGGTAACGGCAAACCAAAGAAATCGCTGCTAAACAGCAGCAGACTTCCTGGTGGAACGCCACGGCGCTTGGCCACCAGAGGAGCGCGGGTTCTATACGCTGCTGCATATGAAAGTCGATATACGAGGGTTGCTCTATATCTCCGTCAATCCACCAGTACGCAGACATCTGTTTCACGCTTATTAGCGATCATCAGTGTGCCATAGGTCGATTGACGGAGGAAGAGAGCATCCGATTTTTCATGTCTACAGCTACAGTAGATCTTGCTCTATAATTAGATTGAGGAGATACAAATGCAGAACGGTATCCAATAGAGGTGACAAGTTAGTTAAGATGAGCAGTTAACTAATTAACGATCTTCTCACCCTTCCATCTTTCACGATCTTTTCACATTCTTTGGACAATCTACTCGTGACCGAGGCATCTCGTTCTCTCTCTGTGATAGCACATAATTGCTCCTCACTCTCGTACGCTAAAGACTCGATTTCAGCTGTCGTTTTTTCTTTTACGTCCACCAGTTGTATCTTTTCCTTCGGCAAAGAGGTTGGCTTAGGTTTTTCTTTCAGAAATGCTCTAGCATCCAATTCTTTGGGAACTGGTATATCTGTTTCAGCAACTGGAACAGTTTTTGGTGGCTTCCGCTTGAACACTTTTTGTAAGGTGAACTGCAGCGTACTGAGAAGTTTAAACCTTGGTGACATTTTTGATGGCGTACTCAATGTCAAACTGACAAGTTTACTGATGTTTACTTAGGAGAGAACGATACTAATCACAGGATGAGGATTATCATAAGCGACAGCCACACTACTCGCGAAGATATCCAAAGTTAGTCGTTTTTACTTCCCACAGCGATAGGTGAGGGGAGTATTGTCATCGCGAAAATTTTCGATTTTGAGATAATACACTTTTTGGGCGTTTTATGTTGTCTACATAATGAAAATCCACGTCACTCATTTCCGTCGGTCTGTCTGCCTGTCGGTCTGTCTGTACGCGTTTTTCTAGCCACGTAATCTCAGCAATCGCGCTGCATGGATTGTGATGAAATTTGGGCAGCGATATGCTGTGGAGTCGTACATCGAGAAAGAATCCCAAGGAGACGCTATAAGGTTTAATTTGGCATAACAAAAACGGTAGCAGGAGGCGTGGCTAAGTGTGGTAACAATATGGACGCCTCGCCAGAGCCGGATTACTTTCTTATGTAAATAATTTTGAAAATTCATTACAATGATGATTTAAATATGAAGCATTGGGTTGATTTTTTAATCTAATGCGAAATTCATAGTTAAGTAGGTATATGAAAAAGAACAGGCTTTGTAGAGACGACATTCATCATCAATTGAATAATACAACTGTATTATTGCTGCGATACGTTACACTTTATTGAGATAAAGATTACAAATGCGGTCCTGCTGTACATTGTTATTTTTGGCATACATACCTATGAAATGTAATTCCTGTCGATTTCTTATTATCCATGCCATCTCTGCTAGAGCAACTACGATAAGCACATGAAACCATTATTTTCTTTATGAATTCACTAGAATATCACTTAAAAATAACTAAAAATCTCTGTAAAACACTCAAAAAAAGCAAACACGAAATTGTCAAAGAAACGTCAGCTGTTTGACATAAGTGTCGAATCAATATGGCCAACTTGCACCTGCTTTCAGCCACGTTATCGCGCCTCCATTGGATTCTACCTCGATGGGAGTCGTAGTAGGTAATGTTCCTGTAATTTTGAAAATCGGTGCATGGGCGGCGGAGTTATTAGCAAAAAACAAAAAAAAATATTGCTCAAAATTCGTTTTTAGGCGTTTTAGAGGTTCCTGATCATTTTCTATTTTTTTTTTTTTTTGGTGGGGGTGAAATTAGAGTGGCTAGGCGGTAGGGGGTTGTAAAATTGAAAAATTTGTTGCTTTCATAATAGACTGTCCACTGACCTGTGAAGGAAGACCTGGCGCCATAAATAACGCTTTCAGGTCCATACGAATATTGCTTTGCCTATTACAGAAACAAAAGGAATTTTATCTGGTGTAAACATACGAGTGCTTTGGATATATTGTGTAACGAGGAAACTGTTGAATTGATTTTAATGGAATTTTGACACAGTATTACCACCGTGGCGAGGATGGAAATGCGTATAGTTTTTATAAATCGTGAAAGTGGCGGCGCAGAAATAATAAAACAAAATAAAACTTTAAAAACAGATCAAACTTTGTTTTTAAGCGTTTTAGAGGTTCCTGATCGTTTTCTGCGTTGTTTTGGGTGGGGGTGAAATTGGGGTGGTTGGGGGGTGCGGGGTAGCTGAAAACTGAAAAGTTTGTAGTACTGATAATAGGCTGTCCATTCACCTGTGAAGGAAAGACGGCTAGACTTCGTTTTAGCGGAAACCGAAATGGGGGTTAAAAGTAGTGTCAGTCGACTCGGTTTGACGTCCTGAGATAAACGAGACCATTCCCAGACCGAGGAAACGCTCCGGTGAAAAACTACGGCACTTTAAAGTTTCAGTACCTAACCTAACTTAACCCGACCGGTCAAATTGTTGAGGTCAAAATGGGTTAAATGGGGTTTAAAGGAGTGTTATTTGACTCGGTTTGACGCCTTGGGCGGGATTAGACCATACCCAGACTAAGAAAACGGCCCGATAAAAATCTACGCCTCTTTGAAGTTTCAGACCTAACCTAAAAACGACTTCAAAATTTCGATATTTTTTCCACGAAATATATGGTCAATTCGAAAGTACTTGACGAGTAGGGTACAACGACACCAGAAGCAACACCAAGAAATGGAAAATAAAAAAGTTATGATACTTTGAATTATCAATGTTCCTAGAAATTAGGTAGGTTTAAGTTGAATTAGGTTTGTTCACTTGCAAATATAGGGGGGGCCTGGGGGGCTGGCCCCCCCAGACGTTACTAATTTTGTAAATTTTGAATACTCTATGTAACGTACTCCCAGGTACGTAGGGTAGGTCACCTGTTCAGTTTTTCCAGTGTGCCAGAATAGGTCCTGGGCGCAGACCCTCGAAGACCTTTTTTGGCTTAATTTCCAAAACTGATAATCAAAATAAACGTTTTTTTCAGTCTATTAATTGATACAATTCGAGTCAGGACATCAAACCGACTCGACTGACACTCTTTTTTAGCCCGACCGTATTAGTTAGGTTATATCAGGTAAGGTACTGAAATTGCCAGATTTTAAACCGGCGTAGATTTTCACCGGAATGTTTCCTCACTTTGGAAGTGGTCCGGTTCGAGTTATGATGTCCAGCCACGTCGATTAACACCCATTTTGAGCTCAACAAGTAAACTTTTTTGGATAAAGTAGGTTAGGTAACAAAACTTCAAAATGCCGTAGTTCTTCACCTGAACGTTTCCTCGGTCTGGGAGTGGTCTCGTTCGATTCAGGACGTCAAACCGCGTCGTTTGACACCACTCTCGACCCCCATTTCGGTTTCCGCTAAAACGAAGTCTTACCGGAAAGACCAATCGGCATAAGACAATTTAAGGGGGGCGGTGATGATTTGGTTGCAAGGGGATCTCAGACTAAAGCTTCATGCTATGGTATCTCAGTAATGTGGGAAGTACTGAGTCAATCAACTTGACTTCATTTTTTCCTCTGGGAGGACTAAAGCCCAAGTTAGTCGTTAGTCAAAGGTAAGGAGTGTGTATGGTTGCAAAAAAGAGTCACTTTTCATCTGGCGTCTGTTCAGATATACCTGACGCAAATCAGATTTGCCATTAAGGGCCAATCAGCAAAATGGACTTTTGTCCTACCTTTTGGTACAAGCACTCTTATGATACGAACGAATTAGTTTGGTCCACACATGTGTGACCATGGCCGACTCTACACTAGGCCGGAGCCTTAGATGTGGCAACGTGGCTTAGCTGTCAAGTAGGGGGCCTATAGTTTCAGAATAATTATTACATTTTATATGTATTAGAGTTCATCTGGGTTAATAAATTAAGAAAAATACTTTTTAGAACTACTACTACTAATACGACTTACATCTGATGTCTGGCTCATCATAGTCAGACACTACAAAATAAAAATAAACGCAACCTGTTTCCTGCTGCCACTTCCACTTCCACTTAAATGAACACTCAATTTACTTTGTAAATTGTCACTTGAGCTAGAAAAGTTCACTATTAGGTCACTGTGAAGCCATTCTTGCTGGTCTTGATTCCCTTTCACTATCAAATCTTTTCGTAGGTATGCCCAGATGCATGCCCTCGTTGGCATGCCCAGATGAGTTCTATTAACTGTATTTTTCTGTGATATTTGGGAGGTCCAGAAAACATTGTAGGTACCACATTGTGCTCTAAAATAGGTCTTATCCTTTGAAATGTTTGTAAAGTATTGTCTTTATTCTTATAAATATAACCAGCCCTTATGAGGAATACCTTTCACCCACTTCTGTTTATGTCCTTCATTGGAAGCACTAATTGCTAGTGCAACCTGGTACTACACACTTTGCAGGCATCTTTTTATCTTTATAGTTTCGTTTGTGCAGGTAAATAATTAGAAACACATTAAAAATCACCTTCCACTCTTCGTTGTTACTCTGGAAGGTTATGTTGGTATGTCCTTGTTTGGAATCACAATTGCTATTGCAATCTGGTACTACACACTTTGCAGGCATCTTTTTATCTTTATAGTTTCATTTGTGCAGGTAAATAATTAGAAACACATTAAAAATCACCTTCCAATCTTATTGTTTACTCTGGAAGAATTACACTAATGACACAAGCTCGGCTCCCGATTCAGTGTTGCCATATTTCAATGCTCCGGCCTAGTGAGTAAAGTCGGCCATGGTGTGACATAAGTCAAGGGATCAAAGCAATTCGTCTCTAATTTCTTTGGACCCGTTTTAGATCCCTTTTTTGGCATCTTCGACTCTTAGAACATCCCGCCGTGTGCCATTATGGGGGTAAAGTTTTTTGATCAATCCTTTACATCAAATTTATTTTTCCAGAGCACAAAATCAACCGACACTTTGACCAAGAGGATGGTAGCCAACGGTTCGCTGGACTCGATGGAGAAATCCGCTTACGGCTCCTCGATAGACGAGAGCCAATCGTACGACGTATACGCGGCCCATAACCCCACTCCAGGCGCTTTCGCATTCGTCGAGACCATCGAATACCACAAGTCCCCGCAGAAGTACGAGAACCACTACGCAAAGCCGGACAACTTCAACTTGGCGTACAAGAACGAAGGGTTCAGAGAGAACTCCACGTTCGCCACTAACTCCCGCGCTGAAAGTGTGCTGGAGGAAGAAGAGATGCCTATCATGAACACGGAGAGCAGCGGAATGTCATATCCCCCCAGTGAGTACTACAATAATGACACTCTGCCCTTGAGGAGTGAGAAGTCCGATTCCACTTTGGAGTTGAAAAAAGGTGAGCTTTTCCCATAATAGGGTCGTTCAGTAAAATTTCAATAACCATATTTATGCGCATTTTCATGAAGTATTACTTACATATAACATACAAAAAAAAATTCAACTTAATTGGATGAGAATTGAAAAAGTTATGCGCCTTCAAAGATTAAAATATTTCATGCGCTCGAAATTCATCGTTGTGACGTCATTGGGTCTGTCGGCGAGCCCAGACCGGCTGGCGGCTGTACAGCGACAGCGCCCAGCATACGTTTATAATACGTTCAAGTGCTTTGGTTGACGCTATGTTTTGTGTGATTGGGTGGTTTTTGTAACACATTCAAAAATCCAGATTCTTCTACAGTCATTTCATCGGTAGTTCTCAAAACTCAAAATGAGTGACTGGGTATCCCGATATAAATTTTCGGATTATTTTGTATAAAAAAAGCAGTTCGCTTTTCTACAAGTTCCTTGTTGGATGATCCGAACTCGAACCACTGGTTAAGGAGTAACATTATTTTCAGTACATTCTAGTTCTACTTGCGAAACATTGGTGCTATAATAGATTCGCTGCTTCGTGACGAACATCGAATTTTTTTGTGCTGGTACTAGGTTCATCTACATCTCATTTTCGTTGTCTTAAGGAAAACATTCCGAGGATCTCTAGCGTGTAAGGCTTGTTGGTCTTTTTGACAAACAAAAACGTGCGGAACTACTTCCGGTTTCATCTTGAGTTTTACATCCTTCATTAATTTGTAACACATGTAATTTTCAACATCTTCCTCAAATTTAAACAAAATATACAAGACTGAGATACACATTTGAAGTAGGGATATTTTGTAGGCTAAGTATCCACGATTTTCTACCCAAAATACAGAAATATGAGACACAAAGAACTAGATAATATAATACAAAACAATTTTTTCTACATAATCAAAATACATATGAATTTTGGTTACATCAAAGGACTGAAAACAGCCTTTTACACGTTCCACATATCAATGAGAATTGATTTCTCCAATGCTTTTATAATTGTTAGGTATATGATTAGTTCAGTAATTGGATTAAAAAAATCTACTTGTATCTCTTACGTTTTCGTGTACCAGTACCAGCAAAATCTGCTAACAACTGACGTCAACATACCTTTAGAATGGCATTCACAAATGCGGATTCTTGATAATAATACAATTCACTTAGTTATAAAAATACTTATATTAAAATGGTCCTCACAGAGTACTTTGTTGACTTATCGCTCACAAATTCATTCCTACCCATAGCTCTCTGCCACAATTTCCTGATTTTTATATTTCGTGGCAAACCAATAAAAAATTCATCAGGAGTGGTCACTGTCGTATTTTCACATTGGGGAACCATACAATATTTATAATTTTTCTTCATCTGTCCTCCTTCCATTATTATACTCAGTTTCAACGAATTCAAATAGCTTGGTAAGTATTCAGTGTCGATGAAACAATTAAATAAATTATCCAATACACGCTTATGCAGTTCGCAAAG
Source organism: Callosobruchus maculatus (assembly GCA_951848785.1). NCBI lineage: Eukaryota > Metazoa > Arthropoda > Insecta > Coleoptera > Chrysomelidae > Callosobruchus > Callosobruchus maculatus. Next base: position 272,627 of record CATOUR010000316.1, read on the forward strand.
CTTGCATAGCAAGTAGGATGCGCTGCAGCGATATTATTTACCAAGCACCCGTACAATGCTGGCCAAGATGCCGCGCAGCGCCGGTCGCAGAGGTGTAGTGACGTCACCGTCGCACACTCGCAAGTGCCGCGCGTTTTCAATTTGCAGCACTTTGATAATTTATTAGAGTATGAAATCGAGCTCAGAAAATTCTGAAATTTTGCACAGCTGCTAAACTCAATACGCCCTTTTAGAATATGCAATAAAAAATATGCTGAACGAGCCTATTACGTGCTTTACTTTAGTTTTTTTTATGGTCAGCCTCCCGCAAAGGCTGACAGCCTATGGCACTGTAGAAGCGCTGCGAGAGGTTAATGCCCATTTGTACCAGCTCTTCTAATGAAGCCTAAAACGTTAAGCATTCTTAAACCATGCTTATGTAGAATATTTCGTTGCACCAACATTTCAGGAATACTCAAAGTCTCCTTAAACCTTCCTTTATAAAGTGCTCGATTTTAGCGACTTAAATACGACTTAACTGCCTTTTGCATTTAATTATCGCATCATTGTGATCTGGTGCTGTCTTTTTATCGTGATTATGGAAGATTTCGATTTTTTAGATGATGATGTGGAAGTTGTCGATATCGTGGAGTGTGGAGTATGGAATTCCCTACTTTGAGGAGCTAGATAAATTACGCTTTTTCAAAAGGTTTAGGCTTTACAAAAATACTGTGGCATCTATATATTGTTTGCATTCACTCATTTTTCTTTTTTTCTAATATATATTCAAATATACAAAAACGGCAAGGTTTACGGTTAACTTCAATACTTCAAACCTCAACCTCCAATCCAAACCAAAATCCAACCCAAGAAACTGGGGAATTTAACAAGAAGAAATGGTGAACACCAACGACGTCATACTGATAGACTACGCTTTGTATACCGAATGTTTGTAAGCGTTTCTGGCGGTGCGACGGAAGGGGGGAACATCAGCTGTATTGACATAGACACACCCGACGTTGCCAGTTGTGCATTAGGGCATGCTTGGTGCATGCAGCAATGTTTGTAAAATATAAAACTGGCGTTAATTCTTGACAGAATTGCAAAATTAAACGTGTTTTACAAAAGAGTATCTTCAGAGTACTTTTTCTATTACAGATAAGCAAGCCACAATCATATTTTTACTTTTTTACAACATACGTTCCATACATTTTTCTGAAAATTCATTCCAAATGATTGTCAACTTGGCATGCTGCCATGTACCTTGTAAACAATGACGTCGTTGCTTGTAAATATTCCGTTGACATTCCCAATGTTTGGAATGCCGACAAACAATTTGCCTTGGATGCGTAGTCTATCAGTATGACGTCGTTGGTGAACACAAACACAATACATAAAATAGGAGCGACAAAACACAAAATAGACGTGACAGAACCAGCGTTGCCACATATAACAAGCACTTAACTAAGTAAGGTTCGATTGACGTCCGTGCAAACGATTGGAACTTTAAGGTCATCTTAAATGTTGAGGTTTCCTTTGTTAATCGTTCCTTAAGTGAAAGTTGGAGCAACTGGGCATAAGAGTCTTTGCACGTTAGATTTGAAACGCTGCAGGATCTAGCCGTCTGGAAACAAAATTCCCCGGCAGCTCATTCCACAGGGTCGAAGGTCTCGAAAAGAAGGAATGCTGAAGGAGACTGGTTCGGGGAGTAGGGACCTCGACCTGGTAAGGATAAGCTCGCAGAGTCTCTCTAGTGTTTCTCGTTCGGACGGCCTTTGGTCTTATTATCTGGGAGAGCTCACTCGAACATCTTTCGTGATAGAATCTGTAAAACAGATCTATGTTCTTGGCTGCGAATGACCTTTGTGAGGTTAGGCGTATCGATTAGCCTAATTGCTCTCTTCTGGATAGTGTCTAGAAGCTTTAGAGAGCGCTTCGGAGCGCATCCCCACACATGGGAGCAATACTCCAACGATCCCAAGCTTTTGGGATGCCGTGTTAGCAATACTGACCACGTGGTCGTACCAGGACATATTATTGTTGATGTTGATCCCATTTATTTTTTGGCGGGTCAGCTCAAAAAAATTAATCTTGGGATAATCAAATTGTTGCATGAATCCTATATTTTGCAGTAAAATTGACAAATGAAACTTTCAAGATGGCGAATACTGGCGAATACTTCACAACACTAGAATACACCTAGACATTGTCTTCACCGTGGTGGGACTATAGATGGTGTGCTCGCCAGCCGTACGAAATTGCGATCGCTCTGCGCATTGCGTCAGCAACGAAGATTTTTCGCGCGGGGAATTATTAGACGTCGAAATTCGAAATACCACGGTGGTGTTTAGTCACGTTTTAGATAGCATCGCTATTCGATAACGATTTTTCTTTGATTTACGTTATATTCCTTCTTATTTTGAGTTTATACACACAATGCCAAATTGTGCAGTTGTCGGTTGTAAAAACTACAATAAGATGAAAGAGCTAAATGTAAAATTCTATAAGTTCCCGACAGTTGGACAGTTGTTATCTAAACAATCAAACGTATTTAAAAAATTATTAAAGATAGTTAGAGCAACCCCAGTGGAAACCATTAAAGAATTTCCTGACAAAATAATATTATGTCTAATACGAACGAGGACATACATCAGGCTGAGACATATAAACAAAAAAATCAGTTTCGAAAATTGTAGGCGTAAACTTAAGAAAAAAAATGTTGAAATTTACCAATAAATAATACATTTTTCTAGAAAAAGTCGTTTAATTACCTATTTTCCACTCCTCTATAACATAATTCACCAATAATTGGCTATTGAACTCCTTTAATCTATCACTTTGAAAATAAAATTTAATTCCGATATCCTTCATGTGGTATTCCCGCCAGTTCGCCGACAAAAATTCTCGTTGCTGACGTCACAGCATGCGCGTGAGCACACCATGTTTAGTTACACTATGGTCTTCACCTACTGCAAAATGGCGGAATACGTATAGGTACTACTTGCACTCACATCTGTTGCATTCGACGCGTCTGGCAGGATGAGAGAACCCTCAAAGCTGTATGGCTACTGGGGAAACATTGTTTGATGGATTCCCAAAAGAGATATATAAAATTTGGCTTTTATAATATAACGAAAGTTTAATTATGAATCATTATCGTTAAGGGGTGTCTGGCTGGGGATTGGAACCATGCTAAGAGTCTGGCAACGAGTAAGGCGAGTTTTTATATTGTTACGAATCAAATATGAAAAGATTCAGCTTTATACCTTTAACAAATCTGAGATGGGATTTTGTACATATCGGCAATCCGTTACCTACCACAGCTATCGGATCGTTTTTACCTGTATTGGGGCTACACATAGAAGAACTTTCAGCTTTTATAAAAATTCCGAAGGTTTGGCCTTCACGGGCTCTTAGACTATAGTTTTATTCTATCACAACTTACGAATTTATTATCCGTATCATTCTAGGTATTGAAGAATTCAACAGGACCTACGCCAATCGAGACCGTCCCAACGGGAATTCCAGTTTCGTTAAAGAACTCAAGAGCAGGCTACCTCAAAAACCGCCTACGCCTCCTAAATCTTCACCCACTTACTCAGAGCAGCTGCACGACGTCAACTACTCACCAGATTTCAACACAGTGGCTTTATCAATGCCTACAACTGAAAGGCCTCAATCTGCAAACATTCTAGAGACAGATTTCGACGACCCTATACCTAAACCTAAGCCTAGAGCCAAAAGTGAGGTGCTTCTCGAAACAAATTTCGACTATGTGCCAAGTGACAGTCTTCACGATGTGGGGTTGCCTATTACGGATAGTAGTAGAAGTAAAAGTCAGCCCTTAGAGACAGCTATGTAGTTAGTAGAAGAAATAATTTTGTATGTTTTTCGAGACTATGACAAACAGCGATCTAGTGCCTTAAAAAGGCTGTTTACATAACAGCGCAAGAGCTTGGAGTTCAATAAAATATTGGTTTTCTGTAGCAAAGTATTGAAATAATAATTTATAATATACAGGGCCTCCTTGAGTAATACTCAAGTAACGAAATGTCAACATGACATTTCGTTGCAGTCAATGCGATTTTGTAGGTTAATTTTGGAGTATGGTGTTGTCAGTTTCTGCCACATCCGGAAAAATGTCCGTCACGGAACATGAAATACTGGCACAATACAAAAAGAGATAACAGAAAACATCAAAATGCAATATGACAACGTCGCTAAATGAATCCCGCCGTCTGGTAGATGTTGTCTAGGAAACAGAATCACAAGGAAAGCCACGCTTGGGGGTCCCTTGAGTAACCCTCGAGTATCCCTTGAGTAATAATAGGATTACAAGAGTTTGAAGTGACGGATAAATCTTTTGCATGGTTTATTGCTGATGTTTTGCGCGAATAGGTCCGTAAGCCTAAATCCAAATAACATATAAATAAATAAATATCTGCGAACAAAAATTTACAGTGCCTTTTTTTAAGACTAAATACGCTTTTGGATATTTTTTCTGTATTTTGCTGAAATTTTGGCTTTAAACTTTGGGGCACCGATTCGCAAAAATTATCAGACTCAAACTACCAGAAGCAGTTATTCGTCACTTCAAACTCTTGTAATACGATTCTCAGACGACACTACAGTGCGCTGGAAATCAAATAATGAAAGAAAATTAAATATCTGTGAAACAGTTCAAAATCTGACCCTACTTCATATGACTTTTGTGTTGAAAATGAGCTATACAGTCTTCACTTAAAGTATCTTTCACTCGTCATATAGAACACCCTGTATACAGAGCGAATTAAGTATGGAACGCCTCAATTATCTTTGAAACAGTTTGTACGATTTTCATTAATTTTGAGGTATGGCGGTTCTGCAATACGGCTGATCTTATGGCAGCATTTATATTGTTGCCATATCTTCCATGTTTCTGTAAATATAATGAACTTTATTTCAAATGGATCACCCTGTATATGTACATTTTGCAACATGTCCGACTGCTCTTATAATTTTTTTTTTAGTTGTAATTCCGAAATAATGACGTTTTGCTATAGGGAATAAGGTACACAAAATATTTAGTATTTCAAAAAGAAAGAAATATACAGGGTTATCCATTGGAAGTAACAAAGATTATATTTACGAAAATTCATGAATATCGTGCAAACCATTTCCTAGATAACTGAGGGGTGTACCATACATATAAGTACATATGCGACTTTCTTTGCTGTTTGTTTTAGATGCTGTTCAATTTCACCTGTTTCAAAGTGGTCTTTTCTATTTATTACTATTTTCTAGCGCTTGTAAATGTGCATTTTTTTCAATTAAACATACATCACATATTTATAACCTCCGAAGTACATGACATCAGTTACAATCATATTGTTTTTGAGCATGAAGCACTGCATAGCATATTTTATATTAGTATTATGATTTTTTTTATTTTATATTCTAGAGAAAATTGCCGTCCATAATCAAGATGCCGCAAGGCGTCGAGAATATAGCTAATAAAAAAACAAAACTATTAATTTCCACTTAATAAAAATATGATAGTAATAAGAATAGATACTTAGATGTATACTAATAAATCCTTCAAATTATGTTGTATGAACAAATGCTGAAGTGCTGCCTTTATTATACTTTTACTGTGTAGAAACGTGGATGCATTCTGAAAAATGACATGGCTCTACAAAGTAGGTAAGATTTAAATGTGATACTAGAGACATATGCTTATATACATTTTGTTTTTTATCATAAATGTATGACATATCGGAAAATCTTATGTTTCTTTATAAACATTAGCTGCAAAATATTTTGATAAATATGATTCTCATTTATGAAATACACATTGAAGATTGCGAATATATTAAAATGTTAATATTTTTACAAAAAGAAAGGTAATACCGTCCCTATAAGCACTGTTATATGTTTAGTCGATTTTTCTGTATATATCCAAAGATATTTTTACTTTTACTGTTATATTATAATTATGGTTGTTAAAGTTGTACATATTTTATTTTACATAAAGTAAAATTATAATTATTTGTACATGGACTTTTTGGATTATATTTTATACTTTAGTGTGTTCATATTGCATAGAATCGTCTATGTTGTCTAATCTACTGATTATTATGTGACTGATGATTATATGGTTGTAATGGCCTTGAAGAACAAAAGTTGTAGTTTGATAAGTAAAGGAATTCATATACATATAGATAGGATATTTTTGTACATATGATAATTCTTAGACCTTAGATCTCAAATAAATACAATTAAACATAATTTTACCTACGTAAAAACGTTTTTCATTTTTTCAGACCTCAGTTTCACTAAATCTGGGCTTCATTTGGGAATATTGCATAAAACTTCAGTTTCGGTTTTTCTGCTTTTTTCTTATTATCTACAGTTGTACATTAATCTTATAACAACACACTCGTTTGATTAGATGAACAATGTTTCAACTGTTTTTGTATATTTGAGGCACTTTGAATATAGGCCCATGTCCTGGTACAATAAAATCGGCAATTTCCAGTATTTTTTTTCTGTTTTGCATCTGCAGTTCTTCGGAATCACTTCCTGCTGATTTCCACAACTGATCGTTCTCCAGATCCTCAAACTTCTCGAAAAGGTCGCCTGTTATAGCAACAATCCCAACATCTGTCTCCAAGATAACTGAAAATAAGTCTGCTTAATTAGGTATCAAAAGAATAATAGGACAAAGTCAAAATCTGTTGGTTGAATTATAATAGTAGACTTTCCACTAGATATTATTCTTTCTTAAATAATCTATTTTTAGTTGCTTGACTTAGACAGCATAGAATAGTTTGCCCATAATTACCTGTAACATCTTGCATGGTATGTCCCGGTGTTGGTATAACTTTGATTTTATCACTTATAATATATTCTTCCCCAGCTTGGAAGCAAGGTTCTGTATAATATTGATCTTTATGTGAAACACTGAATCCTACAATGTGTTTTGCATGTTTGAACAAGTGGTTGCACCCAATGTGATCTGAATGTCCATGAGTACATACCACATATTCTATATCTTTACAGTCTACAGATTCTTCTTTGAGAGCTTTGAGAAGTTTTTCCTCATCCCAAGCTGTCATTGTATCGACAATTACATTTGGAGGCCCTTTAACTAATACACAAGAACAATTTGCACGGTATATATTGTCTTTGAATTCTGAATATCCATCAAAGAGAACTTTGAATCCCATCTTCTTTTATAACAATTATAATTATCAGTATTATCACTAATTTTCGAGTGAAATATCTGGATGGGTCCTAGGCTGGAAATCGGTAAACAAAAACACCTACCACCACAGAACCTACCACTAAAAATAGGAAATATTGACAACCACAGATTGACAACAGACATATTGACAATAGGGACAATAGGGTTGTTTTAAGTTGGCCTTGGGCATCATAACCTAATACTCCTAATAGGATAGGTTAAGCTAAATTCAGACCACACACGACATCCGACGATACATGGACGATACGACCGACGGTACGAAACTGTTCCCACAAAACACTGTTCCTATTGGTTGAAATATGTTGATTTGACATCATTTTGAATATTTCAACCAATAGGAACAGTTTCGTGCCGTCGAATCATCGGATGTCATGTGCTTTGAATTTTGAATTAAGCTTTAGAATGTCAATGGCCTTGGGGTTGGGGTTGACTTTAGTCATTGACTAGTAATTGACTAAAGTCAATACTTTAGTTAAAAATAGAGTGACTACACGTATTGCCATCTCGCGCAGTGTAGCGCAAGTTTAGATGAATCGTTTTTCCAGCAGAAAACGTATATTATACGGCTGTTCCAAATTACGGTTCTATCACCGTCCTAGAACTGTTTTCATCACAAAATGGGCGGGGCACAATGAAAACAGTTCTAGGACGGTGATAGAACCGTAATTTGGAACAGCCCTTTTAATTTTTTTTAGTTGTGACGTTTTTCTTCCGGATGAGCGATATATTGAATCTAGCATTATACACAATCCCCTACTCTCCATTGTCTCCATCTCCACAAATAGATGGGAGATGGCAAAGCATGCACGATCTGGCTTCGCTCCATCTGTATGTAATTCTTTAAATACAAAAGCAACAAGTCAGAACTGTCAATCCCATCACCATCCAAGACTAGTGATGTAGAATGTAGATATTCAAATAAACCAGATATTCGAATACAAAACTCATAAATATAAAATATAACCTATTCAACTAATTTATAGTTACAGCCACCGACGATAGGTGGTTACAGCTGAAAAAAACAACAACAAAATATTTTTTTTTATAGATGTTAAAAGTTAAAACCATTTGTGAGGAATTTGCTTATTGTTTATTGTGTTGTAATGTTGTGATTAAGTTTTGTGGTGAATAGGGTTATAACGATACCACGTTAGTATCTTTTTAGGTGTTTTTGCAAATATGTTTCCACTGTCATTAGAGTCTTAATTATCTGTGTCTTTTTGGTATAGGGTTTCTGAGTTATCTTTATTAGTTACTGATGTCATTATAGAACGAATTTTTTTGTTCCAGGTGATTTGCATTGGGGTATTCATCATTGTTGATAATAATGCCTAAAATAGTTTCTCGAAGCATAGCATGTTCAGATATCAAGGATCAAGAAGAATACGGAGATGAGAAACCTTTACATATTTATTACTGTATCTGCGGACAAATGACTTTAATTTTGGGTAAGTGATATCTGCTTTAATAAGAAAAAAAAATTTACATAAATTGTATTATACCTAGATTGTTCAATTGAAAAGTTGCCTCTACGCAAAAGGGATGGAGCAAGAGTTCTGGATGGTGCAAATCATGCACATAAAATAACATGTGATATGGATGAAACAGTTCATATCAAGAGACCAGAAGGAATAGAAAGGCAGCATCGACTCAAGTGTAAAAAATGTGGCTTGCTGTTGTATTATAAACATGATCTTAATACTTCAGTTAGCTTTATAGGTAAGTATGAAATATGTCTTAATTAATAGTTGATATATCCAGCTAAATTATTTTTGAATATCAAAAAAGTAAAAGGCAAAACACTGACATTCAAACGATTATAACAAATGCCCAAACATTAAGTCAAAGCCTACTTGGGTGAAAGTAATGTAAAGATGGGCTTTCAAATTTCATTTTGTGTGTCATAAAATTCTACCTTTCAAATAAGTTACAACACCTGCCTTGTTATATATCTGAATCTTGTTCATTCTGGTGACCACTTGATTTACTGGACTTTCACCTTTTAGTGAATGGTTCTTTGATAAAAAGTTCACGGAAGGTCCAATCAGCAATATTTTATAACCAAGTGGCAGTTGAGAAACCAAAGAAGATAATGGTCACCAAAACACACAAAGAATATGGGTAAATTCAGTTCCGTCACAGTTTCCACCATTGATGAAGAGGAGATGAAATTGAAGCTGTAAGTTACGTAACTTTAAATCTCAATATTGTTTATTATAGGCCTTTATGGAAACTATGTTCGGGTTAACCTGGTCACTTGGATCACTGATCCTCACATTCGCAAGGTCATCTAGGAATCAGTCAGAAATTGGTCATTCACACTTTTACAGCAAGTAATCCTGATCAGATCAGAACTTTTTTGTGGTTCGACCTTGGATTAATCCACTGAATCACAAATTTCTCTACTGACAGCTGATACTGGATCCAGATCACTCTTTCCGTAAAGGCCTTATAAGATCAAAAATTGGTTTGGTAGACTGTGTAGTGTTTGCTGATTGTATTGATACATATGTTACATCTTTCTAGAGAGAAGTGGCTGACAGTTATGCTAATAATGCTCGCATCATAGAGAAACAGTTGGAGAGAAAAGGGATGACGAAAAGAAAGCAAGAACAGGGCAGGCTACAGGATATCAAGAAGGTTCGGGGTACTTTGATAGACAAATAAAAGAACATTTGTGCTTATTTTTTATTTATTTGTAATTCAAAAAACGTATTTTTTAAGGTTTGGCAGTATGTATTCTTTTATTTAGCATGTTATGAATTATGAAAATGAAATAGGCCTTAGTTGTTCAAGTATTTATAGAACCAAGATGCCAAACTTAACCTGAATGATAAACGCCGAAACTGGGGCCTATTTTGAGGCTAACTAAAAATAAAATTGATTTTTATAAATAAGTAAGATTTCTTATGTTAACCTACAAACTTTTCAAAACATGTATTGCCCTCATTACACATGTGTGATGTCTGTAGAAACTATGTAGGACTAGCAACTTTGAGTTGACAGCATTTAAGATGATTTTTTGTATTTTAATGTTTTATACAACTGTACAACTATTTCTGTTATTTATAAACATGTAACTGTTAAATGTTTAACAAACTATATCTCGATGTTGTCTGCACTTGAGACTGTGTGACTCAATCCATCAGGTTCAATGTGTAGTTGGGTTATTTTGCCATTTTCCGCTACCAGTGAAAATCTAGAACAAAAGATGAATGCAATCGATAGCATGTAATTTAATATATCGTCACGAGCTTCCAAAACGTTTTAGTTTTAAGCTAATCGTCGGGAATGGTCTATGAAGTATATGGTCACCCTACACTTATGGGCCACCCTGTATAATGATACCACAGGCCATTTTAAATTCGTACCAGAAAATGTCGGCGGTCAACAGGACTCGAACCTAGACCTCCAGATCGGTACATCGGCGCTCTCGCCAGTTGAGCTACGGTCGCCATGTCAACTCACCGCCGACTAGATGCGCGAGATCATCCCTCCGGCTGACGGCTGACAACCCTCTCACGACATCTTCTGGTACCACCAAGTATGACATCTAATGGGTAGGTATTGATCTCCGACTGCGTGAGATCTCGATGTCACTCGTTCGGGCTGGCGAGAGCGCCGAAGTACCTACAGATCTGGAGGTCCTGGGTTCGAGTCCCGTCGATCGCCGGCATTTTCTGGTACGAATTTAAAATGAGAAATCCACATGCGGATATAAGCAAGAATAAAAACAACCGCAAACCATGTCATACCTTTTGCTTCTTAGTCCACCTAAAGGTTCAACGTCCATGGTCAAATCCAGAGCCTTCGCGAGCTCTGCTCTAGGGTCGGCCAACATTCTGACCTTCCCTGTGGTGTTTTGGGCTTTTGCCCATGCTCCCATTACAAAAGCGTCATTCACGGATACGCAAATGATTTCGTCCACGCCTTTTTGCTTGAATTCGTCTGCTTTCCTAACAAAACCAGGGAGATGACTCTAAAAAAAATGGAATTATACAATGTCCGTTGTGTCAGGTCGAAGTATGTATCATAAAAGGGTCGATCCCAAAAAAAAGGTCCTTAATGTTTAAAAAACTTAAAAAAATTAAATATTAGTATAAAGGCTGGTTAGCTTGTTGAGCTTAGTTACATTACCTTTGAGCAGCCTGGTGAAAAAGCACCTGGAACTCCAAATATGATCACCTTTTTGCCAGTAACTAAATCGGCCAAATTCACTTTATTTGTTGGGCTATCTTCATAGAGGTCAATGTTAGGCAGAGTATCGCCAACCTGAACATGTTTTAATTAAATCTCAATAAACTCTCTATTGTCTTAGTGAAGAAAACCAACACAGAAAGATATTAATCAATACACCGCGTATCTCAGGACGAACCCCAAAAGCGAAACCCCACATTGTTACAGATAAATCAATGTTTGAGGTTTTGTTGTCAAGATAAAAAGTGTATTATACCGCTAGATAGATATTTCTTTCACAGGCCAATATGGACATCAGCCTATTATAAATATACAACAAATTTTTCAGTTTTACAACCCCTCAGCCCCCAACCACCCCAATTTCACCCCCACCCATTATATATTTATCAGGAATTCCTAAAACGCCTATAAAGAAGACGTTTTTGAGGAATATTTGAATTTTTTGTTTTTTGCTAATTACTCCACCTCCCCATGCACCGATTTTCTAAATTATTGCGGCATTACCTGCTACGACCCCACAGCATATCGCTACCCAAATTTCATCACAATGCATGCAGCGGTTACTGAGATTATGAGGTTAGAAAAACGCTAACAGGCGGATCGACGGAAATGGGTGACGTGGATTTTTGTTATGTAGATATCATAAAACGCCCAGAAATCGCATTATCTCAAAACCGTAAATTTTCGCTTTAACAAATATTTCCCTCACCTACCGGTGTGGGAGATAATTAAAACATTACCCGTGAAAATCAATTACTTGAAAGGATGATTTTTTTATCTTTTCAGTTCTAATAAGGGGTTGGGAAAGATCTGAGCAGTTCTTCTGCCAACAAATTTTCGTGTTTTGGAAAACTAAACTCTCTAAGAATTCCTGATTTTGTGTGTCACATTGAGGAATTAAGGTAAGAAGGCAAATTTTGAAAGTGGATTACTGTCAGCATGGGCGGTGGTCCTCCGAAAAGTTTGGATATCAAACCTTAAAACAATTTGAATTTTTTCAAAAAGCATGTCTGAATATTGGGTTTCCTACGATCGTGCTTTGATTCGGTTCTAAAAAAAATTACGACTACTTACGTCCACAACTTTTGCGTCTGTGCTTCGTGAGAATATTTGTAACAACAAAATCACTGATGTTAATGCTAATGTTGGAAGAATTGCATGAGCCCTCATTTTGAATCGAATCTAACGTAAGGTTTTTGATACAAGCAAGATTACATTCAACAGTCAGAGCAACTGACCATAGCAACTGACTTGTGTATATGTGACAAAGGTGTCAGATGCATATCATTACTGGTGGGTGGACAATTATCAATAATTTACAGCTGGATCATTTTTTTCTGCAGTTGCGTAATGTGGGATCCATTATACGATGCTTCCGTGACAAAGTGTGAATTTTATACACATTAGAATCTCTATAATTTGACAAAATATTCTCTCATTATACAGGGTGAGTCAAGCTCAACGCCTCGGAGTCTTGTGACCAAACGATAACTCTTTTGTGTCGAATCAAAGTGTGATATAACAAAGTTGTTTTTTTAAATGCAACACCCTGTATATTATTGCCCGTTTAGATTCCATGGACAATTATAGTGTGACTTTATGTATCACACGTGGTACTTAGACCGAACAGATATCAGCAAAAAATTGAATATCGCAGCGATGATAAAAGATAGAAGAATGATATAGAAGGCAGCGGCAGCTTGGGCAGCTTGGGTTAGACGGTAAAATTTTTATTATTTTTGTACTCTGAGAAATGGGTTGATTAATTAGGGAAACTTCAATCACAGATAAGTTGGTTTTTTCAAATGGGAATGCGTATTTTTTATACGGTCGAATGTAAAATTTGATAGCATTTCTCATATGAGGTCAGGCACGTATTTAGAGGGGGGGTCTGGACCCCCCCTCCCACAAAACGTTATATAATGCCGTCTAAAAAATGGAATCCACAAATTTTTGCACCCCCCCCCCTCCCCCCCCCCCCGGACGAGAGCAAATTTAAGATGGCAACTCTAATCTGGACCCCCCCCCGAAACCCGAAAGGTCAAACAAGTGACACCCATAATAATCTGGACCCCCCCCCCAACCAAATCCTGGATACGTGCCTGTATGAGGTTGTGAATATCAATATCCGGTAGTTTTCATTTAATTTCAAAGTTTCAATCAAATCGGCACTTTTCAATTTTCCCAACTATGACTATAGTCACTTCTATGGAACGCCTTGTACCTTTAGTCTCTTGTTTTTTTAGATTGTATATTTGGACATCAGATCTAGGATTTTAAACTAGTACACCAGTACACATAACATGCCTCTATAAAAATTTGGTAACTGCTGTCATGACTTTTGACGCAAGTGCTTCTGGAAATAACATTCCCGTATATATTTCAATATCTTTAGTGAATGCATGCGATGGACTATCCTCCTTGCCGAGATTTGGAAGCTCACGTTCAAAAACCTTCACACTACTCCACAGATGATTATGTAAGTAGTACTATCAACCACAAAATAAGAATATACGCTGTTATAACTCTGTAAACACTGCTTTCAAATCAACATGAATCATTGAAAATGTGCCGCGAGGTGCAGAACCTTAACCTAGAAGCTTAAACTAAACATTGTTCTTTTTCTGGAACCAATAGAATCGTATCAAAATGTCTATTTCCGACAAAATCATCCCACCCAAATAACTGAACATAGAAAAATGTTTTAAGTAAAAGTATCAGTTTCAAGGCGCGACATCTAATGGTGGTAGTGTATATGAAATTGACCTTGACCATTAAGGTCATGCGAAGGTCAAAACTGTATTTTTAAGTCGAAACGCCTACCCTTGAGCCCAAAAAATGAAAGAGCGAAACATTTCACGTTCGAGTATGGCCTTGAACGAATGAAGGTAAGACTTAGTTTTAGCGGAAACCGAAATGGGGGTCGAGAGTGGTGATAAACGACGTGGTTTGACGTCCTGAATCGAACGAGACTACTCCCAGACCGAGGAAACGTTCTGGTGAAGAGCTACGGCATTTTGAAGTTTCGTTACCTAACCTAACTTATCCAAAAAAGTTTACTTGTTGAGCTCAAAATGAGTGTTATTCGACGTGGCTGGACATCGTGCCTCGAACTTGACCACTTCCAAAGTGAAGAAACATTCCAGTGAAAATCTACGCCACTTTAAAACTTGGCAATTTCAATATCTTACCTGATATAACCTAACTAATATGGTCGGGCTAAAAAAGGGTGTCAATCAGCTCGGTTTGATGTCCTGACTCGAATTGTATCAATTAGTAGACTGAAAAAACGTTTATTTTGATTCTCAGTTTAGGAAATTAAGCCAAAAAAGGTCTTCGAAGGTCTGCGCCTGGGGCCAGCATACTGAAAAAACTTAACAGGTGACCTATCCTACTTACCTGGGAGTATATTACATGGAGTATGTAAAATCTACAAAACTAGTAACGTATGGGGAGCCAGCCTCCCCAGGCCCCCCTGTCTATACAAGTGAACAAACCTAATCCAATAATTTCTAGGAACATTAAGAATTCAAAGTATCATAACTTTTTTATTTTTCATTTCTTAGTGTTGCTTCTAGTGTCATTGTACCCTACTCGTCAAGTACTTTCGAATTGATCATATTTTCGTGGAAAAAATATAGAAATTTCGAAGTCGTTTTTAGGTTAGGTTTGAAATTTCAAAGAGGCATAGATTTTTATCGGGCCGTTTTCCTAGGCTGGGTATGGTCTAATCCCACTCGAGGCGTCAAACCGAGTTAATTAACAATCCTTTAAACCCCATTTAATCTATTTTGACCTCAACAACTTGTGCCGTCGGGTTAAGTTAGGTTAGGTACTGAAACTTTAAAATGCCGTAGTTTTTCACCGGAGCGTTTCCTCGGTCTAGGAGTGGTCTTGTTTTACTCAGGACGTCAAACCGAGTCGATCTATTCTCAAGCCTCAAATCGGTTTCCGCTAAAACGAAGTCTAGCCCGAATGAATATGAACGGAAATATAGTTTTTTAAACGGAAACATGACCTCGACCTTGGTCATTTCCTTGACCTACAAGAGGTAGCCCTTCTCCACCTCTCCTTATTCTAGTTTCCAAGCCCTCATCGCTAAAGTAACGATGGCCTTGGATCAAGCGACCCAGTCTTCAGGTTCAAGGGAACTTGAACCTAGTATACAGAGTGTTTCATAAGTTGGGACGTTTTTTCATACAGCGAATAGTACTCGCCAAAATGAGTGTTCTTTCCTAGTAACATATAAACGAACAAGATACTGACCACTTAAAAGAAATCCTCAATTCTAAGTCCGTCCCTGGGCAATGGCTCACAATAACAAACAAAGCAGCGCTAGCGGTGCCGATGCCGGAGAGAAAACACTAAAAACAGGCAGATCGTCATACGTCGCGTTGCTGTGGCATAGTGTACGAGAGCGCTACATCTGACGATCGGACTTTAAAAACAACAACAATGGCGCATGTTTATAACAATAATGAACTGGTGGTCATAGTTTTAATGTACGGTGAGTGTGGTCAAAATACCGTTGCGGTTTCGCGAGTGTATGCCGATCGGTTCCCTAACCGTACTCACCCTGCACCTCGTCGATTTGTCTCGCTCGCGCAAAGAGCTAGAGACACAGGATATCTGAATCCACATCATGGTGGACACGCTGGAAGACCTAGAAAACCACGTATGGTCCAAATTGAAGAAGACGTCGTAAATCGTACTTTTACCTGTAAGACGCCTGCGACAGGACCGCACTTACAGCTTCGTAGCAACCAAATAGTGAGTACTTGCTTGAATTTTTTTACTGTTTTGCTGCTGGTTCACCGTACATTAGCTTTGCCGTTTCAAGGGCCGTTGCTTCTAAACAAGAAAGTCCCAACTTTTAGAACACCCTGTATTGTCTGCGCCTGTGATACCCAAGGGCTTCACAGCGACATAAAATATGTGTGCTGAGAATACTGTTACATGTCTTTAGTCCGATTGAGCAAGGAAACACTTGGTACGGATTTCACTATTTATTTGCACTAACTATGTACACTACTCCTAGCCTAATATTTAACAGTCTAATTTATCTAAAGTCACTACACTAATTTATATTGGTCCTACACTTCACTAATTTATGTCACAGTTCATTTATTTCGCGCGCGCCACTGGAACGTCGTCGCGTATTACTACCGAGCACTGACTGCCCTCTATTGACTGTCGCTGCCTGGCGGCGGCTTATATAGATGCCTGTGAACGCCAAGAACCCTAGCGCGCCGCTACCGTCGGTTCTGGAAACTTCTGGACGTCTGAATTCTAGATGTCACGCAAATCGGCTCGTCCGTCCAGGGCCGGACTGGCACAATACTCTTAATCCTCGCCACAGCGTGCACACGTTGGGTCGCTTGCCATCTCCATCACATACAAGTGACGCCAGATAGCAGGCCTACAGGTAACCTTAGCCGGCTTTTGTCCAGAAGGAGACAGAGCCGCCCCACCTTGGTCAGATGTCCTAAAATAAGTTCTCTAGCTTGACGGAGATGTCTATAGACTTCTCTCCGTATCTCATAAAAATGTAAATTTTGCAACCACACCTCTGTTTTTCTTTCAATGCTGCCAACCGTACAGCTGAAAAACTCCTATTTAATTACTTGTGAAATATTCCACTTTTCGCATAGATTTTATTGAAATTATGTTTTATGTACCCTAAGCCTAATTGCTACACGAAATCTTGCGCTTGAGGAAAAAACTAATTATCTACAAAACTATTTGTCAAGCTGAAGCAATTCAAAACAGTTAAAGATCGATAACTAACAATTTTTTATCCCATCTTTACTGGGCCCATAACCTCTTCGAATACCTCCATAATAGAGATGGGCATATCGCACAATACCGCTATTTGACAGATGAGACTGGGACCTCTGTGTACATAATATTGGAAGAAAAATTCATCACAAAGGGATTCGTGGCAAGAACTAAATCTACAAACGATTGTGAAGATTACTATGTTAATAACCGCTGTGCCAAGGCGTTTGTTTTAATTTATTTTTGTTTTGTCAGGTATTTGGACCCATGGGTCCATATTTTATCATCCATACCATAAAAAATCGAACAGTATACTATCAAAGTATAAAAACAATAGCTATTAAAGTATGGAAGTAACTCCTGCTTTTCTTTTGCTATATAGGGTAAAGTCGGGTATATTGTACCAGTTGTTAAATTGTACCACCTCAATATTTATTAAATTGTAAGCCTCTAACGTCACCTAGTTTGCTCTTTTGATACCTCTTGTTGTCAAAACATTAGTTACCAGGACGCGTAAACGGCGGTCTCTCGTGAAACTTAAAATTTGTGTTTTCTGAAAAACGACTTTACGCAGTAAGTATTATACAACTTTAGATAAGCCTTTGTATCCGAATGATCAGTTTTTGGTAGTTAGGGTGGCGTTCCTCGTAATTATTGGACATTTGGAAATAGTTTAGGCGGTTTATATTTACCCCAACCTCACTTTTAAAAGAAATAATCCAATTTGTGTCAATAATATCAGTTTGCTAATTTGGACCACCACCTAGTTTGTTAAATCGTACCGGTACAATTTACCAAATTCCAATATTTTTTCAGTCATGCCTCGCAACGATACAAAATACTGTCGATGGTCAAAGCAAGATATGAAGGCAGCAATAAGAAACTATAAATCTGGAAATTTTGTGCAAATTGGGTGCATGAAAGCTGTGCTTCGTTTCCCAGTCGATGGGACTATATTTGTGACTTCTGGGGTTGAGTTAAATAAGTATTGAGTACCTATTAGTTATTTGCTACGACAATATTTTGTTTTACCCAATGGGTTCCTAATTTGTGAGGTATGTGTTTAAGTTTAACAAATAAAAATTTTAAATCTGTTGTACTATCAACAACGATCATCTAATGCATTTTGCCATGGTACAATTTACCGAACCGGGTGGTACAATTTAACGAACCAGTTGGGTAGATTGTACCGTTTGCAACATTTTAAAAAAACATTTGTTATGTCAAACTGTCAGTCTTTATGTAACTTTTCTATTATGGAATTTGATAGGAATAAGTAACTCTAATTTATAGTTTTGTTGAATTCAGATAAAGTCAATAGCGAGATATTTGATAAAGTGTGCAATGTGGTACAATTTACCCGACTTTACCCTATGAACTCTAAGATGCCCTGAATCGATTATTTCTAAAGTCAGAAAAATCTATTTCAATACGAAACATGCAATACATGTTACTGACAAATTATATATCTGGCAACTATACTATACAGACATGGTAAAGACAGGCAGTGAAGTATAACATATTTTTTCATATCTAGGAGTATTCCGCGTATTCGACAGTCCCCAGACCTTCACCTAGCGAGAAACCGAACTACCTATATTGCCAAGACAGCTTCAGAAGACTGTTGAATACCTCGAACCACTACTCTGATAGAAGGAGTCCCATTTACGTGCACAAATATGAAAAAATTCCGAGCACCGTCCACGAGAATTTCCATCAGAGCAAACAGTCCAAAGCAGATCCTAAAGTGATGTTGGACAAGCTGGAGGAGAACTACTGGGCTACGTGGAAACCGAAAAACGGCTTCAAGACGAACAAAAATGTGGCCCATGGGGATACGCATGAGAGTCTTGTCAAGTATTTCAATAGGTCAGTATACAACTCGCTAGAGAAATCCTAACACTGAGAAAAAAAGGGTTGCGGTTGATGAAATGCGGTAGGACTGAATACAATAATAAACGAACTCATTTACCATGATTAGTTTATGAAAAATACAACTGATCAATAATGGGTGGGCTCTCCATGTTGAAGAATGCACTCTTCTAGCCTACGCGGCATGCTCGTAATCTGGTTGTTGACAAACTCTAGACATACAGGCTTCCAAGCTGCGCTCACAACATGTTCTAGTTCGTCCAGTGTGGTCGGAGGATTGGGTAGATCGCCTATGTATCGACCCATCCAATCCCATACATTTTCAATTGGCGACAAATCAGGTAATCGTGGACGCCAGGGAGACCTCAGCTTCTTGTAGGAACCTCATCGATACCCTTGCAATATGAGGACGTGCATTATCTTGCTGAAAGAAACCCTCTGAGGTCTCGGGCATATGAAACGGCAGTTGGTTCTAACACCGCATTCACATAACGTTGCGCAGTCATTGTGCCACGAAACACAACTAAAGGTGACTAGGTGTTGAACACAAGGGCACCCCAAACCGCAAACCAGCAAACCACTAGGACGGTGTACATGGCGCTTAACAGCAAACTAGAGATCACGTCGTTCACCCCGTACGTCTTACGCGTTGGCGTCCGTTATGTGCCCCCAGACAAAACCTGGACTCGTCGGAGAAGGCAGTCTGAGGCCACTCAGCATGCCATCAGTGTCGGTGTTCTTGGCACCAATCTAACTGCTAGCGAAGATGATTTGCAGTGACTGGAAGCACTAGATACGGACGATATTATCTTAAGCCCATTGCATTCAATCTGGGTACACCGTGCGGATTCGAATGGGCCTCCCTATAGCTGCATAGTAGTGTCAGCAACAGCTCGAGTGGATCTCCTTCTGTCTCGAAGGGCCAGTAGTCGTAGATGGCAATCTTGCCGATCTGTAGTTCTTCTACGTCCTCCAGAACCTCTAGCTCGCTGCATTCGCCCTTCTGCGATCCATGCGCGCCATGCTGCTACAACTGTTATTACCACGCTACACCCCATGGTTACAGAAATTGCTCTGAAAGAAGCACCACGTTCTCGTTGGCCTTCAATCCGACCCCGTTCAAAGGGTCTTAACTGCGTAAAGTGGGGCTGCCGTCTTCTAGGGGGCATCTCTGCACAACTAATTCATGTCTTTTACACAACCAACTAGTCTCTCGCCACATTTGCAACAGATGTCATCATTTTTGAATCGACAAAAGGCCATGCTTTGTTTTTACACGTCTAGAGTTTTTTAGAGGTACCATGTAGGTAAATAGCGTCTGAACGAACAAAAAGTGTTACATGTGTACTAGCATGGCCGACTTTACTCACTAGGCCGGAGCATTGAAATATGGCAACACTGGATATCGGGCCGAGCTTTTGTTTGTTGTTAAGTCATTAGTGTAATCTTCCAGAGTGAAAAATAAGATTGAAAGGTGATTTTTAATGTGTTTCTAATTATTTACCTGCACAAACGAAACTATAAAGATAAAAAGATGCCTGCAAAGTGTGTAGTACCAGGTTGCAATAGCAATTGGGGCTTCCAAACAAGGACATACCAACATAACCTTCCAGAATAACAACGAAGAGTGGAAGGTGATTTTTAATGTGTTTCTAATTATTTACCTGCACAAAGTAAACTATAAAGATAAAAAGATGCCTGCAAAGTGTGTAGTACCAGGTTCCAATAGCAATTGGGCCTTCCAAACAAGGACATACCAAAATAACCTTCCAGAGTAACAACGAAGAGTGGAAGGTGATTTTTAATGTGTTTCTAATTATTTACCTACACAAACGAAACTATAAAGATAAAAAGATGCCTGCAAAGTGTGTAGTACCAGGTTGCACTAGCAATTAGTGCTTCCAATGAAGGACATAAACAGAAGTGGGTGAAAGGTATTCCTCATAAGGGCTGGTTATATTTATAAGAATAAAGACAATAATTTACAAACATTTCAAAGGATAAGACCTATTTTAAACCACAATGTGGTACCTACAATGTTTTCTGGACCTCCCAAATATCACAGAAAAAGACAATTAATAGAACACATCTGGGCATGCCAACGAGGGCATGCATCTGGGCATACCTACGAAAAGATTTGATAGTGAAAGGGAATCAAGACCAGCAAGAATGGCTTCACAGTGACCTAATAGTGAATTCTTCTAGCTCAAGTGACAATTTACAAAGTAAATTGAGTGTTCATTTAAGTGGAATTGGCAGCAGGAAACAGGTTGCGTTTATTTTTATTTTGTAGTGTCTGACTATGATGAACCAGACATCAGATGTAAGTGGTATTAGTAGTAGTAGTTCTAAAAAGTATTTTTCTTAATTTATTAACCCAGATGAACTCTAATACATATAAAATGTAATAATTATTCTGAAACTATAGGCCCGCTATTTGACAGCTAAGCCACGTTGCCACATCTAAGGCTCCGGCCTAGTGTAGAGTCGGCCATGGTACTCTGTTTTGTGATGGTACTAGAGATGATACTGCCATGCTGTGTACAAATTTTCAAAGCAATTATCCCTTTTTTTTCTAGGTGTTCGGATTTCACTTGCGATTAGTTTATTTTGTTCTATTTGTTTGAAATTGTTACAGTTAGGTTATTTCACGATATGTAATTTTCATCAGATGTGATTATGACACAACATCCAGCGTAGCACAAGAAACATGCCATCATCATCATCATCATCAGCACCATCAACAGAAAAACCAAAATCCATACCATCCCAAGGCAATGTACACCAGCGAAAGGCAAATACAGACAGATAAAACGTACCATGACACCAGAGAACACTTAGAGCAGCCTGACATAACCTATGAGACAAATAACAACAAACATATCGAGTCACGTGTCAACAATGCTCAGTTTATCTGCAAGAACGATCGGGAGATTCAGACGGAGTATATTTTTCCATCTGCAGAGGATATTAAGGGTAAGTGGTAGCATGAATGAATAAGGACCATAGGCTATCCAGCACAGAATGTGACTGGTGCATAGCCCACACGATGGGCCCTTTTGCGCCTCCATCCGCGCTAGTTCCTGCGACCTGCCCTTTTGGCAAAGACAAGTACATTCTTAGGTCCTATCCGTTTTATCTCTATTGGTTCCAAAGTTCTTGAGCTCAGCATGGTCTGCCTGTGATAACCCAGGGTTTCACAGCGACACAAGATGTGTGCCGAGGATTCTTCCTCTTCACCACACCACGTGCACGTTGGGTCGTTGACCACCCTCATCACGAACAGGTGACGCCTGAAGGTGTTGTGACCCGTTAGACCTACTAGCAATCTCAGGTTACTCCTATCCAGAGAGAGACAAAATCGTCCTATTCTCTCTGCAGGCCCTACTAATAGTTCCCGAGCCTGACGGAGATGACCAGAGATGTTGTTCCATTTCAGAGAGTGTTGATTCTGGATCCACTCTCCAGTTGTTTTCCTAATCAAGTTTGCAGATAGGCCTAAGGCTGGTTCCGGGCCCACAAAACTGTTGCAGGTTCCCATCCTAGCCAGATGATCCGCCATTTCGTTACCATTTACCCCATCAGCGTGCCCAGGTACCCACATCAGTGATACCTTGTGTCTAGCTGAGATGTCGTCAAGAGCCCTCCTGCACTCCAGGAACAGTCCCGACGTTATTTTCCAAGCACTCAGTGCTTAGATGGCTGCCTGACTGTCAGAGCAGATAGTAATCCGCCTCCTAGACCCGTCAATTTCCCAAATACGATTTACACAAGCAAGTATCGCATAGACCTCAGCCTGGAATACTGTGGGTGCCCCCCAAGAGGGAGTGAAAGCCTTGTATGGGGTCCGTAGACTCCCGAGCCCGAGCCCTCTCTAGCGAGTGAACCGTCTGTGTAGTGTAAGTGGTAGCAGTGTACAAACACATATTGGTATCTTTACACTTTGTCACACAATCATTCACACTAAAATTCTTGTTATATGCCCATAAAATAGGGTAAGATTATTGTATGCAGAAGCTGTGAGCGAATATTCAACAATGTTTCTTTAATTTCTTCTCTAAAATTGAATTGAATTAAATTGTATCTGCGATTATCCGTTTCTAATTCCATCAAGGGAGACTGCTCTCTACCAAAATCGGACGCCCTGCCACAATCTCGCGCAATGTGGCAACGTAGCATGACGTCACTCTAGCATGCAGTGGAACCTCAGAGTAACAACTGAACATAGAGGTAGTAAACAAAAACAAACCACTTCAGCATGGCGTGCTCAAAGCCATCATCTCTGACACTTCAGCCACCAAACATTGATCAGCTGTGACCTCGCAGTGACAGTTCAAATTGTAAACAATGCTGTGTAACGCCAACTAACCTGAAAATTCTTCCAATGCAACCCATGTTACAAATACTGCACTTTTTGAATTCCATCTCGAAAAACTGTTAAACTACACTCGAATATAGCACAGCAAGTCCGTAAAGCTTCACTACAGTTACCAACAAATAGCAAATTCGATTTTACTGACCAAGCGTATAAGACGCACAAACAAAACAAACGTTTGACACTAGAGCTTCTACCGTAAATAAGTCGCATGAAAATTATATCGGCGTTGCCAGCTCCTCAAAATTTATGTAGGACTTCAGAATTTGCGTTTATGATTAAGAAATAAGTAGTAACGCAGTAGAGGTCAACATATCTATTGATTTTGCTGTAATCATTCCTGAACCATCAAAATACCGTCTTTTTTAACACAGAATGGAATTTTCTGGATACTATACAATTAAGACGATAGTAAATAATTATGATTGCCGTATCTGGTGGTCAATATGACAACGTAAGAAAAGATGTCAGCCTATTAGAATTAGTTGTTTACTACCTCTATGTTCAGTTGTTGTCAGTGGAACAAATGATAAGCTTTTTAGGACGCTTTTAGTAGCTGAACCTGTAGGTTTGTTTGTGAGTTTGTAACTCCTTTACTTTACGATGTTTACTGCTTCAAATCCAGCGGTAGTATCCTCCGACTTGTTTCTTTACAGTGGCTGATGACAAGAACACTTCCAAAACGAACGCCGAAAAAGAACAACTTCCACATAAAGATAAACATACAAAAAAGAAAAAATCGCCACGAAAAGAAAAACGACACCGTAAGAAGGAGGAGCCTGACATAAAGGAGTTATTCTTGGAATCTTCAAGAAAATGTGTGGATAGTACTGAAGATAGTACACCTAATTTGGAACCAGAAAAAATTAACAAAGGAGTAGAAGGTGTAGAAGAAGATATCCCTGAAAACAAAATATTAAGACATAAAGACTCGTGTATTATTCACAGGTAACATGAAAATGATAAAAATTATTTACTTGTCGAAAAACAAGATGAATACTGCTTAACATTTATTCAATTTTATAACTAAACTAATTAGGATTTTTCTTTAATATCTGTGAGCAGTCATCACTGCTTTTAGTTTGTTGAAGAATATTATAGAAAAATACATTTTTATTTGCACAAGGACGAATGTGATGAACCCAACGAATAAACAATATTTTTAACCCAAATGTATCAACAGGAAGAAGCAGAGTGAAGTAAAGGAGTTCCTTCAACAGCCCAAATGTATCCGCTTGTACAGAAAATCAACACCCAGTTACACATCAAGAGGAGGATCTTATCCCTTAAGGTCCTGTCTGAAAAAAGAAACTGGTTTCTTCTCCACGAAGGGCAACTTCAGGCTCGGAGCACCTGGAAAACCGCTTTTTGTCACCACCAGTTCATACTGTAGATATATATGAAGTATCGCATGAGATTGGAAAAATATAGTAATCTGGGAAACTGGACGTTTTCTTCTTAATTCTCAAATCAATCTCACGGTTCTGATTGATATTATATCTTTTACAAAAAATTTTTAATTTTCAGTTCACACAGCCGCATCTTTGTTGAGGATGACCGCGGCTACCAGCAAGGTCACATCTGACGCTGTCAAGATCAATTGCATTGATTTCTACTAAACACACTTTACAGGGTTGAAATCGATCGATTTTGTGACCCTGAAGAAATCGGTGAAGAAATTGACAGAAAGAATCCAACGATTTATTTTCGTTGATAAAGTTCTGCCAATATGCTATGAGAAGATGTTGTAATAATGCATGGCCGTCTCTACTCACTAGGCCGGAGCATTGAAATATGGCAACATTGGAGATCAGGCCGTGTTTTCATTTTTTGTTATGTCATGTGTATTCTTCCAGGTGCAGAAAATATGGTTGGAAGGTGATTATTAATTTGTTTCTAATTATTTACCTGCACAAACGAAATTATAAAGATAACAAGATGCCTGCAAAGCGTGTAGTACCAGGTTGCAGCCCAGTAGAGGACTACCAAACCATGGCCCAACATCACCTTATTCCAGATTAAAAAGAACGTTGCAAGGTGACTTTGAATGGGTTTCTACTTATTTACCTGCACAAATGAAACTATAAAGATAAAAAGATGCCTGCAAAGCGTGTAGTACCAGGTTGCAGCCCAGTAGAGGCATGAGTAGAGGACTACCAAACCATGGCCCAACATAACTTTATTCCAGATTAAAAAGAACGTTGCAAGGTGATTTTAATGGGTTTCTACTTATTTACCTGCACAAATGAAACTATAAAGATAACAAGATGCCTGCAAAGCGTGTAGTACCAGGTTGCAGCCCAGTAGAGGACTACCAAACCATGGCCCAACATCACCTTATTCCAGATTAAAAAGAACGTTGCAAGGTGACTTTGAATGGGTTTCTACTTATTTACCTGCACAAATGAAACTATAAAGATAAAAAGATGCCTGCAAAGTGTGTAGTACCAGGTTGCACTAGCAATTGTGTGTCCGATAAGGGACATAAACATAAGTGGGTGAAAGGTATTCCTCGGAAGGGCTGGTTATATTTATAAGGATAAAGACAATAATTGACAAACATTTCAAAGGATAAGACCTATTTTGAAGCACAATGTGATACCTATAATGTTTTCTGGACCTCCCAAATATCACAGAAAAATACAGTTAATAGAACTCATCTGGGCATGGCCTGGGGCATACCTACGAAAGCATTTGATAGTGAAAGGGAAATCAAGACCAGCAAGAATGGCTTCACAGTGACCTAATAGTGAATTTTTCTAGCTGAAGTGATAATTTACAAAGTAAATTGAGTGTTCATTTAAGTGGAAATGGAAGTGGCGGCAGGAAACAGGTTGCGTTTATTTTTATTTTGTAGTGTCTGACAGTGATGAAACAGACATCAGATGTAAGTGGTATTAGTAGTTCTAAAAAGCATTTTTTTCTTAATTTATTAACCCAGATGAACTCTAATACATATAAAATGTAATAATTATTCTGAAACTATAGGCCCACTATTTGACAGCTAAGCCACGTTGCCACATCTAAGGCTCCGGCCTAGTGTAGAGTCGGCCATGAATAATGCCAACTGTTACTGTCCAGAAGTAGTCTCACAATCTATGCGTTTCGTGATTAACTGTGCAATGGATGTGTTTCATGATTGACAGTGCATCCATTCATCTCTGAAATATGCTTAAATATATTTTATGGTGTCTTTTGTTGATGAGACAACGGTCATTTTGTTTTCATTTGATTTCGTAGATTTTCGTGTTGCCAATGTGTTGCAGTATCGTCAATTAAAGACACGTCAAAAGAGAGATTTTAAGTCATTAAAAATTGGGACGACGCTATCTGTAGAACATTATTCTGAGCATGCGCAGTGTGTTTCGAATAACGTATAAGTGTGTGCCTTGTGTACAGTTTTTGTAACCGAAATATGTGTGTATTGTTGCGTTATTTGACAATTGACATTAACAATTATTGGACCTATTTGATTTTAACTTAACCTCACATTTTGATCGATTTGGTCGGAAATGTCCAAGAAATGTTACGTGCAACAAGTAAACACTAGCAGAAAATAGATCACATCACAAGTAAAATAAAAAATAGGTACATGCAGGATTCCTGAAGCATGACGCCTCACTTTGTAGCTTTATTGGATAATATTGTCAAATAAAATTGACGGAAGAAAGTCTGATCCTTTTGTACAATGATAAACCACAAAATAAGTATTGTTGCTATCAAAATCATCACGGTTCTTTTCTCATTGCCGCTTAGTGGTGTAGACCTGGCAATGCCGCACGTAATCATCATACCGTAAACTTCCGTAGCTACCGTACAACTTTATCGGTTATTCGCCGATTCGTTTATTTCGGGAGAATTGCGCATGTCACAAATAGCCGATAACGTGCAATAACGTCAGGAAACGGACGTCCAAACTCTCTAAAGACACCACAGATTACTAAAAATAACGCAAATAACGACCTGTCATTATGAAGTTGGTATTGTCGGTAGGCCCAAATATCCCCAGAATTCCCCAAAAAACTTGAAGAAATCGAGCAAGTTCTAATTTGTTGATTTCTTCAAGATTACAAAAATTTCTTGACCGTGTAAAGTGGTTACAATAAAAACACAAACCATGATACAAAATATTTATTAGATCCATATTTTTAAAGATAAAAAAATCAGTTAAACTTAACAATCTGTATTGCAACTAATTTTATAGGTGTGCGATAGATAGGCTTATAGAAATATTACATGGGGCGTGATTACACTTAACAGAATATGTAATCAGTTTCTTTACTCCACTATCAGAACATACCTCTGCTCAAAAATCACAGGCTTCAAGAGACACAAAAACCTATCAATATTAATTACATCAATAATTTTCTGAGCTTTTTACTTGGAAAAAGAATATAACATTTTCTTTACCCCTCCATTATTTGGTAAGGTCCATTTTCAGCAATAAATATTTACAAAAGGAAAAGCTATATTTAAATGAATTAATAGTTATTAGTTACATTAACGTTAATTCAACATTACTTGCAATCCACACTACGACATTCATCATTAATGGTTTTTTCCTTGACTCAATTGCACATATCTGCAAATGATTGTGTGGAAAATAAAAAATAATTACATAAATAGGGAACAGGATGAAACTTTTGTTTAGGTTGTCAATATTTGTGTCTTTGAATTTCGCGCGCTTCAAGTGTGTGGCAACACTGTCTTGACAGTTGACATGTTAGCGACGTAGGGACAGTAAAATGACATTCAGGGACCTTTCCTTGCCGTCATGGTGAACAAGAAGCGTCTTAATTTTATGTATTTTAATAATCCAATAAAATCGTAATCACAATAGGGTACTTGCAGAGATCGTGAAATTGCCTGGGGAGAATACATAGCGTAAAGAAAACCATATCAAGAAGCAGCAGGAAACAAAAAACATGATTTTACTGACTGCCAAAAAAAGATATTTGCAAAATAAAATAAGGATATATTCAAATTTTTCCACGTGACTTAAAACAAGAGCTGACGTCACAGATACCTTATCGATATCGACAATCGATACTGCTACAGGTTTGCCAACTGCGCATGCGACTAGAGATGATCTGAATTCTTTAACAATGCGACTCAGTTTATTGATACCTACTTAAACATATTTGAAACAGGCAATTAACCCACTAGCATTTTCGTTGCAATACATTTTTATAACTGATAGGTATCACAGTTCATCCTGTTTGTGACCGAGATTCGCAACTAATCGAAGCCATCATTTTATTTCGGCGCATCCCATTATGAATGGATCCAAAGATAGAATTAAGCCCATCCCTACAAAGTGAATTAGTAATCTAGCCTAACTTTTATTCTTTTGACTTTTGTACTTTTGTGTGTGCCTGTGTTTTGTGGTTATAATGATCAATGTCAAAATGTTAGGTTAGCACTGGCTATCGATATCGAATATCAATACTTTACATCCCATCACTATACGATATCACTGACGTCAGAGGTTGTTTGCGCGGCATTTTCCGGCATTTCATATAATTTTTGGAATATCTCTCACAGCCGATTCCAAAAAAACCAATCAAGTGATTTTGTCATGTTTACTATTAGGCTCTAAGGAACACGTAAACGACATATTTTTTTCTGCAAGTACCCTATTGAACCAGCGTTGAACGTCATTTTACTATCCTAACGTCACCAACGTGTCAACTATCACGACAGTGTTGCCACACACTTGAAGCGCGCGAAATTCAAAAGTACAAATATTAATACAAAACCTAAACAACTGTATCAAAAATTGTAGAATATTTGCAGTTTTCCAGTTCGCTACAATTCTACATTCAAAAACTTATGTTCAAACGCAACCACCTTTTGATATCTCTATATCTATACTTTCCAATTATCGAAAGTTAAAAGCCATTCTCATAACACACATTTGAAAAAATGAGATCCGAAGTTTCGTAACTTAACTCACAGTAATAAATCCTGAAGGTATATATGTATTAAAAACCTTTGTTTGAAAGTAAAATTTCATAGAGAACATCCCAAAAATGGATGAATGGGTCAACTGTTTCGCAAGATGGATTATTTTGGGACGCCCTATATAAAATGTTCCAACTAAAGGTATGGAGTCGCCTAATATACCGTATATAAAATCTAAAAATTAAGAATTTAGGGTTTATTACATCATCTGCTAATACAAATGAACTGGAAGGCGATGAAAGTATATTTTAAGTAACAACGAAATTTGTGTTATTAAATTTTAATATACTAATTTTGGTTATTAGAAAATTATGATAAAAAACCCTAAACAGAAAATAAAAATCAACAGCCCAGATATTTTTCAAATTTAATGCAGGCCTAAGTAGATTAATCACTCAGTTACCAAATGGAATAATTTTTTGCATAAATTAAGGACAAGATATTATACTAGTAGTAGTAAAAACTTTATTTTTCTTATTCTGATTTGTGTATATGACGACCTTCTATAAAGGGTGTCCAAAATTGTTGCTATAGTGTGGATACCCCGGAAAGTATAAAAGGCACAAAGAAAAAGAAATTGAGAAAAGTTTTAGGAACAGAACCATTCTACAAAATTTCATAAACTACAAATATTATTACCTAAAGCTGTTCTCATTTCACCGTCTTTGTACCTTCCATACTTCTCGAGATAGCCATAATGTCGGCACCAATTTTGGACACCCTCTATATGAGTCGATTTCTATACAACTATACTTAAAGATATCACAAATATTTAAAAACATATTACCTCAAAACGGCACCAATGCTTCATGGTGCTCGAAAAATACTACAGTATATCACTGGTTTTCATATTATCCATTTCAAACACATTAATACAGGGTGGACCAACAGCGTGTGCAAGATAGTGGGATAACTAAAACATATTCCGGTGGTCACAATTTTAGATTATGGTCAGTTAAATTTTGATGTGTATACAGTGTGACTTGAATAAAAATTAATTTTTTTAATAGAACCCCGGTATATTATTGCATACTTGGATTTCTTGGTCAATTCTAGTGTGACTTGATGTGTCACACACGGTACTTGAAACGAACCGTTTAGGAGCAAATCACCATTTTTGATAACCTTCTGAAATGCTTTAGTCTGCGCACGCAGTGTTGGCCCGCCCTGTACATCCACCCCATGTATTTTGATCTTTCATGATTAAATCCAAGCAAATGAGGTATGTACTTTTAGCATAATCTGAGTGTCCACCTTAGAGTTTCTCAAAGGAATGCAATAATTATCAAACTGTGGAAATGTTACTTACTATTGCTTAGGTACTGATGAGTGAGGTCGTAATATTTATAATGCAATGGTCGGGTTTTGAGGCAGGCAACGAAACGTGGGTTTACGGGTATGACGTCAAATCTAAAGCTCAGTGAGGCCGTTGTGGCTAACCAATACCGAAAACGATTTTAATGGCATGGTATCTCATCTCACTTGGTATCTGTACCTAAATGTTTGTAGTTCAATTTCCTATTGAATAGCGCAAAACAAAACCAACAAGTTATTATACATTCTAAGGCGAAGACTCAGATAAAGTAAGAGTATAAAGTTTCTTATCTCAAAACATCTCGAATGGTATTGATAATGATATGTGTGCTAACATATAATTTTTCGTATAAACAGCAAACATGAAGGTTAATCTGTATGCAGAAATACAGGGTGAGTTTTTAGTACCGGCTCGGTCGATAACTCCACTACTGTAGAAGATAGCGAAAAAAATTGTATATAAAAATTGTAGCCACGGATATGCTTCTTGCTCAGAAAATATTTTGATTTATACAGGGTGATCCATAACTACGTGGTGATGCAAACATGCATTTTTTTAAATGAGACACCCTATATATTATTCCATATTCAAATTCTACTAATGATTTCCGTTCTTCCAATATAGGGTATTGTTACATTATACAGGGTATTTCAAAAGTTATGACCATTTTTGTATCCAAATCACGGTCAAATGAACGTACTGGATATCAAAAAGTAATTAATCAAAAATCATTTTTTTACATGAGAAGATTAGAAATGTCCTCTAGTTTTAAAATACTTTATAAAAAAATCCCGCGTCGCATATTCGTATACAGGGTGATGTAGAATGCAAAATCTAGATTTTCTCTCTTTTTTTAAATGTAACCCCCAATATTTTATTATACCAAAGAATTGCTTTTAATATGCTCTTTCATCTTTGTATAGCACTTATTATGGCTGCATTCATTAGTTTCTGAGATATTTCGATTTTT
The DNA here is from genome assembly GCA_951848785.1 of Callosobruchus maculatus. Lineage (NCBI taxonomy): Eukaryota > Metazoa > Arthropoda > Insecta > Coleoptera > Chrysomelidae > Callosobruchus > Callosobruchus maculatus. The sequence continues at coordinate 304,323 of CATOUR010000316.1, forward strand.
CTACAAATTTTAAATATACCTTCTATTTGTTTAATAAAATTTATTTATTTTGAGAAAATACTACCAAATTTTGTTTCTGCTTAACAAACAACTAAAATATAAGGCGATAATAATACTTGATCAAGTCAAAACACTGAACTAACGAGATAATATAGGTCAAGTGTGCTGAGGAAACAATTTTATAGACGTCATCCATAATTATCAAGCAGATGTATCAGGTAGGCTATGAAATATGAAACGACACAGTCCAAATAAAACGATTCTTCAATCTTTCAAGCGCATTAGTTTTAGAGTGCCTCCGTTCTGGATATTGCTATTCATAGTTGATATATTCTAGAGGCAAATAGACAATTTCTCAAAGATTCTCCTAAATACCCTCAATGGAAAAATTAATTTTCAAAGCTAGTTTTTCACACAGTACGGAATTATTGAGTAGGTTATGAAAACTGTCAATTTTTCAAAGCCTACCTGATAAAACTACTTGATAATTATGCATGACGCCTACAAAGTTGTTTCCTCAGCATACTTGACTTTATTACCTCGATGATTTAGGGTTTTGACTTCATCAAATACTATCAAGACGTTATAATTTAGTTGTTCGTTAAATAAAAAACAAATCAGATAGTACTTTCTCAAAATAAATAAATTTCAGTACACAAATAGAGGCTATATTTTAAATTTACCGAAAAATCGAAATATCTCGGAAACTGATGGACGTAGGTACAACAAGTGCTATACAAAGATGAAAGAGCATATTAAAAGCAATTCTTTGGGATTATAAAATATTGGGGGTTACATTTGAAAAAAAAGAGAAAATTTGGATTTTGCATTCTACATCACCCTGTATACGAATATGCGTCTCGGGCTTCTTTTATAGCCGATTTTAAAATTAGAGGATATTTTCAATCTTCTCATGTAAATAAAATAATTTTTGATTAATAACTTTTTGATATACAGTACGTTCATTTGTCCGCGATTTGGATATAAAAATGGTCACAACTTTTGAAACACCCTGTATAATGTAACAATGCCCTATATTGGAAGAACGGAAATCATTAGTAGAATCTGAATATGGACTAATATATAGGGTATCTCATTTAAAAAAATGCATGTTTGCCTCACCACGTAGTTATGGATCACCCTGTATAAATCTAAATATTTTCTGAGCAGGGAGCATATCCGTGGCTACAAGTTTTATATACAACTTTTTTCGCTATCTTCTATAGTAGTGGAGTTATCGACCGAGCCGGTACTAAAAACTCACCCTGTATATTATCTCATAATATTGGCTACAATGTTCCAATGTTTCTGCTAAGTTTAACCCCTCTACACATTGAGGTAGAGAGAGGTGTTAGAATGGTTGCCCACAGACTGCTATCAACTGGCAGACAGGACGACAGGACAAAACGCATATGAGTGAAACCATAAATTACCATATACTTAGAATGGACTCAGACTCTATGGTTCCCCAGCGCAAACGGAAGGATCCTACAAAGTCATTTTACATACACATGGAATAGGAGTGACAGTCTCAGCGAGGAAAGCACTACTGCACTGGACAGATACAGCAGGGCTATTACACTCGAAGGAGCAGGAATGATCTGAGCATTGTGGTCGGTCTGTTGACAGAACATTGTCGTAGTACTGGAAAGAGCTAGTTTTCAGGCTGACTTCAAGGAAGTTTCACCCAACACAACCATCTCCTCCAATACTTCCAAGCTGTTATATCTGTCATCATTTTATAAGCTTGCTTCAACTGCTGGCCTAATGACAGATGACAGTCATGGTCAGCCTCCCGCAAAGGCTGAAAGCCTATGGCGCTGTAGAAGCGCTGCGCGAGGATAAGTTTCTCTGCACTTTAGATTTGAAACACTGCAGGTTATGGCCATCGGGAAACAAATTCTCAGGCATCTCATTCCACAGCGTCAAAGTTCTCCAAAAGAAGGAATGCTGGAGGAGACTGGTTCTGGGAGGAGGAACCTCGACCTGGTAAGGAAGAGATCGCAGAGCCTCTCTAGTGTTCCTCATTCGGATGGCCTTTGGTCTTATTATCTGGGAGAGTTCACTCGAACATCTTCCGTGATAGAATCTGCAAAACAGGACAGGTCAGCCGCCCTTCTTCTTTTATCCAGGCTTTGGAGGTCCTTTGTGAGGTTAGGCGTATCGATTAGTCTAACTGCTCTTTTCTGGATAGCGTCCAGAAGCTTTAGGAGCGCATCCCCACAAATGGGAGCAATACTCTAGAGATGGTGGGATCGGTGTCTTGTAGAGCAGCAGTAGTTGCTCTGATGTATACAGCTTCCTACAGCGGAACAAAACTCTAAGCTTCTGGGATGCCGTTTTAGCAATACTGACGATGTGGTCGTGCCAGGACATGTTGTTGTTGATCCCCAAAAGCTGGACGGAAAATGACTCGACTATTTGGCGACCCTCCATTTCCACAGTTTGTAAGCCAACGTGAGACTTCTTTCTGTTGTTGCCTGAGTTTTCTGTACATTAAACTGTACTTTATTTACTAATCCCCACTCGACAATTGTTTTGATATTTACGTTGATCTGTGAGGCATGTTACTCTCTTGGGATGATAGTGGCTTGCCCGGTTCCATGTACGACATCAACGTACTGTCTTCTGCGAAGCTGAAGGTTGGAATAGAGGCTACCATGAAAGAACCATCAATGGGACTCATGGCAAGCAAACGATAAGCCTTTCAACGTATGATTTTTTTGCTGCGCGTTTTCAACCTCTTTATGAGCATAGTTTGTAGCTTCTTATAACAAAAAAATAAAGAGAATATAATAACATACTAAATATCTGATGTTCGAAATATTTTAAATCTTGTTAGAATTCGATATACTCTCACCAAAATGTTGTACGGCGTTAGAAAATAATCACTCAGGTACAAAAATGAGGGTATGCTACGAAAGTATGTGTATTATCTAGAATCTTAGAAATGTACAAAAATGCAGTGGTCTGTATTTTTTTATACCACAATGCATACTTCAAACCTTCTTCTGTTAGCGTTCATTGTTATATATACAAAAATGGGCATACCTTCATGATTACATAAAAAATTATTTTTTTTAACATTATATTTGCACTACTAATAATAAATCAAATTAGACGATTCATAATCTTGCACAATGTATAGATATGTGGAATCTTGATTTGAATGAAATTTATATGTTTCAGTTGCACATTCTATTGAAGTTCAGTTCACTTATTTTTTTTTTTTGAGAAACCGCATTCATAATTTTGGTTGTACTGTTGGCGTTAGATTTAACTTGGTTAGAGAAAAAACTATTTGCAGACAAAGGCAGACAATTATTACCCATAAAATGGCCCCTATATATGCTCAAGATGTTGTAAAGAAGACGAAGATTATTTACTATTTCAATGTTGGCAAAATATGAATTCAAATCAAGATGGCATATCCTCACACATCTCCAAAAAACACAGTCCCACTATCATCTATGTTACACAGTTGTCTTCACAAACAGAAAATAACTCTTCCTACAACACTTGTCCATAATTATTATAAAACACTCACTAGTCACACATTATAAAAAGTAGTCTTTGGAAATTTGTTAAAATGTCTCTCGTTTTTCTACTGACACGCAATTTTCACTGTTACTCTCGAGTATCAGTATTATCGTTTGAAATCCATAAACTCTTTTGATTTATACCTATGTTCTGCAATTGGTTAGGGTTTTTATTTCCATTTCAATTCAGGCATCATTGTTTGGAATAAAGATGCGTTGACATCTGACACATGTCAAACGTCTGACAGAAAATAGCATTGACTGTTGCGTATTATTTGCAATAAATCTTTTTCTGTTCAATCACGAGTATTCGTATTGAAACTACACATTTTAAATCACATCGATCATTCTATATCAAATCTAGAATTATTGTTGATAATTTTGAAATTTATGATTGAGGACCGGTTGTACATTTGCCGGTTTAACGCAAGCTTTATTAAACCTAAGCTTAGCCTAGCCTAGGCTTAAAGTTAACATCAGTTGTACAAGCGGAAATAATCGATTTAGATAAACCTGGTTGATAATGAAATTCACTACGGTTGGCACCAATGAATCATGGGCACTGTCATAGTTACTTAAAAAAACTTTTCTGATTTGTCACTTGTGACAGTTTGTGTCAACTTCGGGCAAAGGTCGTTTCTGTCTCTTTTCTTTTATTTGCGTTCTATGTTTAATTAGACACTGACAAATGACATCATGTCTTCTATTTAAACCACAGTTATGCTACATGATTCGTCGGCTAAGCTCGTGTGAAGCTTATAGTGGGGTGTAAGCCAGCATTGTACAACGGACGTTTTGCAACTTCGGTGGCTTAACAGCCGCTTACGTTAAACCCAAGCTTAAGGGTCTATGGTATAGCGCGCGAAATTGAGAATCCAAGAAAATACGTATTCTCGTGTTAGCGAGGAGGCGCGGCCGCCTGTTCTCTTTCTCCAGTGTGTGTGTCTAAGATGACGGGAGATAAGTCCAAAAATCCAAAGGTAATGTCAAAAGGTCCAAAGGTCACCATAAAAATTAATTTCGCATTTCGAAGCTCCTGACGTTACCTTTAAACTTACAGTCATGATTCAAAAAGTAAATTGAAGAAGAAAGCTTGCGCTTTGTCACCTATTTGGCCTTTTTTTGATGTCGGGTTTGGTTGTTAAATTACAGACATTTGAAGAATGTATGATTTTGCATTGCAAGTTTTTTTGCACACCAAAAAATTTTTTTGAGACAATCGCAAATAGTTGTCATTCATTAAGGTCTTAACTATCACCTTCTGAAATACTGTGTATGTAGTTTCAAAAAAAAGTGAGTTCTGTTCGTAATGGGAATCCGTGTTTTAACATAGCAAATACATATGTGTATACCCAGGTCCCTTAAGCTTGCACTGTACAACCGGCCCTAAAGTATAATCAAGTTACATTTCCCAAAACTTATCATATAATTTAGATGTTTCATACATGTTTTCAAATTACAGGCAGTCTAATTGTTAGGCAGCTTTATTTTCATTATTAAGGATAGAATTTCCGTTTTTCCGAAAATAGGTGAGTATAAATTTCTAAAGTTTGAGTAAAAAATTTAGTTGTCTACAACTATTCACAGTTTTAGTTTATTTATTTAGTTACGCAAATATACCGTAGGTACTATTACTACCTAGCTTGATTTGTTATAAAAATGCACAAAACGAAATGCTATATAGTTAGACTATGCTTAGAGAAATCTTATGACCTTCAAAAAGATTTTAGATTTCGTAAAACCCAAGGTGTTCTTTATTTCATTTGAAATAACAAAATCCACACCTGACAGATTTTTCAATTCAATAGAGCTTTTTCACCTTGTTGGATATATTTTTTTATAAAATAGCATTTATTTTAAACTGTAGATATGTCCGAACTAATGTCATAAGTAAACAAATATATTGCATTTATTGCCTGACTAGAAGTACCAGAAGCAGCTGTATATAATTTGTTATAGTGAAGCAATTCACAAAGCCGCATGCCTCACCGTTCTGGGTAATGATAAATCCCATACAAAAAAGTAGGAAAGAATTTACTTTAGTCAATTCCAACGGCGCTCTCACTGTGGAACCGGAAGCAATATTGACAAAGCAGATTTTTTCCCGGACGAGTTTTTTCATGCTGATTCCGATCTGTGTTTAGTTTTTCTCTAGCACCTGCAGTTTTAGCTATCATTTATGCACGAACAGACAGACAGAGTACTCGCCAAAATGAGTGTTTTTCCCAGTAACATATAAACGAATATTTAGAGAAAACAAGATACTGACCATTAAAGAAATCCTCAATTCTAAGTCCGTCCCTGGGCTATCGCTCACCATGTCATAATATCACAACAAACAAGGCTGCGCTAGTGGTGCCGATGCCGGCCGGTGAGAAAACACTAAAACAGGCAGTTCGTCATACGTCGCGTTGCTGTTGTTACATCTGCCGATCGGAATTTAAAAACAACAATGGCGCACGCTTATAACAGTAATGAACTGGTGGACATGATTTTAATGTACGGTGAGTGTGGTCAAAATACCGCTGCGGCTTCGCGAGTGTATGCCGATCGTTTCCCTAACCGTACTCACCCTACACCTCGTCGATTTGTCACGCTCGTGCAAAGAGCTAGAGACACAGGATGTCTGAATCCACATCGTGGTGGACACGCTGGAAGACCTAGACAACCTCGTATGGTCCAAATTGAAGAAGACATCGTAAATCGTACTTTTACCTGTAAGACGCCTGCGACAGGACCGCACTTACAACTTCGTAGCAACCAAATAGTGAGTACTTGCCTGAAAATGTTTTTTACTGTTTTGCTGCTAGTTCACCGTGCATTAGCTTTGCCGTTTTAAGGGCCGTTGCTTCTAAAGAGGAAAGTCCCAACATTTAGAACACCTTGTATACCGGGTGTCCCAGAATTTCCTTGACACGTGACATTTTCGTAACGAAAAACTGTTCAAGCAAGAACTGAGTGGTACTTTTGAAGATACTATAGGGTCTATCATACCACTCATTCAAAACATTTTTTTTGTACGTCAACCCCTAAAACTCACCCCCAACTTTTTTTTTTCAAATAGCACCCCATAGGTTTTCCTACATGAATGATATCCCCATTTTATTTAAATCTTGTGGTACCTTTAATTTTATATGCAAACTTATTTTTTCCGTAAAATCATAAGCATAAGGCAAATGAAATGATAATTTGTTTGACGCCTGACATTTTTGTAACAAAAACGGATAAAAAAGAAAAGTAAGTGGGTTTTTCAAGGGTAGTGAATGACCTACGATTCCTTGCTTTTGAATCATTTTTTTCTTACTTAAGCCCCTGCAATCCACCCCTAGCTTGTTCTTTCAAATTTCAATCCACAATTGTGCCTGGAAAAATAAATTCTTAACTTGAATTTAATTATCGTAGTACCTTACTTTTTATGCCCCTACTGCAATTTATCGTTAACTTTTTTCGCTTAATCCATGAAATCGTAAGCATAAATTAATTAGAACACGTGTGGAAAATATTTTTTTATTATCATGAATCAACTAATAAAAAAAATGTTTATAGCAAGTGCTCAAATTGTGCTCCTCCGGATGCAATACAAGCTTCAAACCTTCGCAACAGCTCCCTTGTACAAGCGGCCCTAACCATCTCCGTCGTAACAGTACGACAAGCGCTACGGATGACTGTTTTGAGGTCCTCTAAATTAGTTGGACAATTTAGAAAAACAACCTCTTTGAGGTAACCCCACAAGAAAGAACAAGCTAGGGGTGGATTGCAGGGGTTTAAGTAAGAAAAAATGATTCATAAGCAAGGAATGATAGGTCATTCACTACCCTTGAAAAACCCACTTACTTTTCTTTTTTATCCGTCTTTGTTACAAAAATATCAGGCGTCAAACAAATTATCATTTCATTTGCCTTATGCTTATGATTTTACGGAAAAAATAAGTTTGCATATAAAATTAAAGGTATCACAAGATTTTAAATAAAATGGGGATATCATTTATGTAGGAAAACCTATGGGGTGCTATTTGAAAAAAAAAGTTGGGGGTGAGTTTAAGGGGTTGACGTACAAAAAAAATGTTTTGACTGCATGGTATGATAGACACTATAGTACCTTCAAAACTACCACTCAGTTCTTGCTTGAACCGTTTTTCGTTACAAAAATATCGAATGAATAAGAACCAGAGGCTATTCAGCACGGAATGTGGCTGGTGCATAGGCCACACGATGGGCCCTTTTGCGCCTCTATCCGCGCTAGTTCCTAAGACCTGCCCTTTTGGCAAAGGCAAGTACATTCTTAGGTCCTATCCGTTTTATCTCTATTGGTTCCAAGGTTCTTGAGCCCAGCATAGTCTGCCTGTGATAACCCAGGGTTTCACAGCGACACAGGATGTGTGCCGAGGATTCTTCCTCTTCACCACACCACGTGCACGTTGGGTCGTTGACCACTCTCATCACAACCAAGTGACGCCTGAAGGTATTGTGACCCGTTAATAAGCCTACTAACAATCTCAAGTTACTCCTATCCAGAGAGAGACAAAATCGTCCTATTCTCTCTGCAGGCCCTGCTAATAGCTCCCGAGCCTGACGGAGATGACCAGAGATGTTGTTCCATCTCAGAGAGTGTTGATTCTGGATCCACTCTCCAGTTGTTTTCCTAACCAAATTTGCAGACAGTCCTAAGGCTGGTTCCGGGCCCACAAAACTGTTTCCGGATCCCATCCTGCCTAGATGATCCGCCATTTCATTACCCTTTACCCTAGCGTGCCCAGGTACCCACATCAGTGATACCTTGTGTTTAGCTGAGATGTCGTCAAGAGCCCTCCTGCACTCCAGGACCAGTCCCGACGTTATTTTCCAAGCACTCAGTGCTTTGATGGCTGCCTGACTGTCAGAGCAGATAGTAATCCGCCTCCTAGACCCTCCCGAATACGATTTACACAGGCAAGTATCGCATAGACCTCAGCCTGGAATACTGTGGTGTGCCCCCCAAGAGGGAATGAAAGTCTTGTACGGGGCCCGTGGACTCCCGAGCCCCAGCCCTCTCTAGCGAGTGAACCGTCTGTGTACCAGACCTGTCCTCCTCCTTCGATGAGCTGTCTTTCCCTAGACTTCCACTCTTCCCTTGACGAAAACACCACCGTAAATTTGCGATTGAAGCGATGCGTAGGAGAAACTGTATCGCTCCTCGCCAACAAAATAGGACAATCCTCATGCAACTCTGCTAGAATCGTCGAATGTCCTTTGCCTGGATTCATAAAAGTCCAGCTACCCTGACTCCAGAGACGGAACCCAGTTTTTCTAGCTTCCCCTTGGATTACCAGATCCAAAGGAGGAAGATTCAATAGTGTTTCAATGGCACTCAAGGGTGTTGTGCGCACTGCACTGGTTATACTAAGACATGCCAAACGTTGGACCTTATTAAGTTTGGCTCTTGTTGCCTCCGTCTTTATACAGGTCCACCACACTATGGAGCCATATATTAGTGACGGTCTGACTATTGTAGTGTAGAGCCAGTGCACCACTTTTGGGCTCAGGCCCCAGCTACTACCGACAACTCTTCTGCAGGCCCATAATGAGTTTCGAGCCTTGCTTACCTTATAATCCACGTGCTGCCTCCAAGTCAGCTTGAAATTCTGGGACACCCGGTATAGGCATTCTAGATCCCGGATTGCCAATCATGTATGTCCCCCCATAATGAAACTATATCTACGCCACAGGATCAAGCCTGAAATACAAAAGCGACGGCGATTGTGGATCCGCGACAATGTGAACTGCTTCACTATCCTTCTATCAGTTACCAATTTTACGGACTTTTCATTCCATGATCGACTTCAAACTAACGCGTCACGTCCCACAAACCTCTTAGGCTTCTTTCGTTTTCTGTGTATACCCCAAACTACGCGTATAGACGACGTTCTACGAGGGATCCGCGGATGTGGAGGGCTGCTGTTGGTCCGACTCTTGGCAACAAAGTGAGGGCAGGCTATCGACCAGCGACGCTGCGTCACAGGGCAACCCTTGGGGACCTGACGGTTGCCCTGTTTCCTCTTCTCACCAGCAGAAGACGCTCAGCTCTCCTGCGTGGTCTCCGGTGTGGCGCCAGGCTGTTACCCCTCCTGCGGAACCTAGTGAGGAGCTGGTGCGGCTTTTCAGCTGGAACAACAACAAAAAAACAATTTATTAAAATCAGTGTCCAACTTGACATTGTAGTCCAAGGCAGGGGTCGGCAACCTGCGGCCCTTTGCAACTTTCTGCTCGGCCCACCGCACTAATACAATTTTCGGAAAAATCAACAAACTTAGAGCCTGAGTATTTTTTCAAGCACCTATGTATGCGAAACAACATGTAACTAACATTTTTACTTTTTACTGTGAACGCGAAGTGGCTTAAAAGCACCTTCAAAGTTCAAACATAAAATTTCGCGCCAAAACTGTGACTTAATATATCTAAGCGTGACGTAATAAGTCTTTCGTGGAGCTATCCTTAGGATGTTACTACCTTGTCGTCTTTTCTCCATCTACAGACATAACCTCCGCTTCTTATTGATATTAACAGATGTTTGTTTACATCATTTCATGATCTATATATATTGGTTAAATGAGATACCGTGACAGTCGTGACACCAGGGGAGGTTATGTATGCATGACACTAGTGACAGGCTGTTAAAGACGAGTGTTGCCGAATGACGAGTAAAATTGTAAAAAGTAACTATGAAACATCTCAGAGTAAACTGCTAATTACATAACAATGCAAAAAATGGAATAGCTGTTCAATATAAGATTTATAGTCTACAAAAAGAGGGAAACTAAATAAACATAAAATAAAGTTTACATCCTTAGTAGAACAATTATGCAAAATATTAGCAACGTGACAACCTTGAATCTACGCTCAATTCAAATTAAAATAGTCACATCCTATCTACATCCGGCATAAAAATCACTTTTGATTGGTTGATTTCTCAGGCGGGTGGTATAAGAGATTTAAATGAGCTCTTTTCAAAGGGATGATTTTCAAAGTCTATCTTTACTCCACATGGGCAGAAAAAAATTGAGAAAACACTGCCATCATTACAAATTAGATACAAGCAATCACTTCAAAATATTACGGTCAAAATCATTAGTGAAAAAAAGGCTACAAATTGAAATTAGACATTATGGAATGAAGAGGTTCTACGTATATCCTGCAGATATACTGACATATAAAATGAAGCAACTCGAACACCAGTGGCAGATGGAATGAGGCGAAGTAGCAGCATGTAGGTTAGAGACATAAATTTCAGTTGTATATAATTTCAGCCAATACCCTACACAAGGCGTAGCCTTCTGAGTGGCACTATTTGTATAGACCAATACGAATAAAGTAATAATAATAATCCATTTCAGCCATTAAACAGGCAATATTAGCAAGTTGGAAAATACCCCAATTAATTTCATAAAATAAAAATATAGAACGAGTTTGACGGGTAAAAATTTACAAAAACTTGTTGAGGGTACCAAACACAACCAGACTTCAATGACTTATCAAACAATATTAAAGACAGAGCTGAAACTTTAACAAAGATTTAAATCTTTTTTTGATTTAAATTCCTTTTTGGATATAAATCGTTTGATTTAAAATCTTTTGCCAGCTTAGTGATTTATGATTTGCGATTTAAATACTTATTTCTTCCTCTATTTGACAAAAATATTTAAAATCATAATATGCTATTCATCATAAATAATTATAAATCATTTTTTATTTAAAATCATTTTTATATAATTTTAAATCATTTTTTGATTTAAAATCATTTGCCAATTATTTAAAATACATTTTTGATTTAAATAGTAAGTCTACTAGTTATGGCCATCGGATCTCTAGGTGGAATGAGGAATACGCTGCCCTGTGCACTGCGCGCAATGCAGGTGTGCCGTGCGGCGGCGCACATCTTAGCCGCCAGATTGCAAACGGCAGTCATCCTTGGGTCCCTTCGTCTACTTAGGACGTACGATTCGCGGACCCCGTGATTGCTCACCCCACTTTGTAAGAAGTAGTCACTGGGTAATGGAACAGCAACTCGGTGTGTCGTAGCCCGGGCTGCACTTTTTGTTAAAAAATAGTCCTGATTGAAATATAATATACATCTCAAAAGGTGGTGCCATGAACATAGCAAACTGGTCTTCCACTCTGAACACACCTCGCATTCCCTCGCCTACGGTATGGAGAGCAAAACAAAGCGTGAACTTAATTAGGAGTTTAACGTTTCCAGTAACGTATGTTGCAAAAGTTTTGAGAATTTTTTTAAAAACTCGGGAGGTAGTTTCGCCGATGGAAACAATTCAGAAATCGTTAACACCGTAACCGGTTAACATCCAAACGTAACAATAAAACCATTTTGGTTATGATATAAGTTGTCAAAGTGTCGTACAAATTAAATACTCGGAAGAGTATTTACAGTCTAGTTGGACGACTTGAAAAAAAAGAAATAGTTCGCCTATATCAAGATCAAAATATTTCTGTGCCACAATTTATCGAGCGATCCGTGAATGCGAAGAGAGTGTTCCTTGTATAAATGTACCAAAAAGTGGACGTCCAAGAGCGTTGAATGCTGCTACAGTTCAAAGAATGGTTAACAGAAGTGAACATCGAGTTGGAACCTCAACACGAAAACTTGGACGCATCTTTCACGTGAATGCTAGCACAATATGTAGAGAAATGAAGAGAAATAACTTAAAATTCCGAAAAAGAAGAAAATGTCCAAAGTATTCCCCAAATCAGTTAGAAAGAATTCCTCAATGCTGTCGCAATTTAAGTCGTACTCATTTTGCTGGCAACATAAAAATTATTCTTGACGATGGACAAGTATTTCACATTTCCCAACTCAGAAATCAAAGGTAATGATCGTTTTTATACAAGAGACTTTTAAATCTGTCCAGATAATGTAAAATTTAAACGAGAAGAAAAGTTTGAAAACAAAGAGTTACTGTGGTGCGCTATATCATACAACAGTATTTCACAGCCGTACGTTGGACAAGTTAGGGCCGACGTGGTTACCACAGAAGTCTATACTCAAAGATGTTTGCCTTAACTATTCAATTTTATTAATACCCACCATGCTAATGATAATATAATGTTTTGGTCAGATCTGGCTTCAAGTCATTATGCTTTGCGTACAAGAAACTGGTTAGAACAACACGGAATACCTTTTGTACCACGAAACGACAACCCTCCCAATCTTCCTCAAGCAAGACTTATCGAAACTTTTTTGGCTCAACTGAGTGTCAAAGTGTATAACAATGGCTGGGAACCTCAAAACGAACAGCAGTTTAGAAGAAGAATAATGCTAAAGATCAGAGAAGATAAGAGGAAATTGCGAGCCGTGGAAGATCGTGGCCCATTAGCAGTACTTTAATATCATTATTATATTAAGAAATATTGTTATTTTTTGTAGTTCTTGTTACAGTTCATAGAGATATTTTTTTAATTTTTTGAAAAACTTCTCAAAACTTTTGCAACATACGTTAAGTTACAATTTCAACGGAAGAGAGTATATACTCCCAAGAGTTACGATACGGAGCGTCAAAGAAAAACCTCCCCGAAAAATATATGAGAATAATTGCTGTCTTTAAGGCCGGCCGTTCTTTGCCGTGCATTTTAAGCAGAGTTTTTCGGGGCTGGTGCTTTGAAATAGATTTCGAGAGGTGCATAGCATAGCGGCTCCCAGAGACTCTGTGAAACACTCGCTGCGCTCTCTTCAGCTTTCGGTAATGATAAAAAACGAGCAAAAATTCGGAAGGACGATTGCATTGGCGTACTCGGCACGCAACGAAAATGGGGTACTTAACAACTCCTAAGGGTACAGCATATCATGCGTTTTCAAAACGTGTCCTGTTCAAGGTCGATTCGCCAATTTTTGTAAACCGCATCGAGATCTCAATGTCGTGAAAACGCCAGCTGTCACTTTTAGGGATTCATCAAGCCAACACATAACACTATATGGATATGTACATCCATAGAATGTACATTAGATATTCCAGTTTGAACATGTATATTTTGAATATTCATAGGACGTTAAATGTACATTCGAAAAATGATATACACTAGTGTAATATACTATGTATGTTCACGTAGGTATATCCATATGTGAATATACATAAGATGTTGGTCTATGTATCATATATACATCTAGTAGTTTACGTCTGCGCGAAGTACAACTAGTGCCGCCATTGCTGATTTCTAGTCGTTCCGTCTTACGACTCGTTCGCGTCCTTCGCGTGTGTGCTGGTGCTGGTTGTGCCTGATTACCTGATCGAGTGAAATATTGTGCAATGTTACTTATCTTCTTACTACTGATAACACTCACAACCAGCGTTTGACGGTAAGTCATAAGCGGAACAAACCACCTACAAAACCTTATAACCTTGATTTCTTTGTGATTTAGACATGCCATTCAACAGAAAAGAGATGACAATCACACTAATCGATTTTGCCAAGTATTATTATTGTAATTAGAAATTGAATTAATAGCAATACATAATGAAAGCATAAAGTTTGTTTATCTTACTGCCTATACATTGAACTTTCATACACTATGCATGTGCATTAGAAGTACATGAATGTACATTTAATGGATATACCATGGATGTGTATATATCCACTGTATGTACCATGTATATAATATGCATGTACATTAGATGTCCATATGTACATTCTATGGATATGCCATGGATGTGAAAGTTCGCGACAAACGTACATGCAATGTATATTTTTTTGATGTCTATTTGACATCCATTGGACATTCTTGCTCCATTTGTGGATATACATATCCATTGATTTGATATCCATTGTATGTATATTGTATATACTTTTGTTATGTAGGAAGCAGCTTGAGTTTTTTTCTTAAATACTTGACTTGACATGAAAGCTCAAGCTTTTGAAAATTTGATATTTGACTTGACTCGATTTTCAATCTGAACTACTTGACTTGATATCAAGTAAAATCAAACTACTTGATATTACTTGATATCGATCTGTAAAATGCGAATCGAAGAGTTAAAATAAGGGAATCACCGAGGTTACGACAACAAGTAGGCACCCGATGACTTTGAAACTTAAAGCCAACTGACACAGAATGGTCGTTAATTGAACGAATTTGCCAGTACCTTAATGTTCTTAAGAGTATTTCCATCATTTTTGCATTAATATGCTGCTCGATAGACTAGACTCGTGGGCTATGGAACTTGACCTGATCGAGATGAAACCGATGAATAGATTTTAAATGGTATTCAAGCGGCAAGAGACACAAGATATTTTAGAATGGTGGAAAAGACACGAATGCATTTTTCCAAACCTTGCCGCAATGGCCAAAGACTTTTTGGCAACGCCAGCTTCTTCGGCTCCAGTTGAAAGGCAGTTTTCTAGAGCTGCCTTAACTCTTACCAAAACTAGAAATCGATTAGGTGATAACTCCGTTAGAAGTCTTATGTGTCTCAAATCATGGATGGCAAATGAGGATATTATTTTTTTTTACTTCTGTGTCACCGGCATCGACTGCTCAGGT
The DNA here is from genome assembly GCA_951848785.1 of Callosobruchus maculatus. Taxonomy (NCBI): domain Eukaryota; kingdom Metazoa; phylum Arthropoda; class Insecta; order Coleoptera; family Chrysomelidae; genus Callosobruchus; species Callosobruchus maculatus. Next base: position 319,385 of record CATOUR010000316.1, read on the forward strand.
CATTGTCCTCGTGTTATGTGTAAACTTTGTTACTGTTTCCCGGCGCCACTCTAGGAACAGCACTGTTATTTAGATGCCAACAGTGAAGGCTCAGGTGGGGATTCTCTCGGGACCTTCCGGTCACGAGCCCTAAACTCTAACCACTGAGCCAACCCACCCCCCTTTGAGTGTTGTTTTTCTATGTATTATTGTCAGAATTCAGAATATTTCGTATTTTTATTTCATATCATTACATTCATTATTTGACTATAAGTTTGTTGGGGTTTTCGTTTTTGGATGTTTTTTTTTTTAAATAAAAGATTACATCTTTATCTACAAAGATTTTTATTGTTATTGCGTTTTGGCACTTAATCAGATTAATATTAAAAATAACTATTTTTTTTTTTTCAAGAAAAATCAAGTAGTTGGCTTGAAAAACTTGATTTTCAAGTTGCTTGATGTGTAACTACTTGACTTGACTTGAATTTCGAAAACAAATACTTGACTTGATCTTGACTTGATATAAATTCAAGTAGCTTGAAAATCAAGTCAAGTCGTGGATCTCTGGTAACTTTCAAAACGTTTTGAAATGAACTATACGCAGTGCGTTGTTGTCTAATGTCACTATTGTCAGTTTATTAAACTTTATTTGAAATTCAAAGCTAAAAATCTATGAAAATCAACAAAATAGGTTTCAAAACTAGGAAATGTCATTTGTCAGTACATCTTTTGGATCAATCTCAGTACGTTTCAAAACACGACAGCGTTGCGTTGTGCATGTAGAAAAACGTACCTAGTGATACTCTTCCCTATATTTTTATGAATAAAGTTTCTTAATCACAATTAAAAGAGGTTCTTATTTTTTTGCAAAATATCAAGTATATATATTTTCTATCTCATATTATTTGAATAATAACACAAAAAATAACAAACAAAATATTACTTAAAAGTTCACATTACTGTATTGAGTATTTTTGTCATCGATACTTTTTGAGCGATTCCAAGCTGGTATCGATACCTTTGTAGGGGGTATCGGTATCGAAAATAATTTATCACTGAGGAGTGTAATCAATTGCACAAAATTTTCTGCAAGAACCAAACGTGCCTTCATAGGCGTGAATAGCTCTATACTTGGTCAAAATACATCGAATTGGTATCGGTATCGACACTTCGTATTTTCGCAACCCTACCCAGACTTCTCACCCATAATGGCGTCCTCAAGGTCAAATTTTATAGGAACCATTTTTAAACGGTTAATAATTGGGAATGCGGCAAATAAACGCAAAGGTGGACTCTTTTAACTTTATTCCAAGCTTTCGGAAACTTATGATTCCATCTTCAGGGCTACAATAAAAATATTTTGGTTCGGTTAACCGATTTTACTACAGATATCTGATATTTTTAATGTGTTTTTAATTGTTTAAAGTCCTTTGTATTACTTTTCCAATGTTTTGTGACAACGATTTTGTGTTTTACACAAATTGTGCTAATTTTGTGAAGACTCTCCCATCATCATCATTACGCTTCAATCTCAATAACATTTGTAAGTATTTAACATCTCCTTTTTGAGATTGTTACTCATGCTCAAAATATTTTTATTGTAGCCCTGAAGATGGAATCATAAGTTTCCGAAAGCTTGGAATAAAGTTAAAAGAGTCCACCTTTGCGTTTATTTGCCGCATTCCCAATTATTAACCGTTTATTACCTAACTGGTTTTTGTTTCGGCAATGACTACCCCCCTTCTGGAATCATTTTTATATAGGAAATCCTCAGAGATATTGTGCTGGTTGCGGCAAGGTACGAGGGCGATTTATATTTTGCCTCCCGCAAAAGCTGAAAGTCTATGGCGCTGTAGAAGCGCTGCGAGAGGATAAGCACCTATGCACGACTTGAAACGCTGCAAGTTGCAGCCGTATGAAGACAAATTTCCCAGCAGCGCATTCCACAGCTTCGAAGTTCTCCAAAAAAAGGCATGCTGTAGGAGACTGGTTCGGGGAGTAGGGACCTCGACCTGGTAAGGATGAGCTCCCAGAGCTTCTCTGATGTTCCTCGTTCGGACGGCCTTCGGTGTATTATCTTGGGGAGCTAACTCGAACATCTTCCGTGATAAAATCTGTAAAACAGGGACAGGTCAGCCACCCTTCTTCAATGTTCCAGGCTGTGGAGGTCCTTTTTGAGGTTAGGCGTATCGATTAGTCGAAATGCTCTCTTCTGAATAGTGTCCAGAAGCTTTGGAGGGTGCTTCGGAGCGCATCCACACACATGGGAGCAATATTCCAACGATGGTCGGATCTGTGTCTTTTAGAGCAACAGTAGTTACTCTGGTGTATACATGTTCGTTTGTTTTGTTTGTTTGTTTGTTTACTTGCTATTTGGATACATCAAATGTACATTAGCACGTCAAAATTATGTGAAAGTAATACTTATAAATATAGAGAATGAAAAAAAAACAAATAGGTACGTAAAACACATCACACCACACATTACAATTACTATTTAAAATGATTTAAAAATATAGTCGCAATAGAAAAAATTAAACAGGTATTGCTCACTAAAGATTGTCTTCTAAAAATTCTTTGATGCTGTAATAAGCTTTAGTCACAAAGAGATCGGTGATCTGTTTCTTATATGATTCAATTGAAGAGGATGATTTTATGGCAGACGGTAGTTTATTATAGAAAGTGATGCAGTTGTAAAGTGGCGATTTTTTAAAATGTTCTGTTCTATGCTTAGGGATTTGTATAAGATTGCGGTGTCTAGTATTGCGATTGTGGTTTGTAAGATGCTTCTGAAAATCTTCCCAATGCAATCTTATAAACACAAGACAGTGAAGGATGTAAATGGAGAGCAAAGTTAATAAATGTTCCTTAATGTATGTTGACCTACATGTCTCTCTGGGACCTAAATTAAAAGTAGTCTAATCATTCTTTTTTGAGAAATGAAAACTCTGTTACTTGCACTACTGTGACCCCAGCTTAGTATATTGAAAGAAATATACGGAAACGCTAAGGTATAGTAAACAGACTTTAGGCCATTTATATCGAGGCAGCTTTTAAGCTGGCTGAGTGCATAGAAGGCACTATTTAGTTTTTTGTAAACAACGTTAACATGCTTAATCCAGTTCAAAGAACATTCCCAGATACAGATATATTTAACATCATCAGATAGATGTATTTGGACTGCAAGTTCAGGGCTTAGGGTAGGAGTAGTTCGCATGTGGTATTGTATTGAAACTGTCTTTGAATTGTTGAGAATTAATTGTTTCTACAACACCAGGCATTCATATCATCTATCACTTGAACAATCTTTGTCTGCAATTGTTCTGTGGTTTCAGAAGATATTGTAACTGCAGTGTCATCAGCAAACATAGTTACACAGCCGTCTTTGATATAGTCGGGTAGATCGTTAATATAACAAAGAAACAATATAGGTCCCAAGATAGAACCTTGTGGTACACCTAACTGTACAAGATGACTGCTAGAAGACCCACCATTGCACGACATAATCATATTTCTATTACTCACATAAGAATCAATCCACTTCACGATGTTGCTTGGAAACTGGAGAGCGTGTAGTTTAGAGGACAAGAATGTGGGGTCGACAGTATCAAAAGCTTTAGTTAAATCAAAAAATAATATTACCACTCTATTGTTGCTATCCAAATGTGAAAATATGAAGTTTAGGATATGCGAGGAAGCTGACTCAACTGACCTGCCCACCCTGAATCCATGTTGCTCATTTGCAAGTTATTGTTTTGGAGATAGCTAGTTATTCTAATATAAATGATTTTTTCAAATAATTTTGAGATTGCAATTTAAAAGTGATATTTGTCTGTCGTCTGTCGTTTTTGCAACCTTTCTTATAAATATGTGGGAATGACGAGGGCAGTTTCTATGTCGGAACAAAGCTCCAAGCTTCTGGGATGCCGTTTTAGCAATACTGACGACGTGGTCGTGCCAGGACATGTTATTGTTGATCCCCAAAAGCATGACAGAAGGTGACTCGACTATTGGGTGACCCTCCATTTCCACAGTTGGTAAGCCAACTTGGGACTTCTTTGTTAGTGTTGTTGCCTGAGTTTTCTGTACGTTAAACTGTACTTTATTTACTAATTTCCACTCGACAATTGTTTCTATGTTAATCTGTGAGGCATGTTGCTGTGGCCGACGTACCGTCTCCTGGGATGATAGTGACTTGCCTATCACTATAGAAAATAGAAGCAAATACTAAAAACAAAACCTAACAATTGATTTCCATTTGCAATCAAGTTCGCGTGCACCAAATTCACACGCATTTTTTCTGCGCAATTTTCATAATTTTTTTGGTGCATTCTAAACCCACAGCTTTTTGGGCACATATAATACAAAAATCTTCTGAGATACCTAGAAACTCTTTTATATTTTATATTTGCTCGTAAGTTCCGTGGTAGACGCGTATTTTCCGCATTTCTTTGTGTCACTTTCTAACGCAAAAATTGGATAGCATCATTGTCATCATCCTGCCAACTTCTTCGTACCATTTTAAAAACTGCTCTTCAGAATTACGATATCCCCAAAACGAACCTTGGTTGAAATACTGGGGCGAATATCTATGTTTATTTTTTCAAAAAGTTCCCTTAACACTAACGTGCCGTCTAAGACGCTGTCGGTACTTTATCGCAAAATAAATTTCTTATAAAAAGAGCTCAAATGTTACTACTCGCACATCTGACTCGCTACTAATCGTCTGAAGGTAGATAGACATTAACAAAGACAAGTAGGGTCACTCTAAGCTCCGCCCCCAATGTGGTCTTTCCTGCTGTGCTCTCGGATACTACGCAAGCTGGCGGATTCTGGCGCCCGGCGATCTCGAGCAGTAGCCGAACGCTAACAGCTGTGGTTTACAGGGTCAGTCCACCTAACACCACCTAACACGCGACACGGTGCACGGGATACAATCGGTCGGATCTACCGGGATGCCTAAATAAGTAGTGTTTATTGTGTGTTATTGAGCGTTTTGCGCGTATTTCACAAAAAAATGCCGGCGACATGCTCTGTAAATGGCCCCATGGTTTTTTTTATATTTGTGCCTACTTATTCCCATTGATTTTTAAAATATCTGTTTTTAATTTTATTATTGACATGATTCTTAAGTTTTTCAAATTCATTTTCCAAATTCATGTTTCCCGGTTCTTTAACTTTTTGTTTTTAAATTCTGACTCGGTTTTCAATCATTTCGAGAATTTCTTGATTTATCCAGTCGTTATTTTCACGTATCTTATACGTCTTTTTGAATTCCGAATCTTTTTTTACAAGAAGTGATTAAGTCAATTAGTTTCTAAAATGACTGAGCTTCTGTATTTTGAATATTCTTTTCAAATTTTGAGATGAATTTTTTATGATCTATTCTGTTTACTTCTTTTCTATATTTTATCGCAAGTACTTTTATGTTTACACCTAAGGTTATTGACAACAAATTATGAATGATCAGACTATTACTGTTACTTACTACTTGAATCGTACATTTCAAATTACTACATCTATCTGACAAAACATGATCTATAATACTCCTTGAGCTATTTGCCACCCCAGTAGCTGCACCTGCAGTTATTGTGTTGAATGGTTTATTGAATAATAAATTATATTCTATCTATAATATAGAATTCATTTCTATTGGCCCCCGTATAAGTAAAGTGAACGTCGACGTTGACGTCGACCATGTCGCACAGTCGGATTCCCTGTAGGTAAACGAGTCCGTACGAAGGGAACCCCTCTCAAATCGAGGCGGCTCGCATTTGTGAGACTCGCATCAAAGTCGGCACGGCGAGTGACCCTACATGTCTTAGACGCGTAGAGCCGAAATCAGACGGGAACATCTAGTAATGTGCCAATGTCAATATCTAACTGTCTCACTGAAGGCACTTTAGTAGTTAAGGGTTAAGAGGGACCAATGCAACTAGCAGCTTATTTGTTGACTGCATTGAAAAAATAAATGAAACAACTAATAATTTTACCATCGTCTTGTAAGACGCAGTGTAAGAATGTTATTTACGATGGCCACATGTAAACATGTTTGGACACCACTGGCTTCCCAAATGATGAAAGAAAAAATGCCGTCACAACCCTTTTTGCTTTCTAAGCTTCTTTTATTTTCAGTTTTTGCACTCGTAAAAGTGGAGGTGAAAATCTGCCGAGTTTCGGTTTGAAAAGTCCTACCACGTGGCTGGGAAACGAGTCAGATATTTTTCTTTAATTAAGCAACGCTACAGATTAAAGAACCCGAGAACCCCCCAAAAATTGGTTTTGTTCAATTTAGAAAAAGATTGTGAATTAAATTTTGTAGCTGTATGTTTTATGGTTTCTATTTTTCACTAGATTCTGGTACGAGGTGTGTTCAGACAATAGCGGTTGCTTTTCGTTTTTTGCAAGAAATATTTTTATTCTTTTTTGCCTACGTTGTCAAAATAGTCACTACTAGAAAAAATCGAAAATATTTATTTGGCTTTTTATTGAGATGAAACCTCGTGTTTTGGATAATTTGAGGGTGCTGATTACAAATCCGGTCTCAGTTTTGAGTTAGCTAGAATTTCAGGTTTGCCTAAAAAAACGAAAATCTTTATTCGGCTTTCTATCGAGATGAAACCTGGTGCTTTGGATAATTTGCGGGTGCTGATTACAAGTCCGCTCTCAGTTTTGAGTTTCAGTATTGTTTGACGAAAATCAAAAATTTCAGATCTTTCAGATCTTGAAGTTTGCCTGAAAAATCGAAAATCTTTATTTGGCTTTCTATTGAGAAGAAACCTCGTGTTTTCGATAATGTGAGGGCGCTGATTACAAATCTGGTCTCAGTTTTGAGTTTCAGTATCGTTTGACGAAAATCAAAAATTTCAGATCTTTCAGATCTTGAAGTTTGCCTGAAAAATCGAAAATCTTTATTTGGCTTTCTATTGAGAAGAAACCTCGTGTTTTGAATAATTTCAAGATGCTGATTACAAATTCGGTCGCAATTTTGAGTTTCAGTTTAGTTTGACAAAGATTAAAAATTTCAGATTTTTCAGATCTTCAGGTTTGTCTAAAAAATAGAAAATCTTTATTTGGCTTTCTATTGAGAAGAAACCTCGTGTTTTCGATAATGTGAGGGCGCTGATTACAAATCTGGTCTCAGTTTTGAGTTTCAGTATCGTTTGACGAAAATAAAAAATTTCATATCTTTCAGATCTTGAAGTTTGCCTGAAAAATCGAAAATCTTTATTTGGCTTTCTATTGAGAAGAAACCTCGTGTTTTCGATAATGTGAGGGCGCTGATTACAAATCTGGTTTCAGTTTTGAGTTTCAGTATCGTTTGACGAAAATCAAAAATTTCAGATCTTTCAGATCTTGAAGTTTGCCTGAAAAATCGAAAATCTTTATTTGGCTTTCTATTGAGAAGAAACCTCGTGTTTTGAATAATTTCAAGATGCTGATTACAAATTCGGTCGCAATTTTGAGTTTCAGTTTAGTTTGACAAAGATTAAAAATTTCAGATTTTTCAGATCTTCAGGTTTGTCTAAAAAATAGAAAATCTTTATTTGGCTTTCTATTGAGAAGAAACCTCGTGTTTTCGATAATGTGAGGGCGCTGATTACAAATCTGGTCTCAGTTTTGAGTTTCAGTATCGTTTGACGAAAATAAAAAATTTCATATCTTTCAGATCTTGAAGTTTGCCTGAAAAATCGAAAATCTTTATTTGGCTTTCTATTGAGAAGAAACCTCGTGTTTTCGATAATGTGAGGGCGCTGATTACAAATCTGGTTTCAGTTTTGAGTTTCAGTATCGTTTGACGAAAATCAAAAATTTCAGATCTTTCAGATCTTGAAGTTTGCCTGAAAAATCGAAAATCTTTATTTGGCTTTCTATTGAGAAGAAACCTCGTGTTTTCGATAATGTGAGGGCGCTGATTACAAATCTGGTCTCAGTTTTGAGTTTCAGTATCGTTTGACGAAAATCAAAAATTTCAGATCTTTCAGATCTTGAAGTTTGCCTGAAAAATCGAAAATCTTTATTTGGCTTTCTATTGAGAAGAAACCTCGTGTTTTGAATAATTTCAAGATGCTGATTACAAATTCGGTCGCAATTTTGAGTTTCAGTTTAGTTTGACAAAGATTAAAAATTTCAGATTTTTCAGATCTTCAGGTTTGTCTAAAAAATAGAAAATCTTTATTTCGCTTTCTATTGAGAAGAAACCTCGTGTTTTCGATAATGTGAGGGCGCTGATTACAAATCTGGTCTCAGTTTTGAGTTTCAGTATCGTTTGACGAAAATAAAAAATTTCATATCTTTCAGATCTTGAAGTTTGCCTGAAAAATCGAAAATCTTTATTTGGCTTTCTATTGAGAAGAAACCTCGTGTTTTCGATAATGTGAGGGCGCTGATTACAAATCTGGTTTCAGTTTTGAGTTTCAGTATCGTTTGACAAAAATCAAAAATTTCAGATCTTTCAGATCTTGAAGTTTGCCTGAAAAATCGAAAATCTTTATTTGGCTTTCTATTGAGAAGAAACCTCGCGTTTTCGATAATGTGAGGGCGCTGATTACTAATCCGGTCTCAGTTTTGAGTTACAGTATCGTTTGACGAAAATCAAAAATTTCAGATCTTGAAGTTTGCCTGGAAAATCGAAAATCTTTATTTGGCTTTCTATTGAGAAGAAACCTCGTGTTTTCGATAATGTGAGGGCACTGATTACAAATCTGGTCTCAGTTTTGAGTTTCGGTAACGCTTGACAAAAATCAAAAATTTCAGATCTTTCAGATCTTGAAGTTTGCCTGAAAAATCGAAAATCTTTATTTGGCTTTCTATTGAGAAGAAACCTCGTGTTTTGAATAATTTCAAGATGCTGATTACAAATTCGGTCGCAATTTTGAGTTTCAGTTTAGTTTGACAAAGATTAAAAATTTCAGATTTTACAGATCTTCAGGTTTGTCTAAAAAATAGAAAATCTTTATTTGGCTTTCTATTGAGAAGAAACCTCGTGTTTTCGATAATGTGAGGGCGCTGATTACAAATCTGGTCTCTGTTTTGAGTTTCAGTATCGTTTGACGAAAATAAAAAATTTCATATCTTTCAGATCTTGAAGTTTGCCTGAAAAATCGAAAATCTTTATTTGGCTTTCTATTGAGAAGAAACCTCGTGTTTTCGATAATGTGAGGGCGCTGATTACAAATCTGGTTTCAGTTTTGAGTTGAGATGAAACCTCGTCTTTAGGGTAATTTGAGGATGCTGATTACAAATCTGGTATCTGTTTTGAGTTTTAGTATCGTTTGACGAAAATCAAAAATTTCAGATCTTCATGTTTGCCTAAAAAATCGAAAATCTTTATATTGAGATGAAACCTCGTGTTTTTAACAATTTCAAGGTGCTGATTACAAATTCGGTCGTAATTTTGAGTTTCAGTCTGGTTAAACAAAGATTAAAAATTTCAGATTTTTGAGATCTTCGGGTTTGCCTAAAAAATCGAAAATCTTCATTTGGCTTTCTATCAAGATGAAACCGCATGTTTTGGATAAATTGAAGGTACTGATTACAAATCCTGTCACAGTTTTGAGTTTCAGTCTCATATGACGAAAATAAAAAAGTTCAGATCTTCAGGTTTACCTAAAAAATCGAAAATCGTTATAGTCAATGCTGACTTAGCGTCTTATTGCAGTGAACAACACTGCCAAATTACAAAAAAAAATTTGAAAAATTAATAAAAAATTTATTTTTTCCAAACATACAACACTGTATCAGAGTTTACGGAATACATATAAGTTGGATCACTCTCCGTCGGCACCTTGAAGATCTCACATCAAAGCGATGCCGCGGCCGCACGCGCCAGTCAGTTTTTGCTTTGGTTTTTGCCCAAGTACGAGGGTCTTTTAGCGGGGACTTGCTAACGCCTGGGTTTTACGTATATACGAGGGTCATTGAATGATTATGTATTGACAGCCGATTTAGACATACAAATACAAATATAACGTTTATTTTGCTAATACACTAAGTTACATAAATGGATATCAAAAATAAAATCTAGTAAAACTATTACTAATGAATCTCAAATGATTTCATATATTGCAGGTATTTCGTAGATAAGTAAAAATTGGTTCAAAGGTGCTGTGGTATTTTTACCTTGACGTTTTGTTTATTTGGCTTATTTTTGAGACCACAGCTTATAAAATGTATGGTATAGTATATGTATACGAGCTCGTATGTACAATTTTAAAAAATAATCATGTGGAAATGCTTTACTTGGATGTGAATAAATTATTTTTGACATGTTGCTTTTCAGTGTCATTCCAATTGCTACTGTAGAAACTGAATTGTTAAGGTTATCAATAAAAATATCTCCGAGCTCTAAAATATAATTTAGAATGTTTCTGTTGAATGTTAAGTACCTGTAGGTCTTGAATTAATCACTTTAAACCCCAAGTGAGCAGTTTGTTGGAATTGTTTCATCGGGAGGAACACAGAAAGGCACAAGTGTACAGAGTGTCCCATTGATAATTTTTAATCGAATGTCACGTGACCAAAAACAAATACCTCATTGGGTAGTACAGTGATAAAAAAAGACACAGCATCTGCTCTAATTTACATCCCCAAAATTATAATTCTCTACTACTGCCCAGTTCCGACATATTGCTTGTCTTAATCGTCGCGAAACACCCTGTATTTATATCCTTTACATTTCAAGGTTTACGAAAAAATAAGGATAGATCTGATTGTCATTTTCCATCCGTTAATAAATTTAATTGATAAAATCAAACTTCCAGAGATATTTCCATTTCCTGCAAATAAATCCGAGATAACAAAATCCGATATTTTTGAGACACTGTATAGACTTCGCGTTAAACACGTTCAACCTCTACTTTGCGCCGCCCCGTATCTCCCCGCTGACGTCGGTACACTGCTACCGGTGTACCGGGGAGACGGAGCAAGGAGCAGGCCGTTTTGATATTTTTGCGGAGTGATCCAACTTATATGTATTCCGTAAACTTTGACTGTATATTGAAAACCAGAGTCTTTAGGACACATGTTTTAAGAACTTTTCTACTTGAATTTGAGTCAGGCCATTGGAATTAGGGCATATCAACAAATAACACCCTGTATTTGAACGAATAATAATTCAACAGTCATTAGAGTAAAACATTTTAATCTGTAACTATATAGACTACGTGCACATTGATAAGAATAATTTTTCATGGGTATTCCACACTATAGTTGTCCGCGTCTCTGGTTGGCCTTCACCTTGACTCGTTCGCAAATCAACCTCGACGTCGTTGGCATAGCACTCATAGCAGTCTGGCCGGGCCAGCTGACTCGAATACAAAACCACCGACACAAGATGACATAATTGTATTTTTATTCCAATTTGATACCTCCGATTACTCACCAGTTTGTATACATTCGTCGGTTACAAAACATTTTATATGTTTATATTTTTCCGTTTTAATCAAAATACTGTTGCAGAAATTCACTCAACATCATTTCTACATACCTAAATAATAATGTCGCAATCATTAAACATGTTTTCTAAACATGAATGATCTTTGATTCATTGAAGTACTTGAACCGTTTTAGAGAATGGTCTCGATTTTTTTGTATGTACCGGGTGTTTCCTCGTACATCGCTACCCCTTATCTTTTTTACTTGGAGATAGAAAAAAGTTTGTTATACAGGGTGTCCCACGACGATTAAGACAATATATCGGAACTGGGCACTAGTAGCGAATTATAATTTTGGGGGTGTAAATTAGAACAAATATAGTATCTTTTCTTATTATTGCGTCACTCAATGAGGTATTTGTTTTTGATCACGTGACGTCCGATTCAAAGTTTTTAATGGGACACCCTGTATATTTGTGACTTGTGTTCCTCCCGATAAAACAATTCCAACAAACTAGCACACTTGGGGAATAAAGTGATTGATTCAAGAGCTACAGGTACTTAAAGGAATGTACCACTACCATAATGAAACACTACCAAAATATTTTAACTGTAGGGGTAAATGTTATAATCGATGGTAGTGGTACCATCTTTAGACCCCAAGTGTGCTAGTTTGTTGGAATTGTTTTATCTAAAGGAACACAAAAAGTCACAAATATACAGGGTGTCCCATTAAAATTTTTGAATCGGACGTCACGTGATCAAAAACAAATACATCATTGGGAAACACAATAATAAGAAAAGATACTATATTTGCTCTAATTTACACACCCAAAATTATAATTCACTACTACTGCCCAGTTCTGATATATTGTTTGCCTTAATCGTCGTGGGACACCCTGTATGTACCGGGTGTTTCCTCATACTGCGCCACCCCTTATCTTTTTTATTTGAAGATAGAAAAAAAGGTTTTTTTGTATTAGTTTTATAATTTTTTCTTGAGATTAAGAATTTGACAAGAAAAAACCAAAAAATATTAAAAAAATAATGTTTTTCGTATAGTTATACTTTTTTAAATGGGACACCCTATATGTTATATCACGGAAAGAAATATACGTTTCTCTTTTTCTCAAAGATATACGGTTCGTTCACCTTATTTTGAAAGATTTTAAAAATATTTAGCTTCAAAGTTTCTAAAATGTGGAAGTAAACCTCAATCCACTATAGCCATGGCGGCCGAAAAACAATTGAATGCGGTAATGTTTTGTGTCATTCTGACATTTTGCCGCGGTAAAACGCATCGCTTTATTTACAAGTGCAAATATAACTTCCAGTTTTATTGTAAAAAATGCCGTTAAATTATAATAATGAAAATCTAAAACTTGAAATTATAGGTTTATTCTATAAAAATAATAACAATATATCTCGAGCAAGAAGAGAGTAGCGGGCATTATTTGGCGAACCTGTGTCGTCAAGAAGCACTTTTAGATAAACAAAAATAACTTCAAGTTTTATTTTCATTAAAACAATACAACGGCATTTTTTAAAATAAAATGCTTTTTACCTCGGCAAAATGTCAGAATGAGAAAAAACATTACCGCATTCAATTGTTTTTCGGCCGTCATGGCTATAGTGGTTTGAGGTTTACTTCCACATTTTAGAAACTATGAAGCTGAATATGTTAAAAACCTTTCAAAATACGGATAGGCAACCAGTAATGCACATGAACGCTTGGGAAATAGCTTGGCTAATAGTTAAACCGTGTGTTTAGCTTTTGAAATGTAACAAAATACTATTTTTACCCCTTTTTACCATAAAACAAAGATATATTGCATGTATTTATAATTATTATCGATAGTAAATTATTGCTTTATCCAAATAATGCAGTAATTTGAGCTCCTTGTCATCCTTCTCGTATGATAGATGAAAAATCCAGTGATCAAATGTTTCGCTTCTGTGGAATCTGATTTGTTGAGATTAGCAATGGCAAAACTTTTGTTAAACAAGAAAATGCCATTTTTCACCCATTTAGGATTAAGAATCAGACTGGAAAAGATACTAGATGATTCACAATGGTCAATTGTATGTAAAGTATGTCATTTTTGACTTTTTTGAGGTAAACTTCAAGAGAAATCAATAATTTTCAGTATACTTTGACAGGTGCATGTTTTTGAAAGGGCTGCTCTGATTGGTCAAAGTCTTTGTTAAAATGCGCATGTTGATAAAATCGGACCTAAAAGAGACGGCACATAAAGAAAAAGAACGATTCTCAGCATACTCACCATAGTTTTAATAAGTCTTTCGACAATCCTTACTAGACTGTTGGATGTAATATCGTGCCAAAAGTATAGCGTGCAATGAGCAGTTCAGAAAATTGGCTTTTATCGCACAAACGGTAACAGGTTATTCTGGTAATCGCATTTCGATTATACATACATATATAGGTTATTTATGAGAACTAGTCAACTAGCCAGGTTTCGAGAAGAGCACAGCGCTGGACGCTGTCTAACGTGGCTACAATAAAGATATCAAAAAATATATTCATATCGCACAGCCTGTCAATGATGACAATGTACTAGTATCACGATTTTTGTTTATGATTGGTTTTGATAGAGCATGTCATGGGAAGCTTCCCATTATTCCCCGATTTTTTTGAGCCTGGGATAGCGAGAAAATGGTTGCTTTTATAATTTGCCGTTGCACGGTACGGTACGGCACGTTTTTATCGTTACGTTGAAATGAGAGAGAAAAATGTACAGGATTATAAAATATGGTCGCTTTTATAATTTGCCGTTGCACGGTACGGCACGATAATGTTGTAGATCGTGCCGTGCCGTGAAATACCGCTGCGGTATGAACCGTCGGAAAAACTTTTATAATTTCACAAAAAAAAATACACGTTCATCCCCCCCCCCCCCCTTGGATGATTTTTTGTGGGGATGCTAACGATACTTCGATACTGCTGCACTAATATCGAGTATTTTTGTCATCGATACTTTTTGAGGCATTCCAAGCTGGTATCGATACTTTTGTATCGGTATCGAAAATAATTATATATAATTATTGAGAGGCGTAATCAGTTGCACAAAATGCTCTGTACGAACCAAACGCACCTAGTTGGCTAAAAAATATCGAGTTGGTACCGGTATCGATATTTTTGTTTTCGCATCTCTACCCAAACTTCACATCCGTAAAAACATCCCCAGGTCAAATTCTGTGGGAACCATTTTTATATGGGAAATCCTCATAGATATTAAGGGGCTTCTAAACGGGCAACATGTTCACTGCAATATGTGGCTATAATGTTGGCAACTCTATAGCCCGGCTATCACAACAACGTTTAATTGCAGCATATGGCTCGGCAAGATATATCTCGGCAATATTTTCTGCAACAGTATGGCCCACAAACTTGTTCATAGACGAGCTACACAATTGAGCTACAATGGCTGATGAAATTATACACGTATCAGCGACTTATATTGTTTTAAAAGAAAAATTAAGCAAAAAAAAGACTGTGGATTCGACCTTACCTTAATAGGCGTGAAACTTGACTTGAGCTTGGGAATGTCTTGATGATAAATTATTCAAAAACTTTTCAAGAATGTCTAAGAGTGACTTTGAATTTCTTTTAAGGACAATTGGACCAAAAATAAAAAGAAATGCTACAATCATGCGAAAAGTAATCCCTGTCATGACAAGACTGGCGATAACTCTACGTTTTTAGCAACGGGAGATTCTTATGGCATCGAAGGCGAACCATTTCACTGATTTGCCCCAGCACTACCACTTTTAATCTTTTTTTCTCCTCATTTTTTGCGTATGTTTGCAGGCTTCTAAATTTTTTGTATGCCTCCTCAATTGATATGCCAAATTTTTCAGCAATTACAGTCCATCCGTCTTTTTTGGCATTTTTGTCTATATATATGCCGCTTTCCAGATTCCACAACTCAGGATGTAAATGTATTTCATTAATGAAGTCTATAATCCTCTCGTTGGTCCAAGTATAAGCCATTTTACCCTCTGAAATTTTCGTCAAAAACAACAACAAACAAAAACCAAAACAGCAATATTGCAGTATTTTCGTTCGCCAAGCGATCGTCCGGCCATGTGCTTGTAACACATTAAAATGTATCGGCAATACCGGATATATGTGGCTATATGGCCGAGCCATACAAGAAATATTCGACAGTGTCGCCTCTATTGGCGACAATGTTGCCGGCCATACTACTGCAGCCACACATTGCTGTAAAAGTGTTTCCCGTTTAGAAGCCCCTTTATGCTGGTTGTTTACTATGCTGTGCCTACGCTTTGGGAAGTAAAAACAAAAGACAAATGGCACCCTACCTGTTGCATTTTTTCGAAGTCCAGATACGGCCTCTGTTGCTGTTCCGTCTCTCCATCTGCGAGGTTCACCTGGTGCCTCCTCGTCCTCTTCCTGGGAGATTCCTCTAGGTGTGCTAGTTTGGCGGGCGGAGGACTGGCCGACCTCCCTTTCACTCGGGAAGCGGCTGACGGTTTGACAGCTGACAGCGGTGGAGAAGTACGGAAGCGAACTGGAGTGGCTGAGGCCGATGAGGTAGGTGTCACTGTTGTCGTTAATAGATGGACCTGCAAAGAGCATACAGGGCTCAATACTTTAGTATATTGTTCAAAAAGTGGTTATAATGCAGTTCAAGTTTGCCTACGGTTCATGCTATGAGTCAACAAGTGAGTTATTATCATTGCGGCGAGTTGAATAGGCAGTTTTCGTTACTTACAAAGTGATGTTCCGTTTAACGCTATTTGACAACTTTGACATTTGCATTCCGTTTTACGAATATCATAATCGGTAAATGCCGGTATTGTACGGACGATAGCCATAGCGATTACCGAAGCAACACGCATGCGCAGCACGAATAAAAATTAGATCATAACCTGTTTTGGTTGTGATAGTGACATTGGTTTTGACTTTTGAGTAGAATTATCCGCCATCTGCTATTTTGATGTCATGGTGTCAAAGTTGTAGCTCAAAATAAGGTTAGGGGCATTTTACAGTGGTGTCACGTGGTGTCTTGCCCCGAAAACCATTTATTTATCTGTCAAATAGCGGTTCTGACAACGTATTTCTTAACCGAAGCGGTAAGATTAATTAAGAACAACGAAAACTACCTATTATTATAATTTATTTACGACCGTGGCAATAAACAGTACGATTAAAATACATGATGATTACAAACTATTGACAACATGGACCGGATTTGTGATCACCACTCTCAAATTATGAAATTATCCGTGATATGATTTCATAGCGATATAAAGCCGCAGAACAATTTTAGACTTTTTAAGGTGAAACTGAAGATGAAGGGTTACGGAATTTTTTTATCTTCATTCTGAAAGAGTGAAACTTAAAAACCATCCGGATTTGTAATGATCACCTTCAAATTATTCAGGATACAGGATTTCATTTTGATAAAAATCCGAATAAAGATTTTAGACTTTTTGAGGTGAAACTGAAGATCAAGGGTCTGGGAAGATTTTGATCTTCGTTCTGCGAGACTGATGCTCAAAACAGTGACCGGATTTGTTATCACCGCTCTCAAACTATCGGGGATACAGAATTTCATAGTGATATAAAGCTGAATAAAGATTTCATACTTTTTGAGGTGAAACTGAAGATCAAGGGATTCGGAAATTTCTCATCTTCGTTCTTCGGGACTGAAACTCAAAACATCGGCCGGTTATGTAATCATCACCCTCAAATTACCCAGAATACGGGATTTCATATTGATAGAAGGAAACTGAAGATCAAGGGTCTCGGAAAATTTTGATCTTCGTTCTGCGAGACTGAAGCTCAAAACATCGACCGGATTTGTAATCACCACCCTCAAATTATCCAGCATACAGGATTTAATATTGATAGAAAATCGAATAAGGATTTTAGAATTTTTGAGGTGAAACTGAAGATCAAGGGATTCGGAAATTTTTCATCTTCGTTCTTCGAGACTGAAACTCAAAACATCGGCCGGATTTGTAATCGCCACATTCAAATTATCCAGGATACAGGATTTCACATTGATAGAAGGTCGAATAAGGATTTTAGAATTTTTGAGGTGAAACTGAAGATCAAGGGTTTCGCAAATTTTTGATCTTCGTTCTGCGAGACTGAAACTCAAAACATCGGCCGGATTTGTAAGCACCACCTTCAAATTATCCAGGATATAGGATCTCATATTGATAGAAAATCGAATAAGGATTTTTAGAATTTTTGAGGTGAAACTGAAGATCAAGGGTGTCGGAAATTTGTCATCTTCGTTCTCCGAGACTGAAACTCAAAACATCGGCTGGAATTGTAATCACCACCCTCAAATTACTCAGCAAACGGGATTTCATATTGATAGAAGAGCGAATACGGATTTTAGAATTTTTGAGGTGAAACTGAAGATCAAGGGTCTCGGTAAATTTCGATCTTCGTTCTGCGAGACTGAAGCTCAAAACAGCGACCGGATTTGCAATCACCACCCTCAAATTATCCAGCATACGGGATTTCATATTGATAGAAAATCGAATAAGGATTTTAGAATTTTTGAGGTGAAACTGAAGATCAAGGGTGTCGGAAATTTTTCATCTTCGTTCTCCGAGACTGAAACTCAAAACATCGGCCGGATTTGTAATCACCACCCTCAAATTACTCAGCAAACTGGATTTCATATTGATAGAAGGGCGAATACGGATTTTAGAATTTTTGAAGTGAAACTGAAGATCAAGGGCGTCGAAAATGTTTGGTCTTCGTTCTGCGAGACTGAAACTCAAAACATCGGCCGGATTTGTAATCACCACCCTCAAATTATCCAGGATACAGGATTTCATATTGATAGAAGGTCTAGTAAAGATTTTGAAATTTTTGAAGTGAAACTGAAGATCAAAGGTCTCGCACATTTTTGGTCTTCGTTCTGAGAGACTGAAACTCAAAACATCGGCCGCATTTGTAATCAGCACCCTCAAATATTCTAGGATACAGGATTTCATATTGATAGAAATAAGTATAGCTCAAATAAATCTATGAAAGATCAGTATAACAGTACACACAACATTCTAGACATAAAATATATCTTACCTCGTCATCTGAAGACCCTGAGTGTTCTAAATAAACTCCATCTTCCCCGTAACATTTCAAATATGGCAGACACGGTGATGATGGACTTAAATTACCATAATGTGACATATTTTCTTCATTTTCTGGAGTGTACCTAAAGACAAAATTTAACTGTAGTTTTTCTTAAAAAGCGAAATGGTGGCTTACTTCGAATATTTTAAAGTCACCTATTTTTGCAATTATCGTCCTTCGACAATGACCCCATGTGAAAAACTATTTAAATAACGCCCTCTACATTTTTTCGCTCACACAAATTATTTTAAAGCTCATCAAGCACAGAATCAAATATTGTTTTTAATTAGGGAGTGGGCAGGCCCTTCCAGGAAAAAACTGACACTGATTTTGAATCTTTTGTATACTCTAAGCAACAGACCACCCACCCCCCCCCCCCCCCCCCCTTTCATCGGACTTAGGGGTCAACATAGATGTCGTCAGTATTGCTAAAACGACGTCCCAGAAGCTTGGAGTTTTGTTCCGCTGTAGGAAGCTGTATACACCAGAGCAACTACTGCTGCTCTACAAGGCACAGATCCGACCTCGTTGGAGTGCGGCTCCCATATGTGGGGATGCGCTCCAAAGTACTCTCTAAAGCTTCTGGACACTATCCAGAAGAGAGCAATTAGACTAATCGATACGCCTAACCTCACAAAAGACCTCCACAGCCTGAAACATCGAAGAAGGGTGACTGACCTGTCCCTGTTCTACAGATTCTATCACGGAAGATGTTCGAGTGAGCTCTCCCAGATAATAACACCAAAGGCCGTCCAAACGAGGAACACTAGAGAGGCTCTGCGAGCTCATCCTTACAAGGTCGAGGTCCCTACTCCCCGAACCAGTCTCCTCCAGCATTCCTTCTTTTGGAGAACTTCGACGCTGTGGAATGAGCTGCCGGGGAATTTGTTTCCTGTCGTCTACAACCTGCAGCGTTTCAAATCTAACGTGCACAGACACTTATCCTCTCGCAGCGCTTCTACAGCGCCATAGGCTTTCAGCCTTTGTGGGACGCTGACCATAAAAACAAGTAGGCTTGTCTTTCACCTGTTCGGTTTTTTCATAGCATGCCGAGGTAGGTAAAACTAGATCTTTTTTGCTTAATTTCCCCTTGAGAATCAAAATAAACGTTTCTTTAGTGCCCATTTGATACAATTCAAGTCGAGACATCAAACCGAGTCGACTGACACCCCTTTTTACCCTCACCAATTTGGTTAAGTTATGTTAAGTAAAATGCTGCAATTTCCAAATTTCAAAGTGGTATTGATTTTCACCGGAATGTTTCTTCAGTCTGGGAGTGGTCTACACCTTTTTCAGCTGTAGTTTCTAAAGCGTCAAGAGATAATTCAAAACGGTCAAGTTAATTTTCCAACTCGTCAATGGGGTATTTTCCAACTTGCTAATATTGCCTGATAATGGCTGAAATGGTTGCTTGTGTCTAATTTGTAATGGTGGCAGTGTTTGCTCAATTTTTTTCTGCCCACGTGGAGTAAAGATAGAGTTAGAAAATCATCCCTTTGAAAAGAGCTCATTTAAATCTCTTAAACCTCCCGCCTAAGAAATCAACCAATCAAAAGTTATTTTTATGCCGGACGTAGATAGGATGTGACTATTTTAATTTGAATTGAGCGTAGATTCAAGGTTGTCACGTTGCTAATATTTTGCATGGTTTTTCTATAAAGGATGTAAACTTTATTTTATGTTTATTTAGTTTCCCTCTTTTTGTAGACTATAAATGTTATACTGCACAGCTATTCCATTTTTTTGCATTGTTCTGTAATTAGCAGTCTACTCTGAGAACGTTTCATAGTTACTTTTCACAATTTTACTCGTCATTCGGCAACACTCGTCTTTAACAGCCTGTCACTAGTGACATGCATACATTAACCTCCCCTGGTGTCACGACTGTCACGGTATCTCATTTAACCAAGATAGATCATGAAATGATGTAAACCAGTATCTGTCAATATGAATACGAAGCGAAGGGTCTGTAGATCGAGAAAAGACGACAAGGTACAGTCACATTCTAAGGATAGCTCCACGAAAGACTTATTACGTCACGCTTAGATTTATTACGTCACAGCTTTGGCGCGAAATTTTATGTTTGAACTTTGCAGGTGCTTTTAAGCCACTTCGCGTTCACAGTAAAAAGTAAAAAAGTTACATGGTTTTTGGGGACGTAACATCAATATTCCGTCATAAAATTTTGTTCGGAATATACCCCATTGTAAATTCAAACTGATACATCCAACCATACTGTGTCACACTTCTCTGATGCATCAGAAACATAATCATGATTAACATTTATGACTCATAACTTTCACATTTGTATGGCATTGAAAAATAAAATCTATGCATTGTGACGTTTATGATATGTATGGAAATCAGGCCACATGTCGATTAATATACATTTTTTATCGAATCTTTCTATTATTCAGGGAAAGTGTCACTATTTATGTATTGCCATGTATCATTTATGGCATGGATGTGCGTAGACCCTGGAAGTGGAATAATAGATGCAATACTGCACTATTTATACATGACTTCTTTATTTCTTCAGACGGTTCACACTTTGCAAATCTATAGAAGCCAGTGGTTTTGGTCTATTTTGTTTTTTTTTGTTTTACGAGGGTTGCTCTATATCTCCGTCGATCCACTAGTAAGCAGACAGCTGTTTCACGCTTAATAGCGATCATCAATGCGCCGTAGGTCGATTGACGGAGATAGAGAGCATCAGAATGTTCATGTCTATCAGACATGTAAAGCATGTGAGAGTAAGCGGCAAAAAAGATCTGTCTTTGCGCCATCTGGTACCCGGAGGTAACGGCAAACCAAAGAAAGTCACTGCTAAAAAGCAGCAACTTCTTGGCGCATTCGCTTCACCTAACTAGATACGCGCGCTTCTATGCTAACTGCATATGAGAGTCGATATACGAGGGTTGCTCCATATTTACTTAGATTAATCAGTGAAAAATCACTTTTAATGTTTAAGACGATGCTTACACCCCCTGGTGACCATCTTGGTAATTTGAAAATATTTTTTCACGATCTTCTTATAGCCACTGTAGTAATAATTTCATTTTACCGCAAGTCTCTATGGCGAGATATTGTCGAGATACGAAATTTTACATTCTTATCTGACCACCCGGTGCAAACGATTGATTTGAAGTTGAATTAATATACAGGGTGTTTATAAAGTTGGGACTTTCATTTTCAGAAACAACTGCCTTTGAAATGACAAAGCTAATGCACGGAGAATCAGCAGTCGAAGAATAAAAAAATGAAGTCAAGTTGATTGACTCAGTACTTCCCACACATAATAATGATTTCGTTTAATTGTTTTTCCATTGCATGAAGCTATAGTCTGAAATCCCCTTGCAACCAAATCATCGCCCACCTTCCCAAAAAAAACGTCCAACACAAAAACTCTCGTAAATAGTTTCTTGCGCCTCCCTCCTTAGAAACTAGGACACCACAGTTTTCATTCTGCATGCTTCAACTGAACGATGCAAAATGATCAGGAGCCTCTAAACCGTCTAAAATCGAAGTGTGAGCTGTTTTTATATTTTCAGTTTTTGAATTATTGTTGCGCAACCACTGACACGATTTTTCAGACACTGGCGCGTTTTCCACTCTCGCCGCGATAGTCACTTCTGTGTCGAAATTCCATTAAAATCAATTTAATAATTTTTGCTACAATATAGAACGAAATTAAGCAATACTCGTATATGTATACATCACAAAACTCTAAGTCCCTTGGTTTCTGTAATAGGCAAGGAAATGTTCACATGGACTTAATACGCCGGTACATATTTCTTCCATAGGTCAATGGACAAACTATTATGAATACAACAAATCTTTCAATTTTACAACCCTCCACCCCCCCAATCACCCCAATTTCACCGCCACCCAAAAAAACGATACCATATTTGCTCTAATTAACACCTCCAAAATTATAATTCGCTACTACTGCCTAGTTCCAATATATTGCTTGTCTTAATCGCCGTGGGACACCCTGTATTTGAATTTTGAGGTTCTCGTTGTTGATAGTTAGACGTTCCAATCTATCTTGAGGTGGTATCCTATCGATAATAATTGATTTGCAGTGTTGTCATCATCTTCTTGGTATTTGCTGATATACGAGTATTATAAATGATGATGATTCCAAAGTTTTTTATGCATTTTCAACACCAAAATTTGTACAAGCTGACAATGACACTTCTCTATAATTATGTTAGAAAAATCACTCCTTTTCACGAGTACTATATGAAGAAAAGTCCCAACTTATGAATCACCCTGTATGTATATGCTGGTTGTTTGACTTCATTCAGTTTAAGAAAAATCAGAGTTCAATAAACTGGAGCTCTTATAAAGAACTTAAAAAATTGACAAATAACGCGATCGCTCGTGAAAAAAAGAAATATCTGGAGTTTGTAGTCAAACAGAATTTATCTCATAAAAAAATATATGGAATAAACTAAAAAACCTGAATATTACAGATCAGCACGTTAATAAACAGCTTCCTGAAACACTGAATCGCCCAGATGAATTAAATACATTTTTCATTAACACTGCTTCCTCGGGTAAAGCTGTTGATATGGACTTGATAACATATTACAAGAGACACCAGCACCAAAATATAGGAACTCCCTTTGAATTTCACACAGTTTCAGAGCAAGATGTTAAGGAACAAATTTTCAGAATAAAAACATCTGCATCAGGTTTTGATGAAATTAATATAGATATGGTTCTGTTATGCTGTCACAAAATTTTACCATATTTAACAAATATCATTAATTCTTGCATACTAGATCATACTTATCCGGATTCGTGGAAAGTTGCCAAGATACTCCCATTTCCGAAGAAAAATGAAATATTAGATTTCAATGATATTAGGCCTGTTAGCATCTTACCAGTTTTGTCAAAAGTTATGGAACGGATAATGGATATGCAGATAAGAGAATATTTAAATGAATACAAAATAATGTCAACCCATCAGTCAGGATTTCGACCTGGTTTTAGTTGTGAGACAGCGCTCCTCAACATTACTGACGATATATGTAGAGCAACAGATGAAGGTAAAACTACTGCGCTAGTTTTACTAGATTTCTCTAAGGCTTTTGACCGTATAGACCATAAGATGCTTTTGGCAATTTTGCATTTTATTGGGTTTTCCGAAGGATCTATTGAAATCATGAGGAAATATCTAGACAATAGAACTCAGTACGTCCAAATAAGTCAGAATATCTCTAGCAGGCAACCAATTACCCGTGGAATCCCTCAAGGCTCGATTTTGGCACCAGTTTTGTTCAATGTCTTTGTCTCAAATTTATCGAAATACCTACTACATTGCTCAGTTCATCAGTACGCAGATGATACACAGATTTATTTTTCATTCTATCCCGCTGACCGACTACGTGCCGAACATATCATCAATCAAGACATCGATAATCTTTTAAAATACTCTGAGGAACATGGCTTATCGATTAATCCTTCAAAATCATTGTTAATGTTATTTGGTCGCCTAAGGGATGAAGTTGAACAGTCTTTCGAAATAAAAGTTAATAATCAAAGGATTCAAAGTACTAAGTCGGCTAGAAATCTGGGTCTTGAAATTGATTGTACATTAAGGTTCAAAACTCATGTCAATGTATGTATAAAAAGAGCATACACTGGTTTGAAATCGCTTTACCCACATCGTTATTACCTTTCTCAGTCTTTAAAAATACTACTGTGTGATACATTGGTTCTGAGTCACTTCAATTTTTGTGACGTCGTTTACGGGCATTGCTTGGACAAAACCGACTGCGCAAGGATTGAAAGGACTCAAAAGTCATGTCTACGTTTTATTTATGGCATCCGCAAGTACGACAGAATATCTCACAAACTGAAAGATGCCCACTGGCTGAATATGAAGCAGAGGCGTTACATACATGCGTCAAATTTATTCCATAAAATTATCTTCTTTCAAACTCCTCCTTATCTTTTTAAAAAAATTAAGTTCCGAACTGATGTCCACAATTTAAACTTACGTTTCCGTGGTTATATTTCTCCTCCCGCCCATAGCACAACATTTTTCCAAAGATCTTTTAGCTATAACATTTTCAAGATATACAATAATATTCCAGAGTTTTTCAAATTATATCATCCAAACCAGTTCAAATTAGAATTTAAAAAGTACATAAAGCAAACAAGTGATCTTTAAAATATAATTTTTATAAATTTCTTCACCTGGTTACAATTCGATCCATAAAGTAATTGTAGCCAATTGTGAAGGACCAACTAAATTGGCAAATAACCGCAAATGACTCACGGGTTAATCATGCATCGGTTGACTCACCCCTTGTTGGTTGGCGCCGGATGTCTTCCCCAGCTGGGTACTTGAACGCGTTGTACTCAATGGGATGTTACTTCTTCGGCCATTTTAGACGGGAATTTCGATGCTATACCGCTATATTCACGAAAAATCGACCACGGTTCACCGTCTCAGTGAACAGAGAGCAGACCCGACTCGCTTCACTTTTCTCTCCTTCTTCCGCGTCAACCGTCAGACTTCAAACTCGCAAGTCAAAACGCGGGAGATTCGAATATACAAAATTATTTAAATGGTAAATACCAATCGTAACCATTTTCCGCCCACCAAAAAATATAAAAAAAAAAAAAAATATTTTTTCCAATCATAGTAATTCCTATATTACCCACAAAAGAAAATTAGTGGAATTATCCCACCCATAACACAACACGAAAAAAAAAAAAAAATTATCATATACAAGCAAATCATGGCCTATTGTGCCGGCAAAGGGCACAGTTTCAATAAAGGACGGTCTAACAGCCCTTTACTCGTCTTAACTTGGGCGACTCTCGAAATGTTTCCCGTACCGGGATATAACTTAATAATCCTGCCTAATGGCCACTGTAAAGGACGGGTATTTTCATCCTTGAGAAGAACCAACTGGCCGACCGAGGGAGGATTATGTGGTGTATTCCACTTATGTCGTTGCTGAAGGGTGTGGAGGTACTCCATATGCCAGCGCCGCCAAAAATGTTGCTGCATCTGTTGCACTAACTGCCACCTGTTCAACCGACTATGTTTCACACACAACAAATCTTCGTCAGGCGGAGCATTCAGGGGCTCTAATGTCAAGAAATGACCCGGAGTCAAGCTGCCTACATCGTTAGGATCAGAACTCAAACTACACAAGGGTCTCGAATTTAACATTGCCTCAATTTGGATTAAAGTGGTGCTCAATTCCTCATAAGTCAACACTTGCGCACCTATCACCCGCCGCAAGTGAGTTTTCACAGATTTCACTCCGGACTCCCATATACCTCCAAAGGAAGGACTAGCTGGAGGATTAAAATGCCACTTAATTTGCAAAGCTTCAGAAGCTTTAGCACCCAATAACTGTAAAGTTTTATAAGCACCAACAAAATTCGTACCTTGATCACTATAAATATCACTGCAACGTCCTCGCCGCCCTATAAAACGCCTAAGTGCTGCAAGAACAGCTTCACTAGTTAGATCTGACACAACTTCTAAATGTATTGCTTTAGTAGCCATACACACGAAAAGACACACATACACCTTTTGAGAACTAATGCCTCGTCTTTTACCTAAAGACATCCTCAAAGGACCAAAAAGGTCTACGCCACTATGGGAAAAAGGTTTGACTTCCGAAATTCTAACGGAAGGTAAATCACTCATTATGGGGACCACTGGAGGAGGCTTAACTCTAAAGCATTTTATGCAACGAGATAACACTGAAGCTATAGCCCGTTTGGCAGATAGTATCCAATATCTCTGCCTTAACAGATAATGCAAAGTTTGTGGTCCAGGATGACAACTCCTATTGTGCACACTTTGGATAATGAGATAAGTCAATCGATGCTTCCTAGGGAGCAGAATTGGATGCTTCCGATCATAGCTTAGACTAGACTGTCTCAAGCGACCGCCCACCCTCAGGACACCCTGGGAATCAATGAAAGGAGCTAACTTCTGTATAGCTTTGGGACAGACCTCCGCTCGACGAACTTTCCGCAGTTCATTATCCAATTCAACTCTTTGCACGTCTTTGACCAGAACCACCATAGCCTCATACAATTCAGCCTCGGATAAATTACCTATCTCACGCGGGTAACCCCTTTTTCGACACAAACAATTTTTACGAAATCTCAAACAATAAGCAACAACACGCTCAATTTTGCGTAAGGAAGAATATCTATTCAACAATTCTGAAACAATACTAGAGCCGTGAATAGTAATACAAACAACCTTTGCTTCTTCTTGTACATCTGTACAGGAAGGCTCACCTACACAAGTTACAGGCCAATCATCCCGAGGAAGCTTAAGCCAAGTTGGCCCCTCCCACCACAAGGGTTGTTCTAGAAATTGCCGAGGAAAAGTCCCCCTAGAAGCACAGTCACTAGGATTCTCTTTCCCAACCACATGATACCATGAATCAGGAGCTACCTTCTCCTGGATTATAGCTACACGATTGGCTACAAAGCTCCGCCACCTATGCGGAGAAGATTTGACCCACGTCACAACTACCTTCGAATCCGTCCAAGCACAAACATTATCTATTTTCTGTGTTACCATTATATGGGATACACAATCAATCAGCTCTGCGGCTAATAAGGCTGCACACAATTCCAGTCGTGGAATCGACAGTCTTTTCAAAGGCGCCACTCGAGTTTTGGCACACACCAAATGTACAGAAATACTGTTCTCCGTGGAAACCTGTCTCAGATAAACTACAGCTGCATACGACTTCTCCGAAGCATCGCAAAAAGCATGAATTTCTGTAAACTTTGCCTCTATATGAAGTATATGTCTAGGAATTTTCAACGAAGATAGCTCAGGTAACTCAGCCACAAAAGTTTTCCACTGGTTTGCAACTTCCAGCGGTGGCTCATCATCCCAACCTATCCCTAAAGCCCACAATTGCTGAAGTATTTGCTTGGGAACAATGATTACTGGAGCTAAGAATCCTAGAGGATCATACAGTCTTGCTATTTCTGACAAAATATTCCTCTTTGTACAGGACCGTATCTGAGGATGTACAGAATAAGAAAAACAATCCGTAGTGGGACACCACTGCAAACCCAACACTTTTATTCCAAGAGAATCCTTATCAAATACAAGTGGCTGCTGATGAACCTCAGGTACCTGAGCAAGTACTTCAGAACAATTACTTGCCCATTTCCTCAGTTCAAACTTTCCCAACGCCAATAATTCAATCAACTGGTTTTGAGTATCCAAGGCAATTTCCTTGGAGTTTGCTACTCCAATGGCGTCATCAACATAACAGAAATTCTCCAAAATATTTACAGCTAACGGAAACCTTTCACCCTCATCCCTACACAGTTGCAGCAACGTCCTAATCGCTAGAAAAGGACTAGACGTTACTCCATAGGTAACGGTCTTCAACTGATATTTCCTTATAGGCTCGTCACCGTTAGGTCTCCACAAAATAGTTTGATAACTAGTGTGAGACTCCTCAACTAAAATCTGTCGATACATCTGCCGTATATCCGCGGTAAACACATACAAATACAACCTGAAAGATAACAATATTGAGACGATATCATTTTGTAACTTGGGACCTGCTAGAAGAACATCATTCAAGGACTTTCCATTGGTAGTTTTAGCTGAAGCATCAAAGACAGTCCGAAGCTTTATTTCACCATTCGCATTCCTTTTCACCACCGCATGATGAGGAATGTAATACTCACTATTAGACCCCACTTGGTTCCCAACTTCAGACATGTGGCCTTGCTCCAAATAGTCAGCCATAAAATCACAATATGCTTCATGTAAGACGGAATCACGACGAAAACGTCCTTCCAACAGCTTAAATCTATGTAAAGCCTGTGAATAGGAATCACCCAGAACTGGGGGGAATTCAGAAAAGGGAAGCTTCACCACATATCTTCCTGAGTCCATACGCCAACAAGATGACGTAAAGAATTCCTCAGCCTGCTGTTCCTCTTCAGACAATGCGACACACTTAGGGATACTTTCAATTTCCCAAAACTTTTTCAATGTACAATCCAATTCCCCCACAGAAGTTAGAAAATTCAGCACACTATTAGTGGAAACACCACCCAACTTGCCCATTAACACCCACCCAAATACGGTGTTAATAGCATGTGGCCCACCATTCTGTCCTCTCACATAACCGGAACGTAAGATCTCACCAAATACTTCTACCCCTAGAAGCAGATCAATTTCCATTTCATCATGTGCAGCCAAAGGCTCTGCGAGGCAAAGATTTTCTAAATACTTCCACTTCTGAACAACAGCAGGAATTTGAGGTACCTTCTCACAAATCTGAGGTATCACAATAGCTTCCAAATTGAAGCTAGGATACGGTTTGCTGTAGGGAAAGATAACACAAGAGACTTTTCCCGAACTCACATTCGATGACATTCCATTAATGCCAACAACAGGGGTTGAATACTCCTTACGAGTAAGATTCAACCTTCTCACACAAGATTCACTAATAAAATTGGCTTGACTAGCAGAATCTAACAAAACACGACATTTGGTGGATCTACCCTCAGAATCCAATATTGAGACTAGTGCAGTAGCAAGCAACATTCTAGGCTGCACAGACAACTTACTTGCCATGACTTGAACATGACTCTCAGATTCATTAGAGGTACTACCACTGACATCACAATCTGTCACTTTAGTGTCCGGAAAATGCAATAGTACATGGTGTTTTCCACCACAAACCCCACAAAGTTCTTTTGATTTACATTTATTTACTAGATGAGTAGCTCCCAAACAATTAAAACACATTCTAGTCCGCTTGACAAAGGCATGCCTCTTGCGACATTCTGCCTGCAAGAATCTATCACATTTGATCAACGAATGTGGTGAACCCTTGCAAAAATTACACTTTTCCTGTGTTAATGTGCCAGTCGAAAAACTAAGTGTCTGCCTTCCCTTGGGATTAGCAGGACTATTATTCTTTCTAAACCCACCACTAGCATTAGACACATTACTCCCTTGATATGCGGAAGTAAGGGATGTATTTTCCAGAGCTCGACAGGTTTTCTCAACAAATCCAAAAAGCATGTCAAACCCCGGAACATTATTCCCATTATGTTCTAGTTCAAATCGCGTTTTAAGGGAAGAAGGTAATTTCTGCAACAATAAATTGAATTTGGTAAAATCCCATAGGTTCAAGTTACTCATCTCTAAAGCCACCAAATTTTCAGAAAATATTGACAACAATTTTCGAAGTTCAACTGCAGAATCATGCCTAGAGGGAGAAGCATTATAAATTGAAAACCAATAATTGCTCAATAAAACACGTTCATTCTGATATCGACTCATTAATGCATTATAGGCTATTTCATAATTATCCTCAGTAATGGGCACATTCCTTACTATTAGACCTGCCTCTTTTTCTAAATAAGAAATCAAGAACTGAAACTTTTCTATTTTTGACAGCGAATTATTTCTATGAATAAGAGTATTGAATAAGTCGATGAACGTAGGCCACCTTGTAAGGTCACCATCAAACTTCGGTATTTCAATTTTGGGAAGCCTCAAACAATTTTCTCTTACGACCACTGCAGATGTTTCATGCTCACTACGAGCCATCATCTCATCAGAAAGATCTTTATGAATGCCCCTTATTGAATATCTCATATCATCAAACATTGTATGAACTGCTTCCTCCTCCTCTAAGGCAGACTCATCTACCAAGGCTATTATTTCATATTGCAAATTCTCAAACCTCGTTACATACCCATCCAGCTCTCCATACCTGAGAAAAAACTCCGTCCGATACTCGCCATTATCACGAGCCTTCTTGGCCGCCTCAAGAACATTTTTAATAGATTTTAAAACTAGCGCGCGTTGCCGTTGCAACTTCACAACATTTGCATTAGGCATGTTCAGGTATCAGGTAACGATTCAATGTAAACACAAGACCAAAATAATCAAATTTAGAATCAATCTGCTAGTAAACACAACTTCTTTACACAAACAATACGGCAACCACACACAAATCACAAAATTTTCAGTTGTTATTCTTTTTCGAAATCTCCGTCGACTACACCAATTGTCGAAACGCCGGTTTTCGAACCCCCAACCGAATGTAACCAACTGAATCAAAACAACTTTTGCGCTCACGCAATTCGCAAAATGTCAATTTCAAATGCCCAGAAAACTCCCCAGATATGTATTACCAACACAATACACCAAAAGTTGCTTGTTTTCGAATATAACCAATTTTTACAAACAGCGCGCAACACTAACAAATTCCGATGTCACAAAAAAACTCCGTTTTTTGTCAAGGATACGTACCAATTTAGATTTTACGTAGACTATTTTACTATAGCGCGATTTATTTATCCGTGCTCGGAGGGCCAAAAAATGGTTACAATTCGATCCATAAAGTAATTGTAGCCAATTGTGAAGGACCAACTAAATTGGCAAATAACCGCAAATGACTCACGGGTTAATCATGCATCGGTTGACTCACCCCTTGTTGGTTGGCGCCGGATGTCTTCCCCAGCTGGGTACTTGAACGCGTTGTACTCAATGGGATGTTACTTCTTCGGCCATTTTAGACGGGAATTTCGATGCTATACCGCTATATTCACGAAAAATCGACCACGGTTCACCGTCTCAGTGAACAGAGAGCAGACCCGACTCGCTTCACTTTTCTCTCCTTCTTCCGCGTCAACCGTCAGACTTCAAACTCGCAAGTCAAAACGCGGGAGATTCGAATATACAAAATTATTTAAATGGTAAATACCAATCGTAACCATCACCCTTCAATTAATAATTACCAAAAATGTAATATTTTCATTCCAACATGTTCTTTTTTCTTTTTGTAGGTATCTAATTTGGCTTTATCAGGCAATTATGAATTTGTTTTTCTATTCACAGGGCTGGACTAGATCATTCTAAGAATGTTTCCAGTCCTTTTTGCAGCACATTTATGTAATAATTAAGCAGATATCGTTGATGTGACATGTATGTTGCTGTAAATAAATAGATATTATTATTATTATTATTATTTAATTCACGTTGATGCAAGTTGTCCTCTAACTGCATTTCAACTGTTGGACAATAAACTATAAACTACTCGTATATACGCAATATAGTGCTTACCTCCTACAACCATATGCTTCTACGACCTGAGACCATTTTCTTTTTTCCGCCAAACCTACAGAAGCTGCCCTTAAGGGCCTTCCGCCTCCCCTGCCTACTCCAGTTCCTTTACAACCCCTATTTGATAAAGTCCTATGTTGAGAGCTCTCCTTTCCGTTGATCACCTAAACCAAAATATCATGTAGAGTTTGGAAATGTGTAGTCATGTCTCAGAGTAACAACTGAACATAGAGGTAGTAAACAACTAATTCTAATAGGCCGACATCTTTTCTTACGTTGTCATATTGACCACCAGATACGGCAATCATAATTGTACTATTCGTCATTGTTAGTCAGAGCAGTCCGGAGGACCTTTGCTCTTAGTTGCAGTCGTGTCGGTCGATCGGTCTGTCAGGTCTGGTTACCCAGAGACCAGACAAAGTCATGGAGAAGTAAGGGAATAAAAAGAGAGGAAGGAAGGAGAAGAGCATAGAGGAGGAAGTGTGTCGGTTGGAGGGTATAGCATTGACTATTTGAGTTCGGTAATATTTGGGTTTAACCAAAAGGGTTAATTTTGAGGTTCGGTATCTAAAAGGGCAAAAATTTAGTTGTTTCCAAATTTGCACGATTTGATTTTGATCAAAGTGCGAGCCGCGGCCTTGTGTGCTTACGAGCTTGCTCGACTGTGTAGTCCACTGACTCGCGCAACAGAGGGTTGCTGTGCGATTCCGCTTGACTATAACGTCGTTGCGTCTGTTGTTTAATATAATCCCTCAAGTAAGGGATGTCGAGGTCCCTGTGAAGGATTTCGTTAGAAACATACTATGGGGCGTTAGTTATTGTGCGCAATGTCCTGCTCTGCAGAACCTGCAGGTTTCGCATGTGCGTCTTGGCGAGGAAACACCAAGCAGCACATGCGTAGGTAATTGCTGGTCTAATAATCATTTTATAAAGTCGAATTTTATTTATCAAACTCAATTTTGAAGTTCTACATAACATAGGGTAGAGTTGACGAAACGTAATTTCGAATTTTGAGTTTAACGCTTGAGTATGTTTCTGCCAAGTCATGCCCTTGTCGAGGGTAATTCCTAGGTACTTGGCAGAATTTTCCCATGGAATCCTAGTACCGGCTACTGAGACCTCTAACGGGGCACCACGACCTTTTTTGGTACAATATATAGCGTTTTCGTATGATTAATTTTGATGAGCCACCGATCCGCCCACTCCAACACTTCATCCACCGCGAGCTGCAACTCATCGCGGACTAGATTTCCAGTCCGCGACTGAGCTACAATCGCAGTGTCGTCAGCGTAGAGATAGCCTTCACAGTTGCTGGGGCAAGGGATGTCATGTATAAAAAGTGAATAAAGGATAGGTCCAAGGACCGAACCCTGAGGAACACCGGCCTTTATGGGCCGTAATGTCGAAAAATCATAATTGTTTACTATCATCTTAATTGTATAGTATCTAGAAATATTCCTCAAAAAGACGGTATTTTGATGGTTCATGAATGACTACAACAAAATCAATAGATATGTTGACCTCTACTGCGTTACTAAATATTTCTTCATCATAAACGCTTTTCCAGTTTTTCCAGATGGAACTCAAAAAGTGCAGTGTTTGTAACATGGGTTGCATTGGAAGAATTTTCAGGTCAGTTGTCAATGTTTGAAGGCTGAAGTGTCAAAAGATAATGGCTTTGAGCACGCCATGCTGAAGTGGTTTGTTTACTACCTCTATGTTCAGTTGTTAGTCTGTGAGTCATGCTAAAAAATCTAGTGAAAAAAGAATATACATTATTTTTTATTTTTCAACTACCTCAAGCTCTTCTTCGGAACTATGGGCGTCATGCTGCTCCCCACAACATGTGCCTGCAGAGCCCTCTGGTGCCGGGGATTCCAGAGAACAGCCAGTGTCTGCGGGTGAAATACTGCAGACTCTGCTGTAGTCAGATGCTGTAACAATGAAAAATAAAGGTTTAGATATACGTAAGACGAAATTCTTAAAGCTGCAAGCTCGGTCTTTATTGCATAACAAACATATCGCATATACTAACGGTTCACCCGTTTTCAAAATTATGTTCATATTATTTACTTGGCTGTCATACACAAATAGTTTATAACTTCCGTTTTTAGCAACTATTTCCTTATTATACTATAATAGTAAAGTTTTCATAACTGTTCGATTGTACCACTTTTTGCTTTTTTCTTTTCCCGTCTCTATTCATTTTAGCCGAAAATGTCATTATACAATTTGCGAGCGGGGACTATGCTATCTCTCTCTACCGATGTTAGCTTCTAAATGAAGATGTATGATTGTTCTCTTTCGATTATTGAAACTCGAGCAGTAAACACCTAAAACAGCTATGTCTCTCTAAGACAATTTTATATTATATACAGACAATTAGACAAAAATGTTTTAAATAAAAAACGTTTATTTTCAAAATATTTTCAAAGATATCGGACTTCCGGATATACCGGAAGTAGGCATCAACTTCCTTATTTTAAATGGAATACCCTGTATATTATTACGTTTTTGAATTCAGCATCGATTTTTAGGTCCAGTTTGTTAACCATTGTTTATGTCTACGAAGCCTATTTTCGGAGTTATTCAGCAATTTTTACAAAATTTGACGTTTGTAGTCCTTTACAAGAAACGTTAATATGTCGGAAACTAAACGCGATAGAAAGATGCGGTTTTCGGTTTTGAAACAAGCAAGAAAGGTATTTGTGTTTCAGTAAGATCGTTGTTTCAAAAGAATATCAAATCAATAGACTAGCAATTTTCAAGTTTGAAAAGTTAAAAACGTTAAAAACTTTTTTTTTCAAATGGGATGGTATCATAAGTTTCACATCGGTGGATGCGAAATTAAATTCTCTTTCACTTTTATCTAGGCACATGTGGTTCTATCTTTGATGGTTTTCAAGATATTTACGATTTTGTAATTATGGCGTAGGAATTGGAAAAATCGTAGGTGGCGTGGCTCGCAGACGAAACAATTGGCAGGAAACCTTTCATCCAAAGTGTTTCGGACTCTAATACTAAAATCTGCTTTCGCTCCCTCTACCTGTAACCACATTATTCTTAAAAACTTCAGTGGTAAATTTGCCAACAGGTTTTCCAAATATTCATTTAGAAAATTTTAGAAAACATTAGTTTAATATGCGGTTTCCAATAAGGGGTACCACCCCAAATGCTTAGACTCCATGCTGGTTGTCAACAAACCTCTCAAAATTTGGATTTAACCATCCCATTTCAAAAAAAAAGTTTTTAACGTTTTTAACTTTCCAAATTTGAAAATTGCTAGTCTATTCATTTAATGTTCTTTTGAAACAACCATCTTATTGAAACACAAGTACGTTCCTTGCTTGTTTCAAAACCGAAAACCGCATCATTCTATCGTGTTTAGTTTCCGAGATATTAACGTTTCTTTTAAAGTACTACAAACGTTAAATTTTGTAAAAATTGCTGAATAACTCGGAAAATAGGCTTCGTAGACATAAACATTGGTTAACAAACTGGACCTAAAAATCGATGCTGAATTCAAAAATGTAATAATATACAGGGTGTTCCATTTAAAATAAGGAAGTTGATACCTACTTTCGGTATATCCGGAAATCCGCCATCTTTGAAGTTATTTTCTAAATGTAGAGCATTTGAAAAGAAACGTTTTTTATTTGAAACATGTTTGTCTAATTTAAACGGTATGGCCGCTAGATGAGAGCACCGCGCGCTTATCGGACCACCCTTTATATTGTTACAATACTACAAGTTAAACCAGCTACGCCCAAACTCAGGCAAAACTCAAACCTTCCTATTGCATGATACACGGCAAGTGAACAGGGAACTGCAAATGGAATGGAATTCGACCACGCCATTTTATCTGGGTGTTACCTTATCACCTAGTGTTTCTCATGCAGCAACTCTGAGAGTTCCTTATCCTTATACCGCCCATCAAACTAACGTTTCCATACTGGCTAGGCTTGGTAATCTAGAGACACTATCCTCCATTGTGTCGACGAGCATGCTTACATTCTTCGGACACATGGAGAAACTTGTAGTTCAGGGTCATGCTCCGAGTGGGCGGCGCCGTGGCCGTGCCCCTACACGCTGGGTGGATACGACGAAACTGTTGGTGTATATGAGTATCAAGAGCGCCACTGAACTGACAGTAAATCGCGAACGATGGCGAGATACAGTTCTCAAAACTATTGATAATATTCGTGTCGGCAATACTCTAGCTCCAACTTAATGTATTTTACGAGTTCACAACATGTCTGTTGAGACATTGTGACTATGATGATAATGATGAGCTGAGACATGATTTAGTAAATAAACGAAATATTAATTTAAAAATCGTCAATAACTATCCACTCTCCATTATGCTAAATACACTTTTACACTTATCCCAGCGTTTTGTCCACTTCTCATGAACTCCTAAAACACCATTTTTGATAGTCTGTTCACAGCATGTTCTCAAAGCAATTAGATAGCAGATAGTGCGCAGAACCAAGCTAACTTTGTCCTTTTACTTCCCACACCGATAGGTGAGGGGAGTGAGGGGAGTATTGTGATCGCGAAAATTTTCGATTTTGAAATAATACGCTTTTTGGGCGTTTTATGATGTCTACATAACGAAAATCCATGTCACTCATTTCTGTCGGTCTCTCTGTCTGTCTGTCGGTCTGTCTGTCGCGTTTTTCTACCCTCGTAATCTCAGTAACCGCTGCATGGATTGTGATGAAATTTGGGCAGCGTTATGCTGTGGAGCCGTAGTAGGTAATGTTCCTATAATTTTGAAAATCGCTATACGGGGCGCGGAGTAATTAGTAAAAAACTAAAAATTTCAAATATGCCTCAAACTTCGTTTTTAGGTGTTTTAGGGGTTCAAAAAACTAAAAATTTCAAATATGCCTCAAACTTCGTTTTTAGGCGTTTTAGGGGTTCTTGATCATTTTCTACTTTTTCTTGGGTGGGGGTGAATTTGGGGTGGTTGGGGGGTGGGGGGTTGTAATACTGAAAAATCTGTTGTATTCGTAATGGGCTGTCCATTGATATGTGAATGAAAAACCTAGCGGCATGATCCACTTTTTTAGGTCCATCCGAACGTTGCATGCTTATCTATTATAGAAACCACGGGACTTAGACATTTGTGATGTATACATACGAGTATTGTTTTAGATAGTTCGATATCGCGTAACGCGAAAAAATTGTTCAATTGACTTTTGACATAGTATTACTCCCAAGGCGAGGATGGAAAACGCGTATGTTGTGGAAAAATCGGGTTAGTGGCGGCGCGGCAATAATAAAAAAAAACTAAAAATAGAAAAACAGCTCAAACTTTGTTTTTAGGCGTTTTACGGGTTCCTGATCGTTTTTAATTTTTTTTTTTTGGGTGGGGTGAAATCGGGGCGGTTGGCGGTGGGGGGTAGTAAAACTGAAAAATTTGTTGTATTGACAGTAGTCCGTCTACTGATCTGTAGAAGAAATACCTAGCACCATATTACACTTTTTTAGGTCCATCCGAACATTGGCTTGCCTATTACAGAAACCAATTTTGTGATCTGTACATACGAGTTTTGCTTTATTTCGTTCTGTGTATATTGTGTAAAGCGAAAATTATTGAATTGATTTTAATAAAATTTTGACACAGAATTTATTACCGCTGCGAGAATGGAAAACGACTGTGTTTTTGAAAAACCGTGTCAGTGGCGGCGCAGCAATAATCAAAAAACCAAAAACATGAAATCATCTCAAACTTCGTTTTTAGACGGGTTGAAGGCTCTTGATCGTTTCGCATCGTCCAGTTCAAGCATACAGAAAAATACTGTAGCGCCCCTAGTTCCTAAGGAGGGAGACGCAAGAAACTATTTACGAGGGTTTTTGTGTTGGATGTTGTTTTTGCGGCGGATGGGCGATGATTTAGATGCAAGGGGATTTTAGACTA
The DNA here is from genome assembly GCA_951848785.1 of Callosobruchus maculatus. NCBI lineage: Eukaryota > Metazoa > Arthropoda > Insecta > Coleoptera > Chrysomelidae > Callosobruchus > Callosobruchus maculatus. Next base: position 356,926 of record CATOUR010000316.1, read on the forward strand.
TAGCTTCATGCAATGGGAAATAATAAAATGGTATCATCATTATGTGTGGGAAGTACTGAGTCAATCAACTTGACTCCATTTTTTGTTCTGTCATTGACAGATAATCACAAAATGTCATGAGGGTTGCCTCTCTCTCGCTAGCTCTGCTCCGTGCTCAGGCAGGTTAAGTATGGGATTTATGGGAGTCTTGTGTGAAACTGGATATTACAAATAAAGAACCTCAAGCGGATCTTAAGCATCCTTTTTATTTATGAAGAACCCAAACTAAACACTTTTCCTTTTTTTTCCAGTTTCCAGCATATTGGTGTTTTGTTCCGGTTTCTTTTGTGCACAGACAACCCTGTATAGTCGTAGTGACTCCCTTCCATCCCACACCAACAAGTGCTATCCTTATTAGGCAATTTCCTGGGTGGGTTCTTCTATTGTCCATATTGTTTATCTTTTATTACAGCTGTTCATAATGTTATTAACATGATTTGTTATTTCTCTTGCTGGCTTGTACATTATATACTACTCGCACGTAAAATCCGAACACTGAGAAAAAACATGGATGCGGTTCATGACATGCGGCAGGACTACAGCCAATAATAAACGAACACTTTGCCATAATTAATTAATAAAAAAAATACAACAAGTCAACAATGGGTGGGCCCTCCATATTGATGGATGTACTCATCTAGCCTACGTGGCATGCTCGTAATCTGGTTGTTAATAAACTCTAGAGGTACAGCCTTCCAAATTGCCTTCACAACATGGTCTAGTTTGTCCAGCGTGGTCGGAGGATTGGGTGAACCGCGAACCCTTCCAATCCCATACTTCTTCAATTGGCGATACATCGAGTGATTGTGGAGGCTAAATGAGCACCCTGACCTCAGTTTCCGAATCTCAACGACACGCTTGCAAGTGCGGACATGTGCAAGTGTAACTGGATTCGAATGGGCCTCCATATGCTTGTATGCCAAGCGTGAGCAACAGCTCGAGTGGATCGCATTCTGCCTCGAAGGGCGATGGCAGTCATAGATGGAGATCTTACCGATCTGTAGTTCTTCTACGTGCTCCAGAGACGCTAGCCTCTGCATTCACCCGTCTTCGATCCATGCGCGCCATGCTGCTACAACTGTAGCCATGCGACGCCCCAAGGTTACATCAATTGTTCTGGAGGAAGCACCACGTTCTTGTTGGCCTACAATCCGACCCCGTTCACTGGGGGATGACTGTGACGAATTTGTGGTTCTTGAGTTTTTAGGCCGGCGTCGTTTAGAGTTAAAGCTTGAAGTTTCGCCACCTCGAGTGGATGGCATCTTCAAAAGCTATTTCACTTCGGCGACAAAATACTGACGGCTGGAGGATCTGCACCTGTATTAACACCTGTTACCGGTGACATGGCCCAAACAGGTAGCGTTGGTAGCCCCGCCCCCTTGCGATATGGCAGTGTCTTCAGGTCCTTTAGGATGGGTACCCATGTCCGGTTGACTTTCTGTATTTCTTCTATTCTATGGAAATGATTATGGCGTTTTTGTATCTCGATGGCTTCTCTGTTGAGTCTGGCATAGTATAAGTTTGGTATAAGGACGTTGCGGCAAGAATCTGAGTTTCTTCACACTTGATTTGTGGCATCCTTCCTTAATCGCATGTTAGGCTACCGCTGATTTGTCCGTATAACCTAGTCGACAGCTAGCGTTATGTTCTGCAATCCTTGTATTTTCGATCGCTTCATTGTTCCTATGTATACACTCCCACATGTGCATGGTATGCGATAAACCCCCGGTGTTGTGAGTAGGTCTCTTTCATCCTTCACCGTTCTCAAACACTCCTGTATCTTGTAGATGTGGGCTTGTAGATCGTCTTGACGTTTTCTTTTCGTAACATTTTGCCTATTCTGTCTGTTATTCCAGGCACATAGGGTAGAAAAGGTTTTGCTATCGGTTCAGGTTCTTGTTTTGCCCTATTTCTTCTCATTGTTCTTGTTATTTCTTTTCCTGTATAGTGAATTGCCTTAAGAGCGTTCTTTAGGTGTTCCAGTTCGCTATCGAGTTCCCCTGATTCGCACACTTTTTAGCTCGTTCTATCAAGTTCTAATAATTCCGTACTTCTGAGATGGGTGGTGGTTTGATTCTTTATGTCAGTACCGGTCAGTATCAGTTGGTTTTCTATATAACTTGTGTCCTAATGTAGCTCGATTTCTTGTTAGAAGAACATCAAGGAAGGCCAGTTTTTTGTTTTCTTCTACCTCCGTGGTGAACTGGATATCTTTATGCACGTTGTTCAGGTGTTCTAGATATTCCATATCATACAGGCCCATATCTTGGGCCTGTATTGAGCGCTTTTCAAAGCTGTCTGTACGATCTTCTCCATTGCAAAGTTCGCTACTACTGGGCTTAGAGGGCTTCCCATGGCTACACCTTCAATTTGTTCGTACATTTTGGGGCTCATTGTGTAAAATGGGTCTGTTCAACTGGTCAACTAGTCTCTCGCCACATTTGCAACAGTAATCACAGTTTCTGCATCAACAAATAGCTATGCTTTGTTCTTACATGCGTAGAGTTTTTTGGAGGTGTTAAATGTGTATTAGAAAGGGTACTGCCAAGCTGTACACACATTTTTTATGCGAATATCCCTTTTTACTTCCCACACCGATAGGTGAGGGGAGTATTGTGATCGCGAAAATTTTCGATTTTGAGATAATACGCTTTTTGGGCGTTTTATGATGTGTACATAACGAAAATCCACGTCACTCATTTCCGCCGGTCTGTCTGTCTGTCGGTCTGTCTGTTTGTCTGTCGGTCTGTCGGTCTGTCGGTCTGTCGGTCTGTCGGTCTGTCGGTCTGTCGGTCTGTCGGTCTGTCGGTCTGTCGGTCTGTCTGTCTGTCTGCCGCATGGATTGTGATGAAATTTGGGCAGCGTTATGCTGTGGGGTCGTAGTAGATAATGTTCCTATAATTTTGAAAATCGTTATACGGGGGGGCGGAGTAATTAGCAAAAAACGAAAAATTTCAAATATGCCTCAAACTTCGTTTTTAGGCTTTTTGGGGGTTTTTGATCATTTTCTACTTATTCTTGGGTGGGGGTGAATTTGGGGTGGTTGGGGGGTGGGCGGTTATAATACTGAAAAATTTGTTGTATTCGTAATTGTCGCTGTCCATTGATATGTGAATGAAAAACCTAGCGACATGATACACTTTTTTAGGTCCATCCGAACGTTGCATGCTTATTATAGACCACGGGATATCGCGTAACGCGAAAATTGTTCGATGGATTTTAATGAAATTTTGACATAGTATTACTCCCAAGGCGGGGATGGAAAACGCGTATGTTTTGGAAAAATCGGGTCAGTGGCGACGCGGCAAAACTAAAAATATAAAAACAGCTCAAACTTTGTTTTTAGGCGTTTTAGGGGTTTCTGATAATTTTCTACGTTTTTTTGGGTGAGGGTGAATTTGGGGTGGTTGGAGGGTGGGGGGTCGTAAAACTGAAAAATTTGTTGTACTCATAATGGGTTGTCCACTAATCTTTGAATGAATAACCTAGCAGCATAATACACTTTTTACGTATATCCGAGCATTGCCTTGCTTATTATAAAAACCAAGGGACTTAGAATTTGTGATGTATACATACGAGCATTGTTTTAGATTGTTCTATGTTGCGTAACGCGAAAATTATTGCATTGATTTCAATGAAATTTTGACACAGTATTATTCCGCAGCAAGGATGGAAAACGCGTATGTTTTGGAAAAATAGTGTCAGTGGCGGCGCAGCAATGATAAAAAACTAGAAATATGAAAACAGCTCAAACTTTGTTTTTAGGCGTTTTACGGGTTCCTGATCATTTTCAATTTTTTTTTTTTGGGTGGGGTGAAATCGGAACGGTTGGGGGTGGGGGGTAGTAAAACTGAAAAATTTGTTGTATTCATAATAGTCTGTCTATTGACCTGTAGAAGAAATACCTAGCGGCATATTACACTTTTTTAGCTCTATCCGAACATTGGCTTGCCTATTACACAAACCAATTTTGTGATGTGTACATACGAGTTTTGCTATTTCGTTCTATGTATATTGCTTAAAGCGAAAATTATTAATTGATGTTAATAAAATTTTAACACAGAATGTATTACCGCTGCGAGAATGGAAAACGACTCTGTTTTTGAAAAATTGTGTCAGTGGCGGCGCAGCAATAATCAATAAAAATACAAACAGCTCAAACTTCGTTTTTAGAGGGGTTGGAGGCTCTTGATCGTTTCGCATCGTCCAGTTGAAGCATGCAGAAAGAAACTGTGGCGCCCTAGTTCCTAAGGAGGGAGACGCAGGAAACTATTTACGAGGGTTTTTGTGTTGGATGTTGTTTTTGCGGGCGGATGGGCGATAATTTAGTTGCAAGAGGATTTTAGACTATGGCTTCATGCAATGGGAAATAATAAAATGGTATCATAATTATGTGTGGGAAGTACTGAGTCAATCAACTTGACTCCATTTTTTTTTTCTAGGTGTTCGGATTTCACTTGCGAGCAGTATAGTGATACCGCGTTCCCCGTGCATTTCCTTATTTAGAGAATCGAGCGTTAGTCTGGACAGCGCTCGATATAACGCCATAAAATGATTATTGTTATTCGAAGCTGTTAACTTTTTCTTTACGATGATTCGAACGTCTTGATCTCGATGGAGAACGATTTTATGTCCGCTCGAACAATGGCTGCGATTTTATATAGTTACTATGATTAATTTTTTACCGTGACCGACGCTCTCCAGCCATCTATCACGATCCCATGTGAGAAACGTGACGTACACCAAAGAACAATATTGAACGCTACGGATACTTACAAAACAAGTACGGAAAATGATAAATTAAAACCATATAGGAGCTGCTGCCCCTACTACCCGGCCTTAACGCGCCACCTCCAGCCACTTTCTCAACGGCGTGTTGTTGGTGACCTCTCACTCTTCTACCGATATTCCAACGGAATCTGCTCTTCTATCGTTCCGCCGCTCACCGCTCCTATCAGATACACCCGCGCGACCGCGGCATCTCATCCTAAAGCGGTCGCTCTTCATACATCAAGAACCGAGCGGTACAACCGCACATCCATTCCCAAAGTGTCCAAGGCTTGGAATGGCCTGCCAGGAGATGCATTTATTGGGCCTGCGGGTATTGGCCCATTCATATCCCGCGTTAACAGACTTCCCCTCACGTAACAATAAAAACAGGCAGCTTCAAAAAGCGCTTAATACAAGCCCAAGATAAGGCTCATTTGGAATCACGTAAGAGGAAAGATAGAAAAATAATTAACGCCTGAAGAACAGCGTACATGAAAACATCCAGTTCACCATGGAGGTGGAAGAAAATCAAAAACTAGCCCTGCCTTGATGTTCTTCTAACAAGAAAATGAGCCAGGTTGGGAAACAAGGTATATAGGAAACCATCGTATGCTCCCTGCTACTTAAATAAAGAATCAAATCACCACCCTTCGTTTTCATAGTCACAATGTCTCAACAGACATGTTGTGAAGTCGTAAAATGCATTAAGTCGAAGCTAGACTATAGCCGACAGGAATATTATCAATAGTTTTGTGAACTGTAGCTCGCCATCGTTCGCGATTTACTGTCAGTTCAGTGGCGCTCCTTATACTCATATCCAGCAACTGTTTCGTCGTATCCACCCAGCGTGTAGGGGAACGGCCACGGCGCCGCCCACTCGGGGCATGACCCTGAACTACAGGTTTCTCCATATTATCGCTTCTGTGAATATGTCCGAAGAATGTAAGCATTCTCGTCGACACAACGGAGGATAGTCTCTTTGGATTACCGAGCTCATCCAGTATGGAAACGTTAGTTCGATGGGCGGTATAAGGAACTCTCAGCATTCTCCTCCACGTCCACATTTCAAAAGCATCTATGCGCGCTCGATCTGCCTTTTAAACAGTCCAAGTTAAAGACTCTGTATATCTCACTATTGAAGGTTAGAACTATCGTAAAAATCATATGGGTTCCATTCTAATAACAGCATCAGTGAGTTCAGTGGCGCTCTTGATACTCATATCGAGCAACTGTTTCGTCGTATCCACCCACAGCGTGCAGGGGAACGGCCATGGCGCCGCCCACTCGGGGCATGACCCTGAACTACAAGTTTCTCCATATTATCGATTCTGTGAATATGTCCAAAGAATGCAAGCATTCTCGTCGACACCACGGAGGATAGTAGCTTTGGATTACCGAGCCCATCCAGTATGGAAACGTTAGTTCGATGGGCGGTATAAGGAACTCTCAGCATTCTCCTCCACGTCCACATTTCAAAAGCATCTATGCGAGCTTGATCTGCCTTTTTAACAGTCCAAGTTAAAGACTCTCTCTCTCTCACTATTGAAGGTTAGAATTAACTATCGTAAAAATCATAAATGGGTTTCATTCTAATAACGGCATCAGTGAGTTCAGTGGCGCTCTTGATACTCATATCCAGCAACTGTTTCGTCGTATCCACCCAGCGTGTAGGGGAACGGCCACGGCGCCGCCCACTCGAGGCATGACCCTGAACTACAAGTTTCTGCATATTATCGCTTCTGTGAATATGTCCGAAGAATGTAAGCATTCTCGTCGACACAATGGAGGATAGTCGCTTTGGATTACCGAGCTCATCCAGTATGAAAACGTTAGTTCGATGGGCGGTATAAGGAACTCTCAGCATTCTCCTCCACGTCCACATTTCAAAAGCATCTATGCGAGCTCGATCTGCCTTTTCAACAGCCCAAGTTAAAGACTCTGTATATCTCACTATTGAAGGTTAGAACTATCGTAAAAATCATATGGGTTTCATTCTAATAACGGCATCAGTGAGTTCAGTGGCGCTCTTGATACTCATATCCAGCAACTGCTCCGTCGTATCCACCCGCAGCGTGCAGGGGAACGGCCACGGCGCCGCCCACTCGGGGCATGACCCTGAACTACAAGTTTCTCGATATTATCGCTTCTGTGAATATGTCCGAAGAATGTAAAGCATTCTCGTCGACACAATGGAGGATAGTTTTTTTGGATTACCGAGCTCATCCAGTATGGAAACGTTAGTTCGATGGGCGGTATAAGGAACTCTCAGCATTCTCCTCCACGTCCACATTTCAAAAGCATTTATGCGAGCTCGATCTGCCTTTTTAACAGTCCAAGTTAAAGACTTTGTATATCTCACTATTGGAGGTTAGAACTATCGTAAAAATCATATGGGTTTCATTCTAATAACGGCATCAGTGAGTTCAGTGGCGCTCTTGATACTCATATCCAGCAACTGTTTCGTCGTATCCACCCAGCGTGTAGGGGACGGCCACGGCGCCGCCCTCTCGGGGCATGACCCTGAACTACAAGTTTCTCCATATTATCGCTTCTGTGAATATGTCCGAAGAGTGTAAGCATTCTCGTCGACACAACGGAGGATAGTCGCTTTGGATTACCGAGCCCATCCAGTATGGAAACGTTAGTTCGATGGGCGGTATAAGGAACTCTCAGCATTCTCCTCCACGTCCACATTTCAAAGGCATCTATACGAGCTCGATCTGCCTTTTTAACAGTCCAAGTTAAAGACTCTCTCTCTCTCTCTCTCTCTCTCTCTCTCTCTCACTATTGAAGGTTAGAACTAACTAGGTATCGTAAAAATCATAAATGGGTTTCATTCTAATAACGGCATCAGTGAGTCAGCCTTTATGAACGTATCAACCCAACGGTTAGGAGTAAAAGGAGAATAATGTGTAGCTGCATACGTTAAAAATCATTATTTTAAAATTACGTAATTAAAATCTAAACTTGCATGCATACCGAAATTTTGTGGTTTTTTGAGTGCAGTCGTGTTCAGTTACTAGGCTAATACTAGTGATTTAATTCAAACTATTCTATATAGAATAATTTGTAGTAAAAGTAGAAAAAAGAAAAGAAAAAGAAATATCTACTAATACCCTATCTCGCCTTGTAATATTTTTTTTCGCGTTTCCGACGTTGCCAAGTTATAAATTATTTTTCCAAATGTTTAAACAAATATCCCCGATTTTAATTTATTTTAAATAGAATCCTCTACTTATTTTTATTGCAATGAATTGCGTTTGTCGAATTTAGTAAGATCTCACAATTTCAAAATTTTGTTTCTATTAATTACTGAGATACGGCAACACCGCTTTTTTTCGGCACCGGAACGCTTAAATATTTCCAAAACTGCCACAACTGGAGAGATGAAATTCAATACTTGGGGGTTTCTGAACATACAGAATTCAAAAACGCTAACATCAGTGTTGTCAGATTTACCAATTTTGCGTCACAATTTTGAATGGAATGCCCTATTTATGAAGTCTAACGTAAAAGTGGTAAATCTGACAACACTGGTGTTAGCGTTTTTGAATTCTGTAGGTTCAAAAATCCCCAAGTATTGAATTCCACCGTTCCAGCTGTGGCAGTTTTGGAAATATTTAAGCGTTCCGGTGCCGTTTACTGAAAAAGCGGTGTTGCCGTATCTCAGTAATTAATAGGAACAAAATTTTGAAATTGTGAGTTCGTACTAAATTCGACACGCGCAATTCATTGCAATAAAAATAAGAAGAGAGAAAGAGAAAAATAATTTATAACTTAGCAACACCGCAAACGCGAAAAAAAATATTACAAGGCAAGATAGGGTATTCGTAGATATTTGGATTTAAAATAAAAAATACAGGGTGTTACGTTTAAAAAAACAAAGTAAAATGACCTTCAAGTTGCCGTAATTCAAAATTCTGCCAAAAACACCCTGTGGATACAAATTGCTGGTAACATCCAAAATAATATCCACTTAATATTCAAGTAATTCGCTGTATAATATTATTGAGAAAAGTTAAAGGAATATATCAATTTGGACGTATTACTTGCGACCTTGCAAATCCGGAAATTAATAGAAAGTAAATTATAACTTGGCAACGTCGCAATCGCTGCATACGTTAAAAATCATGATTTTAAAATTACGTAATTAAAATCTAAACTTGCATGCATACCGAAATTTTTGTGGTTTTTTTAGTGCAGTCGTGTTCAGTTACTAGGCTAATACTAGTGATTTAATTCAATCTATTCTATATAGAATAATTTGTAGTAAAAGTAGATTAACGATTTGCATACATAAATACGCGGATAGAAAAGTTGATTGCAGCAATAAAAAACCACAGATCTAATGCAGCTATGATTAAACGTAAGCTTTACGCTTCTTGATAAAAAGAGTGAAAGCATTCATGGTCGAATTATAGCTTGCAGTGTTTGTTATGCCTTATATTATAACTTACGGGGGTTGTTGCACAAGTACCTAGCCTGACCTAGAGATAATAATAATAAGATTCATACATAAACGACAAATATTTTCGAAAATGTCATCAAGAAACGGAAACAACAGAACACGCATGAAAAACTCTCGCTGGAACCGAGTATACAGCCAGACATACATAACTCTTCAACGAAAGTCTAATATACCAAGCACTAGGAATAACAAACAAGCTAATAGTTAAGGGCTCAATGTAAGAAGTACCTAAGTTACATTTTCCTTTTTTTTATCTCTGGAAATATTACCTTACCTTTTCAAATAATGATTTGATTTGTTATAACCTTGTATTTTATTATCTTTAGAGTGAGCGACTTTAAGTAAAAGCTACTTTAGTGTTCTAGTTTCCAAAACTTAGTTTTTTTTCAAAAATGGACAGGCACTTTTTTCTTTGGATTTCAAAAGGGTAATTCAAATCCGTAACATACTGTGAAGTATTTTTATTTTATAATATATGGGAATACAAAAAATACATTGCAATTACAAAAGTTATTCATAAATATCGGTGTCAGAGTTTATTGCTTCATCAAGAACTTAATTTTCTGAGCCAGGATGCATATCAGATGTATTATTATCTGTAGGTCAGATATGTGATTTTCCTATACTAACACAGTATTTTTTTATGTTTTTCAGCATCGACTACGGTGGTCACTAGCTGTACAAATACAGTATTATCGACAATATAAAAAAAACACTTTAGTGTGACTAACAGAGAGTGTACTTAGGCTCATCTTCTATTGAAGATATTTTATCTAATATTTGGCTGGACTTAACCACATGTTGCACTGAACTGAGAACTATTTTAAATAATGTAGTCAAGTTGATTGACTCAGTACTTCCCACACATTCCGATGATACCAGTTGTATTATTTTCCCGCACATGAAACTATAGTCTAGATGCCCCTGCAACCAAATCATTGCTCGCCCGACCGCAAAAAAGTGTTTTATTCTATAGGTGCTTCTTTCACAGGTCAATGGACAATCTATCATGAATACAACAAATTTTTGAGTTTTACAAACACCCCCAAACCACACCAATTTCACCCCCAACCAAAAAAAAACTTTTTTAAATGACCCCTAAAACGTCTAAAACGAAGTTTGAGGTGTTTTTTATATTTTTAGTTTCTTTATTATTGCCGCGTTGCCACTGAAATGATTTCTAAAAACCATACGCGCTTTCCATACTCGTCGCGGTAATAAATCTGTGTCAAAATGTCATTAAAGTCAATTCAGAAGTTTCCACGTACACAATACAGAACCACCCAAAGTAATACTCGTATGTATTTTGTCTGCATCAGAAAGTTCAAGTCCCTTGGTTTCTGTAATCGGCCAGGCAATGTTCGAATGGACCTAAAAAAGTGTATTATGTGTGTGTGTGTATTGGCTTTATTTTCAGCATTTAGATTTTACATTAATTATTAAATGTTACATCATTGTACGGGATTAACCCAGGATTGACAAGTTCATATATTTGACAAATTTTTGATGAAAAGTGAATGATGTGAAAGATGAGTGGAAGTACAGGTGAATAAATGAAATGATGATGAATGCACGATTGAAGAAGAAGATGTATGAAAACGTGAGTGAATGGAGTAACGATGGTGATGATTCCTATGATCTTCTACAGTCTACAGACGTGGTGGCCTTGGCTCTTGCAGTCTTTTGGAAGGAGGCTTTCTTCTATCCACATTGTGGAGCTGAGGAATTGGAAGTCCTCCTAATCTGGTGGTTGGCAGTAATACGTGGAATTGTCCAGGTCGTCGGTATGGTACTGCGTCAGGCTGGGGTTCAAGTCCTTCCATTGGTTGAGACTGGAGCTTCTCAAGTGTAGCTCTATGTAGGTCGGACACTCTCTGATGGTATGGGTCTCGATCTAGCATTTCCCAAAGGGTTTTTGTAGGAAGCGACTGTGGTAGATTTGCGGCTATTTTATATAATTTCTTCAGCTGGACCTCGAGCTTTTTCATATTTGTCTTGCTTATCCGTGGTAGTAGAGGTATGGTTCCATAATCCAGAATAGGCAGAATACATGAATCTATCACTTTTAGCTTAGTTCCTATACTTGTCTTTGCGCGCCAACCAATAATTGGATTTAATAGATTAGTAACAGCTTTTACTTTTTTTATTGTGGCATCGACATGTGCATTTGCACTGAGACGCTTGTCTAAGTTTACCCCTAGATATTTCACGGACTTGGAGATGGAAATCTGAGTATTATTCAAAGGCAAATGACTCAGGTGCTTTCTACAAAATCCAAATATTGCACATTCAGTTTTATCTTCATTGCAGTGGAGACCCCATTTTTGATAGTATGCCATCAGCTTCTCAGCAGCCCAGCCTGCACGGATGATAGCTCTATCTGGGTTGCTGGATCTATTTAATATACACAGGTCATCTGCATACAGCATACTGGCTCAGAAACGTTCCAAATACGTCTTGTACTGGTAGATCTGCCATGTATAGGTTCCAAAGCAAAGGCCCTAAAATTGATCCTTGAGGAACTCCAAAAGGAACTGGTGTCCATGCCCCTCTGTCATTATTCAACCTTCCCCTGATTTTACGTCCACGAAGATAATTTTCTATGATTTTGGTTAAGTTGACTGGAAAATTTAGTGCGTTCAGTTTATAAATAAGTCCACTGTGCTCTATACTATCGAATGCTTTCGTTAAGTCTGTGGTCAACAGTGCTACGTGCTCCCGATGTTCTAGTGCATCCGCAATATAATTAGTAGTCCTTAAAATTTGTGTGGCGGTACCCTTTCCAGGCATGAAACCATGCTGGCATGATGGAATTATGTCAACTGCATATGGTTGTATTCTTTCATAAATTATTCTTTCAAGAATTTTGCCCATAATATTGAGTAGTGTTATTGGCCTAAAAGATGTTGGAAGCGAAGGATTTTTTCCTCTTTTATGGACGAAGATACACTCACCTTTTTTCCACCTTTCTGGAAAATAACCTGTGGAAAGGGTGTAGTTTATGATGTGGAGAAGCTGCACTTTTGATAAAGCCCCCATAAGTTTTATTGCTGTTAACTGGATCTGATCTGGCCCAGGAGCTTTATTCTTTCTAAATGACTTAATGGCGCGCATTAAATCATTCGGAGTGCAAGGTGGTAAAGCCTGGAAAGGAGTTGTATTAAGTGTTAGCCGTAAGGTGTCATCTATATTTATATTTTGAACTAAAGCTGCTCCCACAAGCCTTTCGATATCGTCTTGAGCGTCTCTTGAATCTTGAAAGTTCGGTTCCTGTCCCTTTTCTTTTTTCAGTGCTTTTTGAATCTTCCAAAGTCTTCGGTGATGATCTGAGTTGTCTTCGAGTGCCTTCAACCACTTTTGTTCATTATGTTGCAAGATCTTGTCATTAATTAATTTTCTTAGTCGCCGATATTGTGTCGCCAAACCGGGAATATGATATTTGTGTTGTAATTGCCTCAATCGATTTCTTGAGGTAATGAGTGATCGGATGTCTTGTGGTAATTCCTCATTATTGACACCTGCCTCTACCCAAGGAGCGTTTTGATTGAGCGCTTCTATGATGACATCTTCAAGTTTTTCTATCACTCTTTCGCATTGCTCTTGGCTACTTATTTCCTCTACTTCTCCTAAAAGAAAATCAGTTGTTTCCGCATAATCATCAGGGTTAAAGTTGTTGTAGTTTCGCCGCATCTGCTTAGTACGTTGTGGCATTCCCAACGTAAGATTAAGTAACCATGGTAGATGATCAGATTGTATATCCGGTAAAGTTTTTGTGTCATATTGATGCACCCGTTCAGTTTTTATCACTGCTAGGTCAAGCGAACCTTCACCAGCATGGTAGGGTCGAGATTGCTCTTGGTGTGTTGCCAAATGTGCTCCTCTCTCCAATTGTTCATAGATAATCCTTCCTCTAGCATTTGTTGTTCGGTGGCCCAATATCGAATGTTTCGCATTAAAATCGCCAATGGTAATGGTATTGTCTTCACTCAAAACCTGTGTAAGTTGGTTATTAGCTACAGCAGTTTGCTGTGAAAAAACATAGATGCCTACAATGTATACCTTCTCCCCATTCAAGAGATTCAATTGAATTCTACAGCCTTCCACATTTTTAACTGTTTCATTTTCAGATAAAAGAGCTTGTTTAGTCCAGTGCAGATCATTCTTTATATACATCCTTGTCCCTAACCTACGATGGATAACATTCTGTATAAAACGATAGTTCCTTATGTTACCTCTGTACCCGTCGGGAACATTCACTTCATTGATAACGATGATATCGGGATTTTCTGTGACTGCCAATTGCCTTACTTCGGTAATTTTGCTGCGAAGTCCGTTTATATTTATATGTAAAATTTTTAATTTATCCATGACATTTGCAATCTATAACATATGTTACTATTTCTGTAGCCAATCTCCGAATTTCGCACATTGGCACATCATTTCTGCCAACATATGTCAAGAAGTGAAATACTTTGGCATCGAGTTCGTGATCTTCAATAGCACTTGCTTCTTGCTGTATGTAGTGTAAAAACTCTTTGCGTTCTTTCATTGAGCGTGTGAAAGCTGTTGATGATTGCTGTGATGACATCTCATTTTTGGGTGCTGACGATTTAACAATTGATGCATACGGTTTGGACGGGGTGACTGCGTTTCTGGCACTCCCACGAGCATCTTGATGGTGAGGTTGCGACCGGGTTGAATGTAGTGCTGGCCAGTTTTCTTGATTTGCTGCAAAGCTGAATTGTCTATTGGTTACCTGATGTTGTTGGTGACCGAGCCTATTTCCGTCTCGACGTTCAGTAGCCTTCTGGATCTCCCACTGGAAAAACTCACACTGAGCATTTCTTGCAGTATGCCCTGTATCTCCGCAGTTTGTGCAGACTAGTTTTTTCTGACCATTCAAAATTTTTTCCGTAGTCTCGCTGACAGTTGGCATTCCGCAGTGAGCTTGAACATGCCCAAAACCCCAACAATTTTTACATTGAGTCACAGTTTTCCTAGAAATTTTGTACCTTTCATTTCTGACTTTTTGAGATAATATTCTGTCAATAGAACGGATAACCTCCCATTCACAGTCATTATTGAAAATTAAAAGAATCGAGTTCTCGCTTTTGTAAATTATTGCCCGCTCCGGTTTTATTTTGTAATTTTTCTCTATATCAGAAATTATTTCTTCTTCGGTAGACCCAGCTGTGTACAAATTTTTGAGCAATGTTCTCTTTTTCGGCTGAACTTGATCCTTACGCGCGTATGTATAATGTGCTACTTTTTCGTTTTTTAGAAACTCCACCATTGCAGCATGAGCCTGATTGGTAGGCGGCATAAGAATTGCTTTTTTTGATTCTTTGTTAATTTTTATTAGAAATTTGGTTTCACTGGCCAATTTTATAAGATACCTTTGCCCTTCATGAGTCGTGGTGAGGTTTTCGTCTATAACTACTATAGGTGGAGGCCGTTCCTTTTTGGGAGCAACCGTTTTTGTTAAAATACAATCTTGTTCCATAGAATTCTCAATTATTTTTTTTGTTTTAATAGGAATATCTCCAAGTTTTTGCTTTACCTGGCTCAAGTCTAGCAAACTGAAGCGATTGTTCAGCAACATGTTATCGTCCTCCTCGCCATTTTGAAGAGATTCCTGTGGTTTCAGCCTTGTACTTTCCCTACGTCGCTTCCTTGGTTCAGTAAATGACTCATCGCTGTCCACTTCTAGCTCATTTACCGCCGCAGCGGCCATTGCGGCTCGTTCCCACCAATGTAGACCCTCTCAGCGCAGACTGGGATAATTCTTATGCACTAACAATAAATATTTTGGTCCAAAAAAGCACTTTTGTGTGAAGAACTCTACTAATGTACTGTAAACCCGACAGCTGTCAAGTTGACACCGAAAAAAGTGTATTATGCCGATAGGTCTTTCTCTCACAGGTCAGTAGACAGCCTATTATGAGTACAAAAAATCTTTCAGATTTACAACCCCCACCCCCCAACCACCCTAATGTCACCCCCACCCCAAAAAAAGTAAAAAACGATCAGGAACCTCTAAAACGCCTAAAAACGAAGTTTGAGGTATATTTGAAATTTTTCGTTTTTTGCTAATTACTCCGCCGCCCATGCACCGATTTTCAAAATTGTAGCAACATTACCTACTACGACCCTACACCATATCACTACCCAAATTTCATCAAAATCTATGCAGCGGTTACTGAGATTAGGAGGCTAGAAGAACGCCGACAGACAGACCGATAGACAGACAGACAGACAGATCGACGGAAATGATTGACGTGGATTTTCGTTATGTAGGCATCATAAAACGCCCAAGAAGTATATTATCTCAAAATCGAAAATTTTCGCGATCACAATACTCCCCTCACCTATTGGTGTGGGAAGTAAAAACTCATATGCTCATAGGGTCACTTAGGTATATTTTACTACAATTTTAGATATCCTGCCAGAAAGCTGACAAAAAGTTTGCATAGATGGCACTGATAGTCTATAATTGATGAAAAGGCACTTGCATTGATATTACAGGGTGAGTCAAGCTCAACGCCTTGAACTCTTGTGACCAAACGATACTACATTTCGAAAAATTGACTTTGCAGGTGTATGTAGGTCGAGTTGGGCTACATTTTAAAAATAATGATTTTTATACAGGGTGTCTAATAAAAGCGTGACATATCAAAGTTATGTTTTTTAAATGAAACACCCTGTATATTATTTCATATTTAGATTTCTGGGTGCATTTTAGTGTGACTTCATGTATGGGACGTTAAGCGAACCGTTTAGGTGCAAATCACAATTTTGGGTATAGGTAGATGTCATAAAAAAATTGAATATCGCAGCTATTATAAATCTTAGAGGGCTGTGACTTTGCCGTGTTACTAACCATGAAATATGCCAGCTTACGTTAGACGGTCGAGTTCGATTTACATTTGTACTTGGAGAAATCGGTAGATCAATTAAGGAACTTCAATCAAAGGTAACTTGATTTTTCCAAATGGGAATGCATAATTTTTTATGGGATCAAATGTGCAATTTGATAGGCTTTCTAATTATATAAGGCTGTGAATATCAATCTAAGGTAGTTTTTATTAAATTTCGAGATTTTAATCAAATCATTGTTTTTCGATTTCCCTACCTATAAACAAACTAGCAGGCCATGAAATATAAACTAAATCGTATTCAGATGGAAGAAAACAACTAACTTAGCAAACAAATCTAGCAGAACTACAGTAAAAGAACAAGATTATAAAAATTCCCTACAACAAATCAACTCTAACCAGAAACACCGGCGGTAACAAGTCCAATGTTAAAGAGAAGCTGAAGTACGACAGAAATGGATAACTTTTACAGCCTACTAGAGACTGCAATGTACTATAGATTAAAAATTTCCAAAATCACTAAACACTTCAGCGATCTTTGCCGTCAGTCTAATATCTTCAGAACGCAATTTCACATTTAATGGTATAAAACAGTAGTCATTTCTGTCAAAGTAAAAAGTAATGATACCTCTCACTGTCGTCCTTTAAATTTTTCAGTATCTATTAGCAAGGTCGCAAAAAAAGGAATACTGACAAATCATATTTTAATTTTCTGCCAGGTAAATTATGTTTAATAATTTGAGCAGATTTTTAATTTATTCTTCATTTTCGGCGATCTTGCTTATGAGTATTGAAGAATTTGCAGAACTCCAGTCAGAGGTATCGGTTACTAATTTTTTAAATCATGAAATGTGAAATTTTATTCTGAAGCTATTAAACTTCCAGCAACATTACGTGGTAGATTTCCTTTCATTGCAAAATTCAGAATGGTTTTGTGATTCGTCAATCTTTAGAATATTGTAGTCGCCGGTATGCTGTGAAAAATACCCATTTCTGTCCTACTCCAGCTGCTTTTTGACCTTAGATGTGCTATGTCTGCTATTTCTGGTTAGAATTGATTTGTTTCCCTTTACTCTAGTTCGTCCGTAACTACCTGCTAAGTTAGTTGTTTTGTTCCATCTGAACAGTTTTTTGTTTATATTTCATGGCCTGCTAAGCTGCTTATAGGTAGGAAAATTGAAAAACACCGGTTTTACCGAAAATTTGAAATTAAATCAAAACTACCAGAGACTGATATTTACAACTCCCTATCATTAGAAAGCTTATTAAATTGTACATTTGATCGTATAAAAAAATTATGCATTACCATTTGAAAAAATCAAGTTACCTTTGATTGAAGTTTTCTTAATTGATCTACCGATTTCTCCAAGTACAAATGTAATTCGAGCTCGACCGTCTAACATAAGCCGACACATTTCACGCTTAGTAGCATTTAAAAAAACATAACTTTGATATGTCACGCCTTTATTAGACACCCTGTATAAAAATCATTATTTTTAAAATGTAGTCCAACTCGAACTACATTGGAACATCGCTGGGAGAAGTGTATAAAGAGGAAAAGGGGATTACGTTGAAAAATGAAGGTTTTTCCGAATTTTCTTTGTTGCGTGGGGTAGTTATGGAACCACCCTCGTATGATCCATATCCAGACCTGTCGTATCTGTCGTACACAAAATAGTGTCATTGGAAAGTTAGTAGTTTTCGAGAACGTTGTAAACCAACCAAGATAAACGACATATGGTTAGGGTCTCTTGGTCTTGGTACATTATTAAAAAAATATATTTCACGGTATTGCACTCGTTTGCTCGCCATTGCACTGCAAACTTTCCCTGGAAGGTTGAGAGCTGCCCATATAAATTTTCGATTTCTCTTTCACACACAAGATCGCCTCAGAGTTGTTTTTTCATTTCCCACATCGCAGTATTGTAATCGCTAAAATTTTCGATTTTCAGAATATGTTTTTTGGATTTTTATGGCGTCTTCATCTCAGAAATATACAGGGTGTCCAGTTAGTGTGTAATTCTTCGATTATCTCGCAAGGTATACCTGACAGAAGAAAATGTCAAATACAAAAGTTATTTGGTTACTTGAGACGCATATTTTAAAGAGATTTTGAAATATACAGGGTGTTGCAAGAAAGTAGGATAGTGATCAACACTATTTTTTTTATATGGAACTATAACTTTTTCTTAAATTCTTCTAGTTTCCATCATTGATCTCTATTCAACCCTAAAATATTTTTGGGATCGATTGCGACGAGAAGTTATAATTTATTTTCTATTAATTTCCTGATTTGCAAGGTCGCAAGTAATACGTCCAAATTGATATATTCCTTTAACTTTTCTCAATAATATTATACAGCCAGTTACTTGAATATTAAGTGGATATTATTTTGGATGTTACCAGCAATTTGTATCTACAGGGTGTTTTTGGCAGAATTTTGAATTACGGCAACTTGAAGGTCATTTTACTTTGTTTTTTTTAAACGTAAATGTTGCTTTTTACATCTCGATGTTGAAATTTGGCCTCTGCCATTTTAGAATTGATCTATTCTATTACCAAATACTCCACTTAACGTTTTTGTATAATATATAAAATATAAACAACCTTAGCATCAACTTATCACAATACAGTCATATTTTGGTCAGTATAACCAGACCAAAGTTTACGGAATACATATAAGTTGGATCACTCTCCCTCGGCACTTTGAAGATCTCACATCGAAGCGATGCCGCGGCCGCACGCGCCAGTTAGTTTTTGGGTTGGTTTTTGCCCAAGTATGAGGGTCTTTTAGCGGGGACTTGTTAACGCCTAGGTTTTACGTATATACGAGGGTCGTTGAAGGACTAAGTATTGACAGCCGATTTAGACATACAAATACAAATATAACGTTTATTTTGCTAATATACTAAGTTACATAAATGGATATAAAAAATAAAACCTAGTAAAACTATTACTAATGAATCTCAAATGATTTCACATATTGTAGCTATTTCGTAGATAAGTAAAAATTGGTTCAAAGGTGCTCTAGCATTTTTACCTTAAAGTTTTGTTTATTTCTATTCTATTTTTGAGACCACACCTTATAAAATTTATGGTATAGTATATACGAACTCGTGTGTACTATTTAAAAAGATAATCATGTGGAAATGGATGTGAATAAATTATTTTTGACATTTTGCTTTTCAGTGTCATTCCAATTGCTACTGTAGAAACTAAATTATTAAAGTTATCAATAAAAATATTTCCGAGCTCTAAAATATAATTTCGGATGTCCCTGGGTGGTATGGTAAGACCACCGATTGAATATTTTGTCTCACTATATGCTTTTAGCGTAATACAATCCTTTAAGTACCTGTAGGTCTTGAATTAATAATTTCATACCCTAAGTGTGCTAGTTTGTTGGAATTATTTTATCGGGAGGAACACAGAAAGGCACCAATGTACAGGGTGTCCCATTAATAATTTTGAATCGAATGTCACGTAACCAAAGACAAATACCTCATTAGGTAGTACAATGACAAAAAAAGACACAACATCTGCTCTAATTTACATCCCCAAAATTATAATTCTCTACTACTGCCCAGTTCCGACATATTGCTTGTCTTAATCGTCGTGAAACACCCTGTATCTATATCCTTTACATTTCAAGGTTTACCACAAAATAAGGATGGATCTGATTGTCATTTTCCATCCGTTAATAAATTTAATTGATAAAATCAAACTTTTAAAAATATTATACAATTCCTGCAAACAAATCCGAGATAACAAAATCCGATGTTTTTGAGACACTGTACATACACTTCGCGTTAAACACGTTCAAACTCTACTTTGCGCCGCCCCGTATCTCCCGGCTGACGTCGGTACACTGCTACCGGTATACCGGGGTGACAGAGCAAGGGGCAGGCCGTTTTGATATCTTTGCGGAGTGATCCAACTTATATGTATTCCGTAAACTTTGACCAGACCCACCAGTTACAAAAAAATCCATGTTACAGACATCATCAACCCCTTGTCTCCGTCCATGCGTGTCACACTTATCACCTTATCTAAATATGGATTTCTCTGGCTAGTGAGCGTAGTGGAGGTCATGACCTCTGCGACAGGTCGTTTGTAGCTGCCTCCCTGCCCTCCAACACCCTCCATAGCGCAGCTAATTTTGTCTAACGACACGTAACTCCCCAACCTGGGGACATGCCTATGGTCGTGTACCCTCCTACATCTCTACGAAGGATTACATTTTTAATATGCCTGTTATGTTGTATGCACTGGCAAACCAGGACAACTGGGCGCTGTAACTCACTTGTATTCAAAATATCTGCGCTGAGATACAAGGGTGAGCTGATAAAAACCCAAGAAATATTTGTGCGAGATCGACCTAAATACGATGGAGATGAGAATGGGGAATATTATAGAGAAAGTTCATGGTGACGCGACGTGACGTCACAATCAGCTGATTCCGTGCGAACAAACCTCAAAGTAACAACTGAACATAGAGGTAGTAAACAACTAATTCTAATAGGCCGACATCTTTTCTTACGTTGTCATATTGACCACCAGATACGGCAATCATAATTGTTTACTATCGTCTTAATTGTATAGTATCCAGAAATATTCCATTCTACGCTAAGAAAGACGGTATTTGGATGGTTCAGGAATGATTACAGTAAAATCAATAGATATGTTGACCTCTACTGCGTTACTGCATATTTCTTGATCATAAACGCAAATTCTGAAGTCTTACATAAATTTTGAGGAGCTGGCAACGCCGATATAGTTTTCATGCGACTTATTTACGGTAGAAGCTCGACTGTCAAACGTTTGTTTTGTTTGTGCGTCTGTTATGCTTGGTCAGTAAAATCGAATTCGCTCTTTGTTGGTAACTGTAGTGAAGCTTTACGGACTTGCTGTGCTATATTCGAGTGTAGGTTAACAGTTTTTCGAGATGGAACTCAAAAAGTGCAGTGTTTGTAACACATGGGTTGCATTGGAAGAATTTTCAGGTTAGTTGGCGTTACACAGCATTGTTTACAATTTGAACTGTCACTGCGAAGTCACAGCTGATCACACTTGGAGGCTGAAGTGTCAAGAATGATGGCTTTGAGCACGCCATGCTGAAGTGGTTTGTTTACTACCTCTATGTTCAGTTGTTAATCTGAGGTTGTGACACAAGTCAAAAATATGAATACAAAGGTTAGTTTTATTTGTCAAAGGGATAGGTTGTATTCCACAGAGTTAACATCTCTAGAGGGAATGTAAACAACAAAATGCACACGTCGCTGACTAGCCAACATGTAATGGAAATTTTGACAGCTTGAGGGCATTACCAGTGGTGTACGACTTTATATTAAAATTGGATGTTCATTAATAGATTCAATTATTACTGTGATGTTACAAACTGGTACAATTATTATTAGTATTTAGCCATACTTAGAGAGTTACTCTTATTATAATTTGATTGTAACAGTTGATAATTTATTTATTATTACGATGAATTGCTTCCCCATATTTTACGCTACTGAAAACCAAAACAAAACCTATACTAACCTATGATAAGTGGTGTTCGCCGATTCGTCGCCATTGCAGCAAACTATGCACTTTTTATTTCGTCCCATCATGCAATTATGACAATATTGTTCATAAATAATTTAATTCACTCCACAAATAGTCACAAAGTCACTCAAATATACACTAAAACAACAAAAATCTCAACATACGCAATAACCACAACTACAATGACAGCCACATGACAGCTTTAGGGGACGCCGATTGCAGGTTGCCAGATTTACGACATATAAGAAGTTATTGCGGCATTCCGCTATGAAATTTACCATTTTTGAGATTTCGTTAAATCAATACAAATTATCTTCACGTAAATCAGTTACATTGCAAGTATATTGGAATGTATAGTTAAATACCCAGTTAAATACTTTGAGGAACATGTGTTCAAACTGCGGAAACTGCCAGATTTTGAAGAAACTGGAAGGTCCTTAAGCGGTCGAAGAAGAGTGGGAATAGCGCTATAGATGTTGGCTGGCCAATATTCAAATTAGGCTCCCTCTGGAGATGTTAACTCTGTGTTGTATTCACAGAACACATTTACGGCAGTGCTCTGAGACCCATCCGTGCTGCACACTTGAAGACAAATAAGCTTAACCACTGGTTTTCTTTCTGAAACAGAGCCATCCGATAACTACTGGTTAACTTCCACCTGTCGGTTAAGCGACTACCAGGGGTTACCAATCACTGTGAAACAGGGCGTTTTTTTTTCTCCTCTGGGAGCCGTCAGCACTTAAGCCTTTAAGGCCTATTGTGCTATAACTTCCCAGAGGGGGGACGGTGCACGGCCAGCACCATTGGAATGATACCATCTTCCCGGACGGTCCGACAGGGGTCCCCCGTCCGGGCCTTCCGGTCGATCCTCCAAAGTGCCGGTCGCGTAAGATGCTCCGCTCAGCGCTTGTGTGGGCGACACCGACAGCCAGTCCAAACTGTTGTCTCCCTGGTGCAATTCAGTCAACCACCCAAGCGCTAATCGCGCACAAGGCTGCTGCTGCCCCACTAACGAAGGCAGACGCTGTTCACCGCGCAGCCACGTGGGTCCCCAAACAGGGCCTTAATAGGGCATTTGGCCTGTTCTGCTAACTTTAGGGACGTTCATTACCCTCGAAACCGTAACTGCCTTCACAATATTCCGATTAACCTGGCTCATACGGAAACCAACGGAATTTTAACGATCCTGATTCGCACATAATACGAACACGCGGCTGTTGTCCCGTACTCCCGTGTTCTAAATATAAAGCTCTTTCAAACATCTCAACACGCTAACACGCACGCTTTCGCTCTCACACGCAGAGCTTTCGGCTTGACAATATCTTATATGCAACGATGTCAAATGCCAGGGTGAGAAAATTTTATAATTCGAAAGGACTACAGGGTGGGCCAATAGTGAGTGGACGGAGGATTGATGTGGGCTCTGTCCATCGAAGAAAAAGGGTGATCACGCGCAAGATGAGTGAATTCTTGTCGCCTGGCCGTAGGCAGGATTACACCACAGCAGACCGCCTCTTGAAACGAACACGATGTGGATGGCGTTGTGCCATAAGGAATTTAACATAATTTTGGTTGTAAGCGTTTATTTGATACCAAAACCTGGACGTTCCATTCTACATTGAGCATAAATGTCCTAAACCGCTGTTCACATTTTGGCGAGATCTGTGGGCAAGTTCCTATTCCATATTGTCAAACTAATAATCTAATGAAGAAATTCATCAATATCCATCCAGCGGAGAAACGGGAAAACAGGTGAGCAAAGAGTGAGTTCTCGTGGCTTGGTCAGAGGTAAGCTTACACCACTTGGAAATGACAATGCCTAAGCGCACGCCTCGCACCGACAAATTTGGACAACAGGCCACCTTTCCTGAAGAATCAAATATACAACTATCTGTCGATGCCTCCTCATAATATGGCCGCGGTCGTATTGTGGTCTAAATAGGTTTGCCAACATCGAAAACACATGAACATGAACATCACATTTTTTGTGCCCTGTTTCTCCGCTGGAGAGGTGACATATACACCATTATTGAAAAACTATAAGTCGTTAGTGGTGTAGATTGCTAGATGAAATATGATATCAAAACTGTACAAGATTAGGTTGAACGTATTCCTTGAAGGTATATTCGTCAGCAGACCAGTTAGGGGTATTTTCATTATTTGATTAGAATATGAAGCTAGGATGAGTTCGCAAAAGCAAGTTGGTTCCTGCTCACGTAAATATACAGGGTGTTAATTAAGTATGTTAACAAACTTTAATCACGAATAGCACTCCGAAAAATAGAAAGAAAATGTCATATGAACATGGGTCCGGAAATGCTTCCTAAGGGAGCTACGCCCCTTTGCATGGGGCACCCTGAAGACGGTTTTCCCTCGATATTCTAGAAACCATTCATAAAAAAATTACGAAATTAGGTACGATGGGTAAACTTTTGACGCTGAATCTGATTCTGAATTCATAATTTCATAATTTTAATCAGAGGCGTATCATACGGGAGGAGTTAAGGGTAAAAATAACCCCATTTTCTAAATGGTAATTTTTTGACATTGTGATTTTAGAATATGGTATTTCAGAGATTTCTACGTAAAAATGGTCTCTTGGTACATCTCGATAGGGCTAACCGTTTTCGAGAAAAATGCAAATTATTGAATCGATGCAGGCTATTGTATTCAATAATTTGCATTTTTCTCGAAAACAGTTAGCCCTATCGAGATATACCAAGAGACCATTTTTACGTAGAAATCTCTGAAATACCATATCCTGAAATCAAAATGTCAAAAAAACTACCATTTAGAAAATGGGGTTATTTTTACCCTTAACTCCTCCCGTATGATACGCCTCTGATTAAACTTATGAAATTCTGAATTCAGAATCAGATTTAGCGTCAAAAGTTTACCCATCGTACCTAATTTCGTAATTTTGTTATGAATGGTTTCGAGAATATCGAGGGAAAACCGTCTTCAGGGTGCCCCATGCAAAGGGCCGTAGCTCCCTTAGGAAGCATTTCCGGACCCATGTTCATATGACATTTTCTTTCTATTTTTCTACTATTACTATTCGTGTTAACATACTTAATTAACACCCTGTATAGATACAAATAAACATCTCTCATTTGAAAGAATAAACAAAGTTAAGATTTTGAAAACATCTTGGAAGAAGCCGTTGT
Organism: Callosobruchus maculatus; assembly: GCA_951848785.1. Taxonomy (NCBI): domain Eukaryota; kingdom Metazoa; phylum Arthropoda; class Insecta; order Coleoptera; family Chrysomelidae; genus Callosobruchus; species Callosobruchus maculatus. The sequence goes on from CATOUR010000316.1 coordinate 381,798, forward strand.
GATTCAGATTCAGAGATTGAGGAAAAACAACTTTGTTAAACTCAGCGTACTTCAGCTTATTTGGGTAGATAAGTGGTTCATTCCTGCTAATAATCTTATGTCTGGTTTGGTAATTTTTTCCTAATTTTATTTGAATATAAAAAATTAAAATAAGAGTGTTTTTTAACTAGTACAGTCCAGAAGGCAGCTTAATACAAAACAACAGATCGATGGCTCACGTCATTATTGTATAACACCGTCCATTTATCGTTCCTGGAAATTCTGTTACCGTCGCGTCGGTGGTTACCGTGTAAACAGGTCTCGCAAATATCGAGAGCACATGAACACCATGAATTTTTTGCGCTCTTTTTCTTCGGTGGACCGAGTATAAAACATATTTTAAAAATCTGTCACTTGATTATTGTAAAGGGCCTTAAGGGCTGTAACCTTAAAATATT